>PYAF01000399.1:252007-284843 GCA_007407185.1 Glycine tomentella
TGATATATATTCAAATAATTATTGATATGTTTTCGTGACTTAATGAATTTATTATACAACTTTTTAGGAAATTATAACTATATAACTAAAACAATTAAATAATTGATATTTATATTTCCCTTGCTTCTTTTCTTGTCACCTTATATATTATTGATGCAAAGTAACTACCAACTTTAGAGTTGGATTTAAACTCATGTCCATCATTCTAAAAGTATTCATTAAATCATAGACATACATTATTGTTATTAATATATATATATATATATATATATATGAAAATTGTATTATACATAACTTAAAGGAGGACCAATTTGTGTTATTATACTTATTAATAAATTAAAAACAATATAATATACAAAGTATATATATTTCTTATTAACTATATTATTAATGGAAAAAGAACACATTTAGGATCTGTTTGGATGTAAGCTTCTCTAGAAGTACTTTTAGAAGAAGAAAGTAAGAAAAAAAATGAAATGAGCTTCTCCATAAGCTAAAATGAGTTTTTCATTAGCTAATTTGTAAATGTCATCTCATCTTTTAGAGAAACTATATTGATGAGCTTCTAAAAATTAGTTAATGAAGAACTTGTTTTTACTTATGGAGCACTACTACAAAGAATCACTTCTAGGACGGTTCCAGATCACATACAAAGAGGGTTGTGAACCCGTCTTTGTTGCAAGCGTCTTTGAAAGTTTGGTTTTCAAAGATGGTTCCCCAACCGTCTTTATATTTACGATTCTAAGACGGTTTTCCTGGTCAACCGTCTTAAAAAATCTGTAAAAAAAAAAGTTGAACAAATCTAAGACGGTTATGTACGACAACTATCTTAGAATGTTGGCTTTCTAAGACGGTTTCTACTTATAACCGTCTTCAATTTTTTTTTAAAGCCTTCTAAGACGGTTATCTGATAGAACCGTTTTAATGTTGGCTTTCTAAGATGGTTTCTACTTATAAACGGCTTCAATTTTTTTTCTATTTTTAAAGCCTTCTAAGACGGTTATATACTAGAACCGTCTTAGAATGTTATCTTTCTAAGACGGTTTCTACTTATAACCGTCTTCAATTTTTTTTTTTTTGTCTTATAAAGCCTTCTAATACGGTTATCTAATCGAACTGTCTTAGAATGTTGGCTTTCTAAGACGGTTTCTACTTATAACCCGTCTTCAATTTTTTTTTTCTTTTTTTTTTTTTGTTTTAAAGCCTTCTAAGACGGTTATATACTCGAACCGTCTTAGAATGTTGGACATCTAAGAATAAATGGGAAGAAGTCACGCATTAATGTCAAATAATTAGCACTAATTGGCTCAGTGATGCATCCTCAAGCAAAAAGTTTAAAGGCAACTTGAGATTTTAGGAAGTTCAAATGCTTCATCAAAAAATTAGAAATGAAAATAAAGAAAACAGTTCAAGTGCAGCCATTTGATAATATAGAAAAATATGATTGAAACCTCAAAGAAAGATGGGACCTTAAGTGCAATCTGTAACTTACATCAGGTGGGGTGGTAGAGGGTCTTGGTGATTTCCGCTCAACAGTGGGCTTTGAATTCACAGATCGTGGTGATCGTTCCACAGAAAGTTATGAAATTTGCAACAGTGATGGTGACTCAGATTCTGATTTGGATATAACTTTGCTAGCTTTACTGGCTCTAGGAGTTGCCATTGATCCTTTGTTGGAATTTTCAGATAGATTGGGTCTATCAAATTCATAATGAGAACACCAGATCAATAATGCATTTAATGGAACATAAGTACAGGATAAAATAAACACAATCTATAGTTGCATCCAATCAGATAGACGGATCTAAGCCATAAAAAACAACTCTTACGCCAAATTAAGCATCCAGAATCATTACCAAGCCAAACTCGTAAGAAAATTAGGGCGAGAACAACAGATACTGATGCACAACAATGATGTATAATAAGTCTGAACCAACATAATTGTACAAAATCGAGACAAAAAAGAAGTGAAATCCAGTTGAGTTGCAAGTAGAAAGTAGATGGAGAAACACTGAAATTTCAACAGATGAAGACACATAATTATGAAAGTTAGATTACAAAATTGGAGAAAACACAATAATAGCAAGTCACAGTTACCAGATCAAACTTCATCAAGCAGAAAGCAATTACAATTCTCACACATACAAGGAAAAAAAAAGCAGGGGCCAAAACCGAAATCAGATCTTCACAATTGACACCAACAAAGTTGACTAACCTAGATTTTGAAGCCATGGTGGTGGTAGTTGTCTGAGTTAGTAAGAAGAAAAGGCAAAAAGGTGATGCGTTGGTAGAGTTGGGAATGCTAAAGTTCTGACATTGTACGAAGGAAGAAAAGCAATAAATTATGGATTTTTATTTATTTTTGTTTTGGAGAAAATGGGTGTTGTTTAGTAGTAGAGAGAATTTATAGAGCAGAAACCAAATAATTTGAGTTAAGTTGATTCTCTTCTCTTCCTGAGTTCCAAAAAGATTTACAACCACAAGCAGTAAGCAAAATGGCAATGGTATGATGGGTTAAGATTTTCTTTATATCAAATAATTGCTTTTTTTGTTTCAAAAACTCTATCAAGAAGCTGTGAAAATAAAAGGATTATTTCCTTAAACTAAATTAATCCAAAATACAATGTCAATCTACTCACAATCAATTAAAAGAAAAGGCAAAAAAAAAGAAGCTACAAAAGTCCAAAATAGCTGGAGTAAAAGAAGAGGAGAAGAAAAGCCAAAATCCCTACATAATAGGGCTACTTAAAATATATAAAGACCAGAAATGAAAAATAAATTTCCATTGTAGTGCAAGTAGTACTACGAAACCACAATTGTGAAAAATAGTTACTACCAAAGAACTCAACTGAATAGAAATAACAGAATGACTCACTAGTCACTATTACCCAATCAAACAACTACTGCAGTTTATACTTTATAGGTTGCCCCTTCTTTTTCCCTTTGTAAAGTAAGTTTAATTCCTATGAGTTTCTCTTATAGAAATCATGATATAAGTATAAAAACAACATCAACAGACCTTCATCGCATAATTGCACAAAATCTCCAACCAACACCTATAAAGGGCTAAGGCTTTCAAGAGGCAAGACATTTATGACTTAAACTGAACACTTTATAGGAAAAAGGTCACCTTAATTCTCAGTGAGCATAAGAACTAAGTTATACAGGATGTTCTCTTCTCTTTGCAATGACTACTCAGTTTTGTTGAATCTACAACTTATCTTAAAAGCTTTTAGAGATAGTCAACGAATTCTAGAGTTTTACATCCACAATATGAAAAAGTAATTTAGTAATGCAGCTAATGAGATGTTGGTTATATAAAGGACAAGCAAAACATGATCCATAAACTTTTTATTTTTCATTACATGAAAAGTTTAGGTAGAGGGAGGTAGCAAATTCACCTTTATGGTGCAATACAAAATAACTTATCAGACAAGCAATGTGTTGGCTGTGCTGAAACCAATTTGTCTCACGTGACTATTGGCTAAATTGTGACTACATAAGATATATTGGGTAGCTTACCTAAGAAGATTCTCTAGGAATTTTTTATTACACACTTATGTAACCCTATCAAAGCACCAAATTCTTCCAAGTGTAAACGTTTTTTGCTTGTGTTGAGAACATAGCATATATTATACGATCAATCATATTGCATTCCTTTTACTTTCTTAACTTTTTGCTTCATCCAATATTAATTGATGACCTTATCTTAAAATATTTGCACCTTATGTACATGCAAGAAGATTGGGTTTTGAGTAGGGTGTTATACAAAAATATAGAAGTTTCAGCCAAACCTAGCATGGGTAGCTACTAGGAGGACACAAAATCTTCATCTCTTGATGCTGCTTTGGACTCTTACATAAATTTTGACCAAGTGCCATGCTTCTCCATTTTCTCTTAGAACCAAACAAGCTCCATTTTCAACCACATGGCTACTATGGACCCTAAGTTACCTGCCAACCATGCAACTAATGCATATGGATGAACACCTAATTTGGGTTATTGCTTAGAACCTTTATCACGTGACAAAAAAATGTTAAAAGCTGTTTTGAATCAGATCACAAAGATGGAAAGGAATCTAACCAAAGCCTAAAAGGGTGACCAAGCTTTGGAGAAGCAAGTGCAGAGAGTTACTTAACTGAAGTGGGAATGCCCCACATGTAGAACAATTACTGATGTGGGTGAAACCACAATCTTAGATTATGTTGGGACAATGCCTGAGCCATACATATGACATCAGACTAAGGTTCCAGCAGGTCGTGCATAACATGTGTTTTCACCCTTCCTTCATGACGAGATCCTTGTCGCCTATCCCACACTTACTAATTTACAGAACTATCATAACTATATAAAAAGAAGTTTTAATCAAATATTGGACAAATGCCAACCATGAAAAGAACATTAAAGGAAATAAAAGAGAATGCCAACACCATTTAGACATTACTGTTAAATATACAAATTCATCATACATGTTCACTATGACTAGGACTCAAGAAATAATATATACCTGGACAACAACAGCACCCCTTTCATAAACTAACCGATTTACAAGCCTCTCTGTTCTTTCACTATACAAATTACATGTACACTGCAGAAGCAAACTTCTTGTTGGAAGATATAAGTCAATACTAGCACCCTGAAAATGCAAAGTATAAATATATATCAACATCAAAGAGCTATAGACAAAACAAATATTTGAGACGAAGATCATGCCTTCATGATATGAGACGAAGTTAATGTCATAGAACAATGTAAAACCATTTGAATCGGAATATATATTGATCATATAAGCACCCACAGACATAGAATCAAGAAATTAGTAGCTACCCCAACAAAATATTGCAGCTAGTATAGTTTCATAAGTGCACCATTCGAACTTCATGGTTGTTTGATCCATTGAAATGGGGTACCATCAGCACTATTACAATCTCCACCTAAACAATGACCTGCAAAGTAGTTTCATTTGCCGAACAAAATACAATATATATATATATATATATATATATATATATATGTATGTTGGCCTATGTTGAAGAGTAATTGTAATAAACATGACAACATTGCTAATATGTAATTAAAGATCCTGAACTGGTAACAATGTCTACAAATATATAATAAATGCGAAGGCGAAATGTTTTACAAAAAGCCGTACGTCATACAAAATAGCCTACAATGATTTGTTTTTTGATTCTAACAAAAAATGATGCCCATTTTTTCCTCAATGTTGTTATGGTCTCCATGTCTAACGTTGTGCCATCACTAAACCACTGTAACAATAAGTCAAAAAACAAATCAGTCGTTTACATTTAAAGTCTGGAACCATTTAACAAATTCAACTAAATATTAAAATGTGTTCAACTTATTATACCTTGGTCCATTCATTCTTCAAACCCCCACTCACTATGTTCCACATCCAATGCATTACGTAATACCCACATTCAAAGCCTCCATTTTGCACATGGCTCTAAATATCGAAACATTTAAATTTAAATTTAAATTTCACATTTGCAAATAGAGTATGACAACACAATCTGCATGAAGGTCAACTAAATGTATAACCTTGAGTTCAATCCAGTTTGGTGCAGATGCATTGCATTTACCGTCGACACCGGTATTCAAACCCTTAAGTGAACTAATTTATGAAATGCAACATACATGTGGGTTAACGCATGACTTTTATCTTGTAGGGATAAATTCGGTTCATAATGTATTAATTTTTGGTAGAACTTACTTGTTAAGTACATCTTTGATGTGAATATCTGACTTCTTACGCAATGAACAAAACCACACAACTATATGAGTCGACGGACAAAGAACAAAAAGTTGACAATGTGTGCTGCATTTTATATGTATTAGCAACCAAAAATAAACAAGTACACTTATCCCTTATATGTCATTAGTTTCATACTTACTTATTCAAATAAGCTCCTAGGAACACCTCTCTTTGTGATTCCTTGACCCATGTTTGAATGTATTGTTGACATTCTAAACGTCTGTCCATTGCATTATGTATCGTTTGAGGCTCCAGGAACCCATACACTGAACTATAACCCAACCTTGTACTCCACTGATCCATAAACCTATTATTAACATGTGAAGTGAAATTGAAATTGTTAAACATATATATATATATATATATATATATATTGTAACAACTAAAAATAAGTAGGACATGAAAGGAGACATTCAATGGCCTGTTACTTACATAATCCACAGCTGTAGTATAGAAATGTTGAAATACTTGTCAGCTGATATAATTTCATTAATATCTGAATATGTGATGAAGAATGATGTTTCTATATTAGCAATCCCAAACTTTAACCCATCCCATGACAACTGTACAGGCCTATGGTAAACATCATAGAGGTTGATATGATGCATTCTCAATATGAACAAAAGTTGGAAGACCTAACAACGCACATTGCCGAACACAAAATTAAAATGGATGAATCTGAAAATTTAAAAGTTCAGTTGCAGCACACCCATCAAAATGAAAATGAGATTATAGCTCTAAATAATGAGGTCGATGCTACTAATTCCGAGAAAGAGTGACTGGAAGGCTAGTTGTGCATAACATCTAAACTATGTGAAGATGTGAAGGCAGAGAAGACATCATTTGGACTAAAGATATTATCTTTGGAGCAGGCTGTGTCTGAATTGGAGGACTGCAAGAAAACTAGAGCGTCCCTAGAAGAGAAACATCTGCAGTTGGAGAATGACTTGAAGGCAAAAGAAACAAGATGTGTCCAGGATACTCAACTCAATCACAACAAAAGAATAAACAGGCAGCATCAACAGACCAAACAAGTACTTGAACAAGAAAAAGATGAGTTCCAGACAAAAGCCCAAGTCCTTGAAGAAGAAGTGAAGCTGATTAAGGAACAAAAGAGAAATCAAGTTTGAAAGTTAAACATAAAAAGTTTTCCTTATTCTTATCTGAAGGCCTCAAAAGTTAGTGCTATCTTTCATTAATGGCACGGGAACATTGTGATGGCAATACTAGTAATTTTCTTTCTATGATTTAGCAGAACCCTATGGCGAAAAATACATTAGAATATTGCAGCAATAGGAAAAAGTCATTAAAGAATGACAGAGAAGTCATCAAAGGGCTCTTGCATGAGGGGTAGTCGAGGAGATAAGAAAAAGGAATGTGTCCCTATGAGAGCACGCGAGAGGTTGGTTTGACTTAAAAGCTCACAAGAGAAGTGGTTGGGTGGAGATGGTGGCAAGAACACTCTGTCATACGAATTGAGTAACAAGCATAGTGTTTAATATAACAAATACTAGGTAAAAGAGAAATCAGTGCGCATAACTATACCTGTCTGTAAAGTGGAGACTGAAACTTCAAATCCACAAAGAAATAAAGATCGCAACTTCTTGGAACAACAGGGCCATGATTAAACTCCCATATGTTTATCAAATGTTGAAATAGGGTACTCTACGACACAGTTGTCTAGAAACACAAAAAAATAAAAGCATAAGAAAATAGCAATCAGTGGAAATGAAGAGCAAAACTCTGTGCAAAATTTAAACAAGAGAGATGAAGAATGAAGAGAAAAACAAACATCCACATTCATGATCAAGCAGGAGGTACAAAGAAATGAAGACAACATCGGATCCACATTATTTTCCAAACAAATTTCTAAAGTTAGTTTCATTCTTCTCACTTTATGTATACACTTGGCTATGGACAAGAGCTACAACAACACTGTAGTTTTACATGTCTTAAAGGTACAAAGAAACATGGGAATTATCACTAACCAGAGGTTTAAGTTTCTTACTCCTTAAAATTACTCAAACAGACACATCATGCAGAAAAATTCTACAGTAACACCACTTTGTTATATGTAGGCATAATATTCGCCAAATATTTTATGGAACTCTAAAAATTATGGGGCTAATTGAATTTGGAAAGAAGACATCTGGATGCAGATCATTGTAATTAAAAGTAAAAGGTCTGGTTCTTTATGGTATGTTTACACGAATCATTTGAAGACAGGGTAGAATCATTAGTAAATCGTAGCCAAAAGTGAAATTAATTCAGTTCACACAGAGAAAGATAATAGTTTCCTTAATATAACTTATTATTTAATATCTTAATATGCAAAAGTGGAATTTATTAAAAATATCAAGTTTTATGAGTTATCATTGATAGTTACAATTCTTAACAAAATCCCTCATTAGCAATAATCACAACCCAACCATACTAGCGAAACATCTTATAGAGAAACGATGAAGGGAATAATTATTATATTTATATTTGATGGTTGCATCTTATATAGACTAACAACAGTTAGAAAAGATAAAACTGAAGCTAATAACCACTTTACAGATAAGAGTAAATCTAATTTAGAAATTCAGAAACAGAAAAAAGTAAAACAAATTCAGAAAAACATATAACAAAAAGATATGGCAGATGAAGGTATGTTGTGATAATAATTCCATCTCGTCAATTGTGCAACTACACTTACCAGTATCTTTGCTTTTTTAATTAGTCAGAGTTGTGAAAATTGAGTTGTCTTGTCATTTCACCTTTTTTTATGTTAAATAAATTTGACAAAAATATGGTTTAAGATTTTGAGTGATTTAACACAATGACTCTTGGTAACAATCTTTCTTTATTATTTCTCAGGATATGTTCACAGGAGGGATAGACACAACTGCAGTTATTCTATAATGGTCATGGCAGAACTAATTAACCATCCCACAGTCATGGAAAAAGCAAGGAAGGAGATTGACTTTATCATTAGCAAAGATAGAATGGTAATGGAGTTAGATATAGAAAGTCAACTAAGAATTGCACCATTGCTGGATATGACATTCCAACAAAGACTCGGGTTTTCACTAATGTGTGGCCTATTGGTAGGGATCCAAAGCATTGGGATGACCCTCTTCAATTTAGGCCAGAAAGGTTTGTTAGCAATGATAATGAGAGTGGAACAATGGGTCAAGTTGATGTTAGGGGACAACATTATCAACTTTTGCCTTTTGGGAGTGGAAGAAGAGGGTGTCCTGGAACATCAATAACTAAAGGTTGCTCACACCACCCTTGCTACTATGATTCAATGCTTTGAATGGAAGACTGAAGAAGAAGGAGGGGATTGTGGTTGTGTTGACATGGAAGAGGGACCTCCATTTATTCTTTCAAGAGCTGAACCCCTGATTTGTGCCCCAAAACCAAGACTCATGCCATTCCCTTTATGTCATGCTAAATACTAGTTGTCGGTGTCACTCAAATTAAGACCAGGTATGAAACCTAGAAGAATTGGATTTTCAATTATTGTGCTTTTGTACTTACTAAAACTCAAAGGATATGAACTTTACATTTTAAATTAATGGCTATTGAACAACTATGATGCATAGTTACCACTAATTCTGTCTGGTACCAGTATCTATGCAACACAATTAGCCAAGCCTCTTTACATAAACTTCTTTACAAACTTCTCCATAAACACTAGTAACAACTTAAAAAATAAAATAAACTGAACTTGTCTTACAAACTAAAAATCAACTTTTGCATTTAACATTTATAGGATAAACTATGAATGAATAAAAGTGAAGTTGAATGAAATAAAGCTGCACAATTATTGTCAACAATACCTTTTAGCCAAATAGTAAGGTACTGATTTAACCAATATCAAAGGAAGTTCAAGGCAAATGTCACACTTGAGATTTGATGAGCTTCCCTATAAATAAAAAGATATACTTTTTTCGTTTATAAAATTTCCATTCTAACAAGCTAATTGAAGACTAGGAAGTAAGAACATTTTGGTATAAACATCTTAGAATATGTATACAGGTCTTGTACTGAATGAAGCAAAAAAAAAACACAAGACAAACACTTAAGCCCACAGAAACAAACTGGAATATGTATCCAGCACCTTAATAAAGACAAAATATGGCCCACACAAGACAGTAACACCTTTCCATTCAATTTGTTGGATAACATATGAAACTTAAAAGTGGAAAAACAAAAGCTTGGGTGGCCTCTAAACACGAAATCAAAAACAGAAGCTTGGGAAACCCCGTTCGAGTTGCCGTTCGCTGTGTTAGCGAGGGGGCACAGGAAATCAATAAACGGGCAAGCCATGATAAGAGAGAAGAAATGAGTGGTGATTGAAATGGGAAAAAGTAATAGTGGTGAGGATCATGGTAATAATGATGGTAGTAGTATTAGAGTGTCTGAGAAAGGAATTTATGTAGACGTGTGGGGTGGGAAGTTGTGGATAGATGTTTTAAGTGCAACATTGGAGTATGGGCTGCTATTTTCAACATGGCATTACTGCTATTTTCAACAAATTGTACTTGTGAATAACAACCTTATGTACACATAAACACATACATGGAGACAGAGCTGAAGAAAGTTATTGTTCAAATTTGTCAGCTTATATCATTTGAAGAATTGCACTACATGTAGACCTACTGTACACTGAGGAAGTGAAATCCCACAAAGGGAGAAACTAATGCAAATGCAGAAAACTGCTACAAGCACAGAGTCACATCCTTCATTGAATTTTGAAATTAGATCATTCACACATAGAATCAAACAAAAACAAAAACAAAAAACTGTTAGGACTTTAGCACAAAAAGAGAGCTAAACTCAAAAGACTAGGCTATTGGGTGGGATAGCCGCATAGCTTAAGTACCACATTAAGCTTCTTATTCTACTCAATGTAAGACTCATAACATTGCCACCTCCTTTAAGAACTGATGTTTACAGAGGTTTCACCCTATTGACACAAACCTTGCCAGATAGTAGCCCCTTTCCCTCACCTATCAGTATTTGGTACATTACACCTTAATCAAACCTATAAGTAGCCCTTTCCATAGTTCAACGCTCAACAAAAGCACTAATTGTTATGATAGCACAAATGGAGAGTCCAATCTAAAAGACTAGTCCATTAAGTAAGAAAACTTCATAGCTTAAGTATCACATTGCTCAATATAACATACATGAAAGCATCCCATTAACAATTAAGGTGTCACTCAACTCAACAAAAGATAGGTTTTTATTTTTTGTGACAAAAAAAACCTTAAAAATACCCAATTAAGAAAAAAATACAATGTCGTGAAGACAAAGAGAGTACCTGGCAAGCTTGTTCTCTTGTTCACTCTTCATTGGCAGAAGCCCTCCATCAAACACTAGGATAGGCTTAACCCCAAAATGGCGCAGCAAATTTACTCTGTGCATGCAATACTCAATGTGCCTAAAACACATCAATAGACAAATCAATCTCAGCTAAGCCTTTTGGAGTCCCATAAAATATAAATTCAACTCAACCCCAGTTCAAAAAATTGAACTTTTACTAGCTGGGTTACTCCAAACAAAAGTCAAAGAAAAACCCAATAAAATAATGGTAAAGAAAAGTGTGAAAGGGGGATTACTTGGTAGTGGGTATCCCTTTGCAGAGTTCCGTGTCGCAAGAGAGGGCACCTTTGTGGAGCCAAGAGTAATTAAAACAAGGCAATCACAATCTAACCCTATAGTTTGATGTAAATTGTAAGAGAGCATCAATAAGAAAATGAAACATAAAATGAAGTAACAAATGAAAAGTTTTTAAGAATATTTACCTAAATAGTTAAGCAAGTGATAGTTATATAACATTCAGCAATTTATGAGAGAAGCTATGGTCATTGGAGTATTCTGAAGTTCCATTACCATACATGTGACGAGTTCAACCCCTAAACACGAAATCAAAAACACAAGTAAAACAAAAACCCCAACCATCGAAATCTGAAACCCATAAACCAAAATACCATAATGCTATGAAACCTGGTTGTGTGTAACACCCTGAAATTTCAATAACTGCAAATGTATGGTCAAAATGTTTCTTACATAACTATTTAATGTGAGTGTTAGGTTATGTGAAATTTGATTGGTTTATATTTAAATTATTTGTGTGAAATATTAATTAGAGATATTACAAAAATGTTTGAAGGGAAATGACTATATTACCCTTACCTTGAAACAGAAATTACAGAAATGCCCTTGAGGTGAAAATGATGATAATGCCCTTGGATATTTTTGGTTAGATATTTTAAAGTGGAAGTTACAAAAATACCCTTGAGCCAAAATTACACAAATACCCTTAGATATTTTTTTGAGATATTTTATAGTGAAAATTACAATCATACCCCTAGGATGAGTGACAAATTACCATAGTACCCTTGAGGCAAAAATTACCAAGACACCCTTTTTTATTTTGTGAAAGCTTGATGAAATTACATAGTGCCCTTGGATGGCAGATTACCAAAATACTTTGTGACAAGAAGCCTCAAAATAGGATTTCTATGAATTTCATACGGTAATAACTTTGAAGTTTTATCCAGGAGAATTCAAGCATCCGAAAAATATGGAAAAATGATAAAGAGAATCTGTGGAATTTTCTCTTAATTGTAGGATGAATAGACTTTTTCAATAAGATGGTTTAGTAATTTGATGGTTAGAAGCAAAACAGACCAGTCAGAATTAAGATAAGAGCAGTCTTGTATGTAAGGTCTGTGTAACACTCTGTATAGACTACTTGTGAGCAATTTATACTGTAATTGAAGTCAGTTTCTGGAAAACTCTAAAGTTCTATTATTTAATATTATCCTTTAGGTAGAAGAGTTAAAAAATTGAACTTTACTTCCTCTTAAGGAATGCCATGTGTGAAGTCATGTTGGAATTGAATTCTTCTTCTTCATAAAGGTGACATATGGACACAAGGAGAATCACACAATTTTCTTCCCTTTAAGGAAATGAAAACATGATAAGTAGAAAAATATCTTAAGATTCATAAATTAAAATGATAAGGTGCAATTATGAAGGCTTAAGAAATATCTAGCCACTTGTAAGCCACTATTGATGAAGGGATAAGAAGCCATCATAACCTTGAAAGACATGTGTACAAGATGGCATGAAGAGAAGAAAAAAAATCTTCTCTTATTCTTTAGTGATTCACGTGAAGATTAAAGAAAGGAAGAGAAGCTTCATGACACATGACAAGTGGTAGGACACTTGTAAAGGAGTCATCATGGCTTAGAAGATTTTTATAAAGTTGGAAGATATTTAGCAAGAGTCATTATGAGCTTGGTTAGGATGGAATGGAATGAGATGAAACTAAGTTCTAATGAAACCAAATGGGAGTAACTAGCTAGGAAGGGTAGAAATGTCCTTGAATATTTTATTATTTTCCAAACTCTATATAAAGGGAGAAAGGCCTTAAGTGGAAGTCATTCTTCAAGTTTTTATTTCTACCCACCTTCACGTGAACTACTCTCCTCTTATCTCTTTCATTTCATTTTTATCCTTCCTTTTCAAAAACATAAAGAGACTCCATTCCCCCTTGAAGAATCACGTGTAAAGCTAGCACCTTTAGGAAGAGAAAGACAAGCTTATTAAGAGGTTATAAGGTATGTATAGGGAAGCTTTATGATAAAGATAGTTTAAGTGTTGTTTGTATTTGAATAAGTGCTTGAAGTTCTGTGTGGTATGAATTGTATCTGAGAAATTGTTGGACTTAAGTTATAGTTATATGATTAAGTGCTTGAATGAAGTTTTATGTGTTGTTGAGTGTTTCTATACATGGGTGATATATTGTGTACTTGAATAATAAGCTGAGTTCTGTACTTGATTTATGTTGAATTTCTGAGTAAAGTATATGAGGCAGTGATTGAAGATTGATGTTGAAAATAAATATGAGTTGATAAAATGAAAAGAGTTATACATTAAGTGAATCAGTTTCATGTATCTCATGTGCATAAGAGTTGCCTAAGAGAGGAGGTGTGTATAAGAGTTGCCTCAAAGAGGAGGTGTGTCAGATAGCTGCAGGAACTGAGTTCGTGCGTTTAGACATAAGGTGTCTGAGCTGGGGGTGACTCTTGCGGTGGGGAATCACACCACCTATGATGATCACATGAAGTGCGGGTGAGAACCTGTGCAACACCGGGAGACCCTGACTGGTCAGATAAGTTTTGTGCCACAGGGATGGGGCTATCTTGACAATTGGTACCAAATATTGAAAGAGTTTAAGAAAATCATGCATCATGATAAGAGTCTAAGAGAATCATGCATCTTTGAGGACGTTATTATGAACATCTGCATATTGAATATATTTTGTTGCTTAAATTACGTTTATCATAAACTTACCCTGTATTTTGTGTCTGTGGTTGACACTTGCTATGACCTCAATTTTATTTGGGCGAGCAGATGAACAGTAAGGAAAGATTTGGCAAGCGGATTTCTGAAGAAAGGACTTTGTTGAAGATGTTTGGTTGAGGATGTTTTGTTGTGACAAATATTTTAGTTATTTGTACTATGTAATAGAATTAATATCAGTCTGTACTTTATTTTATATTACATCAAGACTTATAAATATCAATCAGTGATGAAAATCTTTTTAGCAATTATTAGAAATGTTGATTTGATATTTTTTAAGCAAGTTGAAAAGAAATTTTCACTAAAAATAATAATAATAAGATAGTAAGTTCAAGGCGTTACATTGTGCGCAAGACCCATACAGGTGACGAGACCAAGACGTCAAGAAGGAGTAGCGACGACCACCACCGACCGAGGGAGCCCACGACGGAGAGCCGGAGGGAATCACCAAATTAGGTCACGAGGGAGGGTGCACGAGGTCATGAAATTAGGTCGCGAGGAAAAACAAATGTCTGAGAGGGATTAAGGTTGACATAGATATTAGGGGTATTTATGATTCAAAGACGGTTTCGACCAACCATCTCTTTGAATATCAGGAAACAAAGACGGTTCTCAGTTCAACTCGTGTTCGTTTTACAGTATCTAATACGGTTGTTCTATAACCGTCTTCGAAAAGGACAAATTATTTACGAAATTGCCACCGCCTCACCAACTAAGACGGTTATGCTCCAACCATCTTTGAATGCGTTTATTGTAGTAGTGGGAAAAGCTCATCTCATTTTTTTCTTCTTCTAGAAATGCTTCTAGAGAAGCTTACCAAACAGACCCTTAATCCAAGAGTAACTTTACATCCTAAACATTTTAAGAGTTATTTTTCACTTTTATCCTTTATTTTTGTTTAATCTAATGATTTATACAAGTTACTTACATTCAACCATTAGATTAAAAAAATGAAGGCTAGAAATGAGAAATAACTATTTGTGTTACTTTTGAAATAACTTGATCCCTCTTCATAACTATTAAATGTAGTAAATTTTTTATTATGTATATTAAGAATATTATATTTACTATATATAATAATATTTTTATTAGTATATGAATAATTATATAATAATTTAAATTTACTAATTTATATCATAGTAAAAATTATAAATTAGTATATTAATATAAATACTAATTATAAATAGACTAATAATTTTTATTTATCAATTTATATTTAAGTGGAAATATATTAATAGTATATATATTATAGTACAAATTATAATGTATTATTGAAGTCCCATCAAAACACTAATAGAGAGGTTGAATAGTATGTATATCTAAATCTTTAAACCCTTTTTGAAAGATGATTGTTTTACTAAAACAAATTTCACAAAGGGTTTAGAAAACAATATCTATAATAGATCATCCAACAGATAATAGTTTTTACAAAACAGTTTTCAGCAAAGACTTTGAGCATTCAAGGTGTGTAAGAATAAGCCTAACAGAAAAATCAGTTAAAGATTTAAAGAGAGTATAAACACTTGTTTTTATATTGGTTTACTCAACCTCTTGCCTATATCTAGTTCTCCTTTAAAACTTTGAAGGATTCCACTAATTAAAACTGACTACAAAGTAAGTATTCTATATCACTTGTAGCTACAACGTTGATTAATACACCCAATCTCCCCCTGAGATTAATAACACCAAGTGTTCTTTGATCACCAAACCACTCATGGCTTTCCAAACAATAAGTTTGATGAACACAACTGATTCAACTCTCATAGAGTGAATAAACAATAAGCTCAATTATAAGTAAAACTTTGTGCAACAAAGTATGGCTATTTAAGTTCAAATGTTTAGATCATTCAATGATTTCAAAACTTAGAAAATGATGATATTTTCATTGTTGATTCCAGTGCCTTGGCCTTCTATTTATAGGCATCAATGGAAATGTATCCATTGAGATTAAAGCCTTCTCGAAAGTATTTGTTGACATACTGTTGCCAGCTTTTGTGCTAAGCGATGTAGAGGAGAGAGAAAGGGGACAATAATATTACCCTTTTTGTGTTAAGCGATTTCCTGTTCCACTACTTGTATTATAACCGTTTTATAGAGAATATTCCTTTCTGTTGAGTTGTTCTTGTACACACTTGAAATTTCAAATGATTATCAATTCAAATCATACGAGGTAAATAAAATATTTCAGAATTTCTATAACATGTATCAACCTCGTGAATTGTATAAGTGTATGAACTCATATATGGACATTAACCAACTTATATATAAATCATTTATGGAAATTAATTAGCTCTTATTTAATGTTTAACAAAACACAACACTTTGGATGTTGGTTTTCATAAAGGTTTACACGCTTGTTTTAGTTACAACGCTCTGGACGATGAATAACCTATT
The DNA here is from genome assembly GCA_007407185.1 of Glycine tomentella. Classification (NCBI taxonomy): domain Eukaryota; kingdom Viridiplantae; phylum Streptophyta; class Magnoliopsida; order Fabales; family Fabaceae; genus Glycine; species Glycine tomentella. The sequence goes on from PYAF01000399.1 coordinate 268,542, forward strand.
TATAAAAAGTTTCATATTGTTTAGTCACTAATAAGAAAACATAGTGAATAAGGAAACTTCAATAGAATTTCTTTACAATCATGTATTGGATTATATGCTTCTTGTAACACTCAATTGAAATTCATTAGTCATTACAAAATGTAAACAATTGTTATCATCAAAACCATAGATTTTTGAAGGGTCAAAGACCATCCAATGTCATTGGTTCTAATAATAATTGTTCGTATACATTATTAACTATCAACATCAACATCAACAACACCTTTAACACAAGTTAATTGGGGTCAGTGGTAGATAAACCCAATGATAGATCAGAAAAAAAGACAGAGAAAGAGAAAGAGAGATGGGAAGAAAATTGGAAAATAAGACAAAAGAAAGAAAAAAATAAGCTAAAATAAAAGAAGGGTGAAAGGAGGAAGGCATAAATGAAGAATAAAAGAACTAAAAAAAGGAACGACTAGAACATAGATATACTAATAGGCAGTGGCGGACCCAACAATTTTAGTTTATGTCCGCACAATTAGTGGGGGGTTCGAGGGCAGCGCCCCCGAATGTTTTTTTTTTTGTAAAGAAAATTTAAATCAACGCTTTATATACAAGGTTATAAACCCGCTCAAAATATAGTTGTTTTTATAATAAGATGCAAGTAATAGTTTGATCAAACATTAAGCTCCCAAATTTTGTCAATCATCCAAAACAGATGAGAATATATTCCAGTACATCCATACATCATCATTCTATTTATAATGGTGGATAAAAAAATCAACATTACCTGTATAGAAGGCGAGCAAAATCACAGTAAAGGCCCTCATCTCTAAAATATTAACTTGTTTTAGAATGTCAAACCTAACATCAATTGGAAGATATAAAAGTCATTCCTCAATTAAACTCAACTAGCGAGCAAAATATATGAAGCAAAAAAAGTAAAGCAACACAATAAAACAAAGTGTAGAAAATACCGTGATTACAAAAGCATTCTTCGATTCTTCATTCCTTGAAAATATTGCATTATATCTTCATCATCAATCTTATTAAATGTATCACGTTTAACATAAGTTAGCATGCAGGCATTAAACCAATCATCACTCATTCGATTGCGCAACTTATCCTTAACAAAAGTCATTGCAGAAAAAACTCGCTCAACACTAGCCGTTGCTACCAGTAGAACGAGTGCCAGCTTTATCAACAAATAAACCAATGGATAAACAATATCCTTTCTCTTCTCAACCATTTTCAAAGCAAGGTCAAAAATTCTTTTCAAATTGACAAAATTAGAATCAGCTCTGACATCAACAATAAAATTACTGAGACTTGAAGAAAGAAAAGGAATATATGCATACTCATCAAACTCCATAGGATAAAATCTAGCAAACTCAATCAACTTTTCTTTGTTAAAAGTTGCAAATGAGTCACGAGGATCAAGACAACTCAAACACTCAAGCAACTTGGTATTGACATTATCAAATCGATCACTCATCTCTTGAACCTGAGTATCTATCACTGTATTAAATAACTCCACTTTAAAGTAGTGCAAGAATGTGAATGATTCCAATCTCCGTCTTGATCTCCCTTTAGGACAATAAACATCCTCCATATTCGGAATGTCAATATCATATTTATTGGCAAAAAGGTTCATTTCTCGAAGCAATTCATCAAAGCCATTATCTCTCACCTTTTGTAAACGAGACTTGACTACGTTCACTAAACCAATTGCATTTAAAAGGTCTTGATCTTTTCTTTGTAGTGCTTGCGACAACTCATAAGAAATCCCCAAGATTTGTTGCATAAGATGCAACAAGAATGCAAACTCAAAATCCTCCATGGCATACAAAATGCAACCTGCATCCGTTCTTGCAACATCATTCTTAGGGTCGTCTTCAATAATTTTCATCAAGGAAATTATTAGAGAAAATAATGAGATAACACTTCTAACTGTACCAAAATGGGAACCCCAACGAGTGTCACCAGATCGCTTTAAGGTTGTCTCCTGATTTAAACCTTTTCCAGTTGGTATTTCACCACAAGCAATTCTTTCAACGACATGCTCATATTGATTCATTTGAAGAATTTCCTTCCGTTTGCATGAACCCCCCATGACGGTAGCCATCTTTTGAAGCATGTCAAAAAATTCTTGAATCTTTTTGTGATGTTTTGCAACCTTCACAAGTGCCAACTGTAATTGATGAGCAAAACAATGAATGTATAATGCAGATTTGTTGCCTGCAAAAATCAAACTCTTAAGCCCTTTGAATTCACCCCGCATATTACTAGCACCATCATAGCCTTGACCGCGGCATTTAGACAAACTTAAACCAAGTTTAGAAAAAAGTCCATCAATCGCTTCTTTTAGTGATTGTGCAGTAGTATTTGAAACATTAATTATGCCAATAAAACATTCAACAATAGACCCCTTCTTGTTTACATATCAAATTACAACTGCCATTTGTTCTTTAATTGCAACATCACGAGCTTCATCAACTAGCGAAGAAAAGTAATCATTCCTGAGATCACTAATTATTGCTTTAACAGTTAAATCAGCACAAGCTTGAGCACGATCTTTCTGAATTTTTGATGAAGGTCTTTTTCCTGGATCCGCTTCAAGGTTATCTATATTAACTTTGGCTTGAGGTGATTGTTCAAAACTTTGAAATTGAGATGCTTGTGGTAGTACACTTTGACCTTGAGATTGAGGAGAATTTTCCACAATTGAAATATTCTGTCTCTGAGGTTGATCATATTCAGTTCCTGGATTGTATCCCTGACAAATAAAAAGTAAATATCAATTATAGTGTTTATGCACAATTGAAATAGTTATAACAAATACCACTCATATAGAAAGTTACCTTTCATTGAGACTTGTTAAATTATTATGAACAAGACAAGTCAACAGAAAAACCAAATAAGTAATCAGTGTGAATTCGGCTAGCCACCAATTCTTTCCCTTGACTCCGAGAGAATAACCTGACCAATTAAGGTTGGACTAGGTGTTAACAACAGAACACTACATTTGAATAAACACTTTAAAACCATTAAAAAAATTATTTCTAAACTAAGTAAAATTTCTAATAAAAGCCACATTTGAGTCTAAAAATTAGTAACAAATTCCTGCATAAAATTGTTTTTATACAGAACATTACATTTGAGGTTTCCAATTAGTAACATTACAAGCAATATCAACAAAAATATTACATATTGTTGGTAAATAAAACTCCAAAAAGTCTGACTTCAAGTTTGCAACACATATCATACAAGTTATACCAAATTCTCTACATGTCAAAAAGGTTTAATTTTTTTCACAATTTTTTCATTCAAAGTCCTCACAAAAGCCCAAGGTCCAATTGTTATCTAAGTAAACCATAAAAAAAGTAGTTCAAGCTGAAATTGCTCCTCACAATTTTTTCATTCAAAGTCTATTTTGGAGTCAACTGTCAACATATAGACCATGACCAGCACAAGTGGCACAACACAAACCACAACACCTCTTTGGCCTGGCAATAAGTGCATCGGGGATTGTTACCAATAGCTTTGTCTTCCAAAGATAACCCAACAGGTTTCTCAATTATTTCTTCTGGAATAGCCTTATAACAAAACAGGGACCAGAAGAGGCTTTTACCAAAAAAACAAGAACATCACGAGACACCAGTTCAACAAAGACAAAGGTTGCAGTCACGCGGCTCGCGGCGGTGGAGCTTTTACCAAAAAAACATATAGAAAGAAAGCGGTGGCGGCGCGAGGCTTGAAGACGGCGCGCGATGATGCTGACTTCAACGAATAGAGGTCGCAAGCCTTGAAGAGTGAAGACAATGTTGCGAGCCTTGAAGACAAGAAGAGGCTTGAACGGACGTCGCCGGGGCCGAGGCTTCAAGACGCGGGTCGCGAGGCCGAGGCTTCAAGACAAGAAGACGATGTAGTCGGCTCACCGCTGAAGTTGAAGAGTGAAGACGAGCTCTGGATGGCGCCGTGCGGATGAAGGTAAGGAAGAAAGAAAACCTAAAATGGTTGCCCTGAAATGGCGCCGTTTTGTTCATTATAAAAAAAATAAGGAAAATATTAATGTCCGCACGTACGGACATTGGGTTCCTCCCTAGGTTCGCCCCTGCTAATTGGTTTAACCCTCCACCAAGTTTATAGTTGTTCTCCACTCTATCTTAAAACACACCATCCGCCAATCTATATCCCACTCTATTAGGTCTTATTTAACTACCTTTCCCCAGGTGAGTTTCTGTCGACCTCTACATCTCTTTGTGTCGAGATCTTAGTAACAAACTCTTGTTCTAACAGGAGCATCCAGTGATCATCTCATAACGTGTTCGAACCATCTCAATCTATGCCCCCTCATCTTTTCACACACCGGAACTACTACTACCTATCGTCGAATATCCTCATTTCTTATTTTATCCATCTTCGTATAACCACATATCCACCTTAAATAATGTGTAATAAATGTATAATCATTATTTAGTACAAAATATATGTAGTAAAAATAGTAAAATTATTATTAAATGAATGTAATAAAGATATTCTTATAATATTCATAATAAAAATTTTAATACATTTAATAATAATATTTATTATTGAATATATTTTATTTAAATATTTATATTATTTGAATTTGGAGAATTAAAATCACACAATTATGAAATTTGAAACACTAACACCGCTTATGCCAAATCAACCACCATGTCAACATGACATCATGTAAGTGTAATGTTTTGTGACACGTCATCTGTCAATGCCACATCAACATATTCTGATTGACGAAGGAGCTAAATTTGCACAATTACAATATATAAGGGGCCTATTTATATGTGAGCAAAATGGCTTAGGCTAGTTAGGTCGACTTGAACATACCTAGCCGAACATTATTGTAAAAATGAAAGGTGAATATAGCAATATAGCAAGTGAGAGGTTCCTTCATATGTGATTTGAAAAACATCCCACATCTTCTTTAGGTAAAAAATGCATAACTTTTCTAATTTTACAATACTTTGTGGCTCTCTCTTCTTTCATAGGTGATGTGAGACATGGAGAATTGAGATGCAAAGTAACTATCAACTTTTTAGTTGGATTCAAATTAATGTGCATCACTCTAAAAGTATTCATTAAACTACTAGAAAGACATCATTGTTTTATATATATATATATATATATATAAAACTTAAAGGAGGATCAAATGTTATTATTATACTTATAATAAGTATACATATATTTCTTATTAAATATATTATTATTGAAAAGGGATCAAGTTTAATCCAGGAGTAATTGTAAATCCTAAAAAGTAAAAAAGTTACTCCTTATTTTTACCCTTTATTTTAATTTAGTCTAATGGTTTATACAAGTTACTGTCCTTTAACTATTAGTTTAAAAGAAAATGAAAAGTGAAATTGAGAAGTAACTATTTGAGTGTTACTCTTGAAATAAGTTGATCTCTTTTGATTATTATTAGACGTAGTATAAATTTAACTATGTGCATTATGAATAACATATTTATTAGTATTTGAATAATGGTTTAATAATAATAATTTTTATTTATTAACTTATATTTATGTATAAGTATATTAAAAGTATATATAATAATAATATATTTAATATTGAATATATTTTTAATTATATATTTATATTATTTTTAATTTATGAAAAGTATAACAATAGAATTAGAGAATTAAAATCACATAATTATGAAATTTGAGAGACTAAAATCGTTTATGCTAAATCAACCACCATGTCAACATAATATCATATTGACATCAACATAACATCATGTTGTCATCAACATGTAAGTGGCATGTTATGTGACACTTCATCAATCAATGCCATATCAACAAATTCTAACTGATGGAGGAACTAAAATTGAACAACTACGATATATAGGAGACCCAATTATAGGTGGCAAAATGGTTCATGATAGTTAGGTCGGCTCAAATCCACCTGATAAAATATAGGGCTTGAACTTTAAATTTTGAGCTTGAATTAAATACTAACATTTTTAACCCAATCCAATCATGGCCCAATGTGAGTTAAGCCCACAAATAGCCCTTAAAAAAGACTTTTATAGGACTTAGGCTTTAAAAAAACCATAATAAAAATTGTAATAAATAAAGTTTCACATTGGGTGACATAACAAAGGAAAATTAGTTTGATTTTCCATCTTAATTTGAATACTATACCTGAACAAAGTCATAATTTTCCATAAGTTTTTCTAATACTTCCCTTCATCTTATTATTTTTTTTCTTTATTTGTCACTTATTTTTTAATAATATCACTTATTAGATGAATTATTTTCCCCTTTATCTTTCTTTTTTATTTTTCTTATAAGTATATACCACTTTAAATGTGACATGCACGACTATAATGAACTGGTTTACATTATTATTTTTCTTTGTTGAATGCAGTGCTTTATATATTTTGTCTCTTTCATTAATTATATATTATTATGTTTTTTATAAGTATGTATAGCTTTAAATGCATTACTTTTTATCATTTTTTAAATGCTCCACAAATTTTTTGATGAAGACATTACCATCATGAACTATTTGGAAATAGTGCAAAGGTTGCCTCCTTAAAGCAATTTTGTGCCCCTTCTCTTCTCTGAAAGTACTTTATGAAAAATATATTAAATTTTTAACACTTCCAAAAAGTACTTTTTTAAAAAATGTGTTGACATTTCAACCCATTCTTGAAAGTAGCTTCTCGAAGAATGATATTTAAAAAAATATAAAAAAAAAGAAGTATATTAGCAAAATTGAGAGTTATATATAACAATTAAAATTACATTTACTTTCTTGTTGATTTTAAAATAATACTATACTAATTTATTTAAACAATTATGTAAAAGATATGGCATGCATGCATGATTTTTATTTAACATCTTACTTTTTTTATTCTTACATATTATTTAACTAGCAAAATAGAACTTCTTAATGGATTGGTATTGAATTGTTTAATGTATATAAAAGTGATCTGTCAACACCAAGTAATCATATACAGCTGAAGCCAAAAAAAAAGTATCAAAGACAAATTGATGGAAAAATTTTATTGATAGTCAAGTTTGTTCTTTTTTATTCTTTTAGATTAGTCATACATGATGATGAAGAAATTAATTAATTAATGAGAATGTACGAAGAAGTCCACAAGAGGCACCAACTAGAAGAGTATATTGCATGATTTTTAATCTAATGAAAAGGAGAAGAGGGAAACCGGATGTTATAGGAAATCATCAAGGGAGATATTGAGACGTTGGTTTTTAATCCTACTAAATGGTATCGTGTGATCTATATAGCTCACCTCACCCAGTGAAAAAAGACTTTATTGTTGTTTGTTTTTATTTTTCTACTACCATTGATGTGAATGTTGTAAGATCCTCTACTAAAACATCTTGATCGTGTTGTCATACATTATTTTGACCTTGCTAGCATACTATACATCACATGAAATGCAGTGTTTAGGAGTATAGATCAAATAACTTCAAGTCACTAACCATATAACAAAGAAACAAATTTATATTACATTTACTTTTTTTTCTGAATCCATATATACATCATAAATACACAAATGTTAATGAATCCACATTTTTGTTAAATAATAAAAACATGGAAGATGATCTTATTATCTACCTTTACTACATAGAAATTGAATATTCCTTGCGAAAATCTGGAGAAGTAGTTTTTTTATCGAATAACAAAGAATTGAGACAGGAACTTGAAATTCATGGATACACAATTCAAAAGGTTGAATTAACTCTCTATTCTTTAATTTTTCTATGCAAATAGGAGAATCATGTTGAGATTTCGTGGTTTCATCCCCACAAAAGAATATAATAGAGGACAAGGCTCTCATGGCTAATCTAGCAATATCTCCTCTAAGGGAAAAGAAAGTAGTTGTTCTTCTTGCCAATATGATTCCATTTGATCCCTTACTTATGAGTTGGGAGAAAACTTTGTATCTTCTCAGACTCAATGCTTCCAATTTGCGTGCCTTGAGATTCTCCCCTTGTCGTTGTGGGAGCTTCCCCTTTTAAGGTCTAACACAAGCGAACCTATCCAATACCCTAAGAGTAAAACCAACATGTAACCCAAAAATATTTTTTTTTGGTGCGAGAAAGTCCATTAAAGTTAGATCAACAATGAACATAAATGATGATAACCATATTGGCAACAGGACCAAAGCACAACACATGGGAATTAGGAAAACATATGTATCTGAGTTGGGAATAAAGAGAAACAATGTAAGAAACACACTCTTTTTAGAATGTGGGTTTATATTTATTTATATTTGTTCAACCATTGCAATTTAATACCCTATGGATGAAGTGATTGTTTTCACTTTTCTTAATGGTTTGAGATGTTCTTATTACTCATGTCTTTTTATTTTTGTTGTTTAGCCTTTGTATAACTATACTTATAGCTATCAAAATATCTATATTTGTTTCTTTATCCATATGATCTCACAAAGGGAGGGATAACTCATACATTTTTATTAATTTTTTTTGATATTAACATATGGCCAAGGTGGGTTGAGGGGGGAGGGGACTTTTATATTGACATATGGATAAAGAAACAAATATAGATATTTTGATAGATATCGGTACAATTATACAAAGGCTAAACAACAAAATAAAAAATACACGGGTAATGTGAAAGCATTAAGAAAAAAGAGAAACAATCACTTCATCCATAGGTTGTTAAACTGCAATGCTTGAACAAATATAAATAAACCTAAACCTACTGTATAAAAAGAGTGAGTTTCTTTGTTGCATTGTTTCTCTTTATTCCCATCCAAGATACATTTATTTTCTTAATTCCCATGTGTTATGCTTTAGTCATGTTGCCAATATTTTTTCCACCATTTATGTTCATTGTTGTTCTAACTACAATGGGCTTCCTCTAACCTAAATTTTTTATATTTTTGGGTTGCATATTGGAATTGCTCTTAGGATATTGGATAGGCTCGCTTGTGTAAGACACTACTACAAAAAAGACATTTAACATCAGTTAAAAAAGTCATTTAACATTGGTTTTGAACCGATGTTATATCTAATGATGTTGAAAGTTAAGCACTCTCAACATCGGTTTTAAAATTGATGTGAATAATGCATTTCTACATCGGATGTTCCTAAAATCAATGTAGAAAGTGTGTCAAAATTTGTAAATCCGTCAATTATCACATCGATTGTGATTTTAACTGATGTAGAAAGACATTTAAAAAAAAATATGGCTTGTTCTCTTTAAATCCAAAGATCAATTTAGTGAGTGATCAAAATAACTTATCTTGTATTCAAATTTTGTGTTCAAAACACCTTAGTGTAAGAGAATATAGGTGGAAAAATTAGTTGGAGGAATAGGACGCAAGTTGAAGGCATTTAGTGTGAGAATACATAAAGTTCTCTCCCAACTCAATTTTTTCTTGAGAGAGAAGGAATCAGATGGAACCATATTGGCAAGAAGAACAACTACTTTCTTTTGTGTGACATGCAAATCCTTGTTCTATAATGGCCAATGTTTAATGTATGTAAAATCCTATATAGTGGAATAAATTAAAGTGACAAAATCAATGCAATTAAAGAGAAATTGTTACTTATGTAATACCTGTTAAATTTTCTATAACAACTTTTTATTTTTTTTAATATATAAACTCAATTAAAATATTATACACTTAATATGCATATATTATCATTATATTTGTTAAATTCAATAAATATAATAACTAATATTATAAAAGAAAAATATGAGTATGTTTGTAAATTTATTAGGAGAAAACAGAGACACTATGTACCTAACTGTTTTTTTCATGTTTTTTTTAAACAAAAATAAATAAACATAATAAAAGTTAGTGGGTGGTTTGAAGGTAGTAATAGGAATAAAATAGTAATTTATGAATGTAGTTATAGAGATAAAATGAACATAAAAATTTGTACACAACAACACCTTTTATATATAGTTATAGTTATAAATACTATATATTTAATTCAATCAAATAGAAATCATTAAATAATATATATATATATATATATAAGTACACATTAAATTTTGTTATACTTAATTTTTATTTAATAATAATTATTTAATATATAAATTTAATAAAATTAATGAAAGGGTATGTGACGTAATTAATAGAAAACACAAGAGGTATGAGTAAAATATTCACCATTTGCATTGAGAATGTCAGCAATGTTTGGGGGAAAAACTACACAAGGGTTATAGATATAGAAAAGTTATGATTTTTTTGGAGGATTAAAAAATAGAAGGACATCGAGTGTAATTTCTTTAAAGTCAAAAGGTGGTTTGTGAAATTTACTCCTTAGCTTTTGTTTCTTTATTTATTATGAAAGTGTAAAAATAAGTTCAATTTTACATCTATACCTATGGAAAAATTAAAGTGGCAATGAAAAGGGCAATTGAACTATCTAGTGTGATTGAATTGGGTCTTAGTGTCACTTTCATGATCATATACATCGTGTTTAGGGACCTATCTAGTAGTCTCATAAACATAGAGGGAAATCTTCACCATGAATTTTGACCCTCACATTAATCAAATTCTCAAGTTCTTGTTAAAATAAACCAAATTCGGATAAAAATCCTTTATTTTAGAAACCCCTCCTTTAAGTAGGTTAAATCATTTCTCAACATTAAGGATCAATTAGAACTTGAAACAAGTAGGTACATCTGGACCAATTTTGCTTTAAATAGAAGCACTACTCTCTTAGGCGAACATCTCGCTTAAGTAAAAAGTCCTTCTTACTTAAGCGAGGACTTACCAGATATCATTAATCCTCTAGAGCTTTGCTTGCTTATGCTAGCAGCTCTACATGCTAAAGTTTGCAATCGCTTATGCAAGTATGCAGATTTTTCATATATTCAACTTTCATAAATCAGTTCACTATACGGCAATCCATGGTCCCCAAATCATCCCTAAATACCCAAAACCCCAATTATGAACAAAATGCAATTTTCACACAACCCACAAGTCATCTACAATCATTAAATTCAAATGTAAGGTTAAGCTTCCCTTACCTATTTAAACTTCAAGTTTCTAGCTTTTTTTTGTGAAGAAAGGGAGAAATGAGGAAGCTTTTATCCAAAGAAAAGAGCTTTACTCTACTGATCGGCACACCCTATAAGAACATGAATCCAATCCCAAACCACCCCCCAAGTCACATTTAGTATCATAAGTTAAATTTTTCTATGGAACCCACTATGGTTTGCCTCAAAAGGGAGAATAAAATGGAACAAAAGAGGAAATAGAGAAAATAAAGACTTACCACCACACTAAGGGAGCTATCCAAGAATCTTAAGATGAAAGAAGATCTACTTTAGTGTCGGCAACTTCAAACCTTTCAACCTTGAGAACCAAATTAAAAGAGTATCTTTAAGAGAGAGAAAATGAGAGAGTGAAGGTAGGAAAGGGGTTCTATTCTTTTTCTAGGTTTTCAATATCCCTCTAAGGCCCATCCTAGTCACACTCATATCTCCCTTAAGGTCCATCACAAAAAATAAGCAAAAAATGATCCATAACACCCAAACAATACACAAAATTATTTAAGCTCATTATTTACCAAGGTAAAATCAATTTAGTTCCCTTAGAAGTTTTTCAAAAATAATGACGTGACAAATTCGACTTATAACGATAATTTTGTGTTGTAATTGTTTTTTCACAACCTAAATATAAAATTGAAATTATAAACCAATGTTAATTCAGTAGAATAGAATTTCATGAAATAAATTACTATATATATAGTAACAACTATTTTACAAAGTATCTATATGTATAATAAATTATGGTTGTCATTTAGTAAAAAATATATCTAGTAAAATTATTAAATGAATGTAACAAATATATTTTATAATATTCATAATAAATATTTTATTTCAATGAATAACAATAATATATTTATTATTGAATATATTTTTATTTTAAATATTTATATTATTTGAATTTAGAGAATTAAAATCACACAATTATGAAATTCCGGACACTAACAACGCTTATGCCAAATCAACCACCATGTCAACATGAATCATGTAAGTGCCGCATTACCTGCCATGCCACATCAACATATTCTGATTGACGAAGGAGCTAAATTTGCACAATTGTGACATATAAGGGGCCCAATTATAGGTGGCAAAATGACTCAGGCTAGTTAGGTCGGCTCGAGCCCATCTAAAATAATGTAGAACTTAGACTTTAGCCTATTGCTTTTAGTTGACATGCATTGGTATACTCACTTTCTTATTTTTTTAAAAGAAACTGTAGTAAAAAATGAAACCAGATTTTGGAAGTCATAGGAAAATAAATCCACATAAAAGAAGTTTCACAGAATCCACAATATTTTTATTCACTAAAAGCAATATAAACATAAAAGATGATCTTATTATATGTACATTTAGTACATAGTAATTAACAATTCCTTGCGAAAAATTGGACAAATAGTTTTCCATCGACTAACTAAGAGTTGAGGAAGGATGAATGAAATTCATAAACATACAACCCTAAAGTTGAATTAACTCCGCAATCTTGAATTCTCATATGCAAATAGGTCAATCATGTTGAGATCTAGTGGTTTCATAATCACGAAATCATTGAATAGGGGGTAAGACTCCCATGGCTAGTCTAGCAATAGCTACTCTTGGGGCAAAAAAAAGTAGTTGTTCCTCTTGCCAATATGGTTCCATTTGATTTCTTACTCCCTCAAGAACAGCACGAGTCGCTGTTGGTGAGGGAGTACTTTGTGTAGTCTCATACTCTATGTCTTCAATTTTTGTGCCTTGAGATTCTCTCCTCTCTTCATTGCATCACTTTCTCCTCTTAAGATCTAATACAGTCGAACCTATCCAATACCCTAAGAACAATCCCAGTATGCAACCCCAAAATATAAAATCTTTAGGTAAGAGAAAGCCCATTGTAGTTAGAACAACAATGATTATAAACGATAGGAACAATATGGACAAAAGGGTCAAAGCATGACACATAAAAATTTGGAAAATAAATTATGTATCGGGGTCGAGAATATATAAAGAGAAACAATGCACAGAAGAAACTCACTCTGTTTAGACAACGAGAATATATATTTACTATATTTTTTAAAATATACTAAATATACATATTATTTAGGTGATCTTTTTAAGATGAAAACAATAAAAAGAAATAGAATAAACATTATACAATTGTGTGTTTGAAAACATGTTGAACATAAAATATGATCAAGTGAAAGTTCTTTTGATATGTGACATTAAAGCATCCCACATCGATTTTGAGTGAAAAGAGTTTTTTTTTTAATTACTCTCTCTTCTTTTGATGGTGATGTGGGACCATAAAGGTCAAGATGCAAGACGATAGTGTGATCAACTCGGGTCAAAGTCCTAGATCAGTAAAGGTTCTTTGATCGCAAATTTGCTTTTGTTGTTTAATGTGACATGCAAATTTTCTTTCTATAGTAGTTAATGTTTAAAATATTTGAAATCATAAATAATTTAAAAGAAATTTATTTTTATTTATAAATCACTTTAGTTTATTTTTCTAAATTAAAAAAGTAGGATTGAGTTCAGTTTAAATTGTTCTTACAAAAGTTCAAGTTACATTTAAACCAATGGATATATTAAACGGGCAAAAGTAGTGCAATTAATGAAGAAATATGACATTTGAATTCAAAGAAAAAGTGAGAGAGGGAGAGACAATGTGTATGTGTGTGTGTGTGTGAGAGAGAGAGAGAGAAAGAGAGAGAGAGAAAGAAAGAAATTGTTACTTCAATATCATGTCAAACAAAAAATATGAGCAACTGAAAAGTTTCTTCATATGTGATTTAGAAAGCATTTGGTATCTCATTTGGGTAAAAAAAATACAACTTTTCTAATTTTTTAATACTATCTTTCTCTTTTATTATCACTCATGTGGGTCCCCAAAGAGACGAAGATGCAAGATGCTAGTGTGATCGACTTGGGTCTTAGTCTAAAGTAAATTGAGATTGTTGAAATACAAATTTGCTCTGGTTGTTTAGTGTGACATGCTATTTTTTTTTATAATGATTAATGTTTAAACAATGTGAAACCTTAAATAATGAAAACATATTATTAATATTTATAGATCATTTTAGTTTATTTCTTTTAACAAATTTCAAATGTAAAATTGAGTTCAATTTACATTTACACCTATGGAGAAATTAAAGTGGAAAAAGTGGTTCAATTAATGAGGAAATGCTACATTTAACTTTAGAGAGAGAGATCAATTGTTACGTATATATATTTATTTGTAAAGACAAAAATCACAAAGGGTTCTTAATTTTTTTGTAAGATTTTGGCAAATACTTGTGTCTGATAGCATGTTTAAAAATAGATTTTCAACAAGCATAATCATACCAATGTTTTTATAGCATAGTAAAAATGTAATTATCAAAAGAAAAAATCACAACTTAGTGTCAGCCAACAAATAAAAAGAGAGGTAAAAACACAAATAAATTTATATTGGTTTGTTTCTACCATTGAGACTATGTTCAATTCTTGGTAATCAACCAAGTTCCAATAACTTTCAACAAAGTTATAAACATTGTTCACTGTCACTTCCAGCTCTAATAGAAAGTTTATCCCCTAAGCTTTTACAACGCTAGTGTTGCTTCCTACCAAGTCATTTCTAGCTCTAAAACAAATCAACAAATTTGTTTAAGGTTTGGGTGCACACAAAAAATAGTATTGTCTTACTAAAGACAAATATACAAATTAAGCTCTATGTCTTTTCTCTTACAAGGTGTTTTGAGAACTTCTAAAAACTTAAGAAATCTAGAACGTAAAGATCTTGAAGGTAAGACAAAATACATAAACTTTCTATATCTCTCTCCATAGATCCTTTCGTCATACTAAAAAAAATTTGAATTATCCAATTCCAAAAACTTATGTTTCATAATTTTAGAACTCAAGTTGTCAATTTAATATTGATTCTTCTTGTATACAAATTACGATAATGTATATTATACCGCAAATCATTCATTAAGGGTATAAAGGATTCCCTTTAAGTAAGAAATAAAGTTTTTGATCGGGATGTGAATCAAAAGAGGGGTCCCTTAACTATTTAGGGGTCCATAGAACGAATTACACTTTTATCACTAAACTACACTGGTACAATACAGTTATTGTATCTTTTGTCGAACAAAGCAATCAGACCAAATAAATAAAGAAATAGAGGGGCATAATATTCAATATTCTAATAATTCGAGTATTGACATGTTTTATTAGAGTATCTTCTATTGAAATTTGAAAAACAGGATTAATTACATTTTCGAATTTTGTTTTTACTGAAGGTATTTTTTTAATTAACATATTTTTTTAACATATCATATTGAATATAAAAATAAAATTTACGTTACCAAAAAAATAGAGAAGGAGCCATAAAAAAGGACATTTTGATATTACCTGATTTTTTTTAAAATTTCATATCATAGGTAAGGGAGAGGGATATTGTACGTAGTCTTACCTTTGTATATGCAAAGATGTTGTTTCCATATTCGAACTCATGACCAACAAGTCACCAAAGAGCAACTTTACCACTAACTTGTCCTCTTTATCAAGACGAAAATCCTAAAGAAAATAGTATAAATAATATACAATTGTGTGTCTAAAAATATGCTGAATATAAAATATAGCAAGTAAAAGGTTCCTTCGTATGTGATTCGGATAACATCACACATATTCTTTAGGTAAAAAATCTACAACTTTCCTAATTTTTCAATACTTTGTGGTTGTGTCTCTTCTATCATTGCTGATGTGGGAACACGAAGAATTGTGATGCAAAGTTACTACCAACTTTTTAGTTGGATTCAAATTCATTTGCATCACTCTAAAAGTACATTAAACCATTAGACACATCATTGTTATTAATATATATATATATGTGTGTGTGTGTGTGTGTGTGTGTGTGTGTGTGTGTGTGTGTACCTTAAAGGAGGATCAAATTCTATAATTATACTTATATAAATTAAAAATAATATAATATACAAAGTATAAATATATTTCTTATTAAATATATTATTATTGAAAAGGGATCAAGTTTAATTCAAGAGTAATTATAAATCCTAAACACTAAAAGAGTTATTTCCTACTCTCACCCTTCATTTTCATTTAATTTAATGGTTTATACAAGTTACTTTCCTTCAACTATTAGTTTAAAAGAAAATGAAAGTTGAAGTTGAGGGGCAACTATTTTTGTGTTATTCTAGGAGTAACTTGATTCTTCTTATTTTTATTGTGATATGTAGTATTTGAATAATGATGTGATAATAAAAATTATTTATTTATTAATTTATATTTATGTAGAAGTAT
>PYAF01000399.1:289149-336952 GCA_007407185.1 Glycine tomentella
GACACTTGTAAGGCACATGATGAAGATTTTTCCTCTAACATTTATGTGAAGCTTGGAGAATAATAGTGAAGCTTCATGATTTTGCCAACTCAAAGGGACACTTGGAAGGAGATTAAGAGAAGGCTTCATGAATTAGACAAGTGTCAAGACATTTGTACGGTGTAGATTTAGTTTAAGTAGATTTTTCTTAAAAGGCAAAGATCTTATCTTGTCTCTTTGGTAGAACACGTGGACAGCTCTAGACATTATTTCAACGATCCCAACGGTCAAAAGTTAGATATGTGAAATAGGAGTATGCCTTTAAAATTTTAAGGAAATCCAACTGTTAACGAATCCAGAATCAATATTTTACTGAAATGGGTTTTTAGGAAAACACAAGAACGAAGAAAAGGAAAATAGAAAAGATTACTCTCCAAGCTAAGCCTTTGCACGTGTAACATCAAGAGGAATGGAGAAATGTTGAGAACAATCAAGAAAATGGACACTTGGATGGTTATAAAGCAAGGAGTCTTGCCATTGGTCCATTTGGAAACTTAGGAGATATTTTGTAATAAAAGCTTTTTAAATCAATTGTCCAACCCTATATAAAGGGAGGGAATGAACCAAAAAACACCAAGTCCTTCTCCAAGAGGAATTGCACGTGAAATCCCTCTTCCATATCTCTTCCATCTTTTCATTTCCAAGCCTAAATCAAGTTAGAAAAGAAACTCCACCATATTGAAGCAACACGAAAGCTAGGAGAAGCTAAGGAAAAGATTGGCAAGCTTTTAGGAAGAAGTTTGTCAAGCTTTTAAGAAGAAAGAATAAGATACGTATAGGGAAGTTTATGGTAAATATAATTGAAGTATTGCTTATGTTTGAATCTTATGTATTTCTATGAAAAACCAAGCTTGCACACCATGTGTTTGATAAATTGTTTGTGTGTTTTATTCATGTATTGTAAGGCATTTCTATGAAGTTTATGTGTTGTTGAGTGTTTCTACGAATTTCTATGAAGCCCACATGTTGCTAAGTGTTTTATAAATCTCTATGAACTTCATGTGTTTCTATGAATTGATGTACATGGATGCTATGTTAAGTTTTTGTACATGAGTAATAGAACTAAGATTTTGTACATGAGTAATATGCTGAGTTCTGCACTTGATTGATGTTGAGTTTCTGAGTAAAACATATGAGACAGTAATTGAGGAGTGGTGTTATTTTGATATTTTGTCTGGCGGGGGCTAGTCCGTGTTATTTTGATATTTTGCCTGGCGGGGGCTAGACCGTGTTATTTTGATATTTTGTCTGGCGGGGACTAGTCCGTGTTATTTTGATATTTTGCCTGGCGGGGGCTAGTCTGTGTTATTTTGATATTTTGCCTGGCGGGGGCTAGTCTGTGTTATTTTGATATTTTGCCTGGCGGGGGTTAGACCGTGTTAATATAAGAAGATAAGCATGCATCATATTTTGATAATATTATGATGACTTTCTGTATATATATTGGGATGACTTTCTGTATATATATATTGTGATGACTTTTTGTATATATTTTGTGACCTAAATTATGTTTATCATGAACTTACCCTGTACTTTGTGTCTGTGGTTGACACCTGTGATGACCCCAATTTATTTGGACGAACAGGGAACAGTAAAGCATAACAGTGGATGGTTGAAAAGATGATTTGAAGAAGATATTTTGATGGCTTACCTTTTGTAATCATCCTAATGATGTGTAATTTATACTAGACTTTAGTCCAGTCTATATATTATGTTGGATTGTAATTTGGACTGTATCTTATTATTTTGGATTTCAAATAAACATGTTTACAATATCGATAATTAATACCTTTCGTATAAATTATGTCAAAAAGAAAAGAATTGTCCGTGAAATTTGTAACTAAGATAATTCTAAAGCAAGTGAAAAAGAAATTCCATTCGAAATCAATAAAATACAAGATAATAAAACGAGGTGTTACACAAGCCACTTGTGTGATCAACTAGGGTCTTAGTTTCATGTCATTGAAGGTTGTTGCAACCAAAAGTTGCTCTCAATTTTTAGTGTAACTTGTAAATTCTCTTTCTATAATGGTTAATGTTTAAAATATGTGAAACTACAGATAATTTAACATATATTACTTTATAAATTATTTTACTTTATTTTTTCTGAATTTGAAAATGTAAAGTTGAGTTCAATTTGCGCTATGAATAAATTAAAATGACAAAAATGGTGCAATTAAAGAAGAAATGTTACATTTGACTTCAAAGAGAGAGACATACAGAATGAGATTCCTATGTATATATTATTATATTTCTTTAAATATAGTAAATACATTGTGATTGTGTGACCTTTTCTTAGATGGAAATCATCAAACACATTGTAGAAATACAATTGTGTATTAAAGAACATGTTGTACATAGAATATGAGCAAGGGAAAAGTTCCTTCCTATGCTATTTGAAGACCATCCCACATCTTCTTTGAGTAAAAAATGCACAATTTTTTGAAAATTTTGTAATGCTATCTGCCATCTCTTATCGATGATGTGATAGACTTAGGTCTTAGTTTTAAGTCAATGAAGGTTAATGTAACACTAGACTTATTTAGTGTGAAGTGTAAATTCTCTTTTAATAAGGATGAATGTTTAAAATATGTGTAACCATAAATAATGATAAATTGATATTTTTATTTATAAATTGTTTTAGTTTATTTTTCTAAATTTAAAATTGTAAAATTGAGTTTAGTTTATGTTTACACAAGGATAAATTAACAAGGCAAGAGTGATGCAATTAAAGAGAAAAGACTTCAAAGAGAGAGATGCAGGGAAAGAGCGAAAATCTGTTACATATTATTTTATTATATTTTTAAACTTATATGGATCTTTTAGTTTTATTAATACACTTATTTTTAGTTTTAACTAGTACTTTAGTATGTAGTATATTAGTCTGTGTTATAAGATGAATGATAATTTTGATATTATAATAATTATTATTATTATTATTGATATGTTGCTAGTATAGAGTAGTTTTTAGGACAAATTCATTAAGAAATCAAGTATAAAAGGACAAATAAATGCTTGAATAAATATAAATTTTATGATTACTTTGTTTATCACTAATCTTATGCATATTTGATGTTAGGAGTCAATAAAAGGGAGCAAAGGAGCAAAACAAAGAGCCAACTGCATCTGGAATCTCACGCTAACCACGTGGAACCCACGCCATTCGCGCCAGGCCTTCTGGAAGTTCACGCTAACCGTGCCAGGGCCACGCTAATAGCGCCAGCAACACGAAAAGTTCAAAATCAGCTTAAAGATAGTATAAGAATAAAAGATATTAGGGTTTTACAAACCTGGCTATAAATAGGAAAATAACAGGACGTATTTTGACACTAACACAGAGGCAGAAACAAGAAAAGGAGGCATTGAAGGAGATCAAGAACGGAGGAAGATCAATAAGAAGGCCAAGATTGAGGGGTTTGATCACTCTTCATTATTTGTATTCTTTCTCATCTACCTTATCATTATTGTATCCTCTTTAATTGTGGTGAAGCCATAAACCAATGTGAACTCTTGTGTGGATTGAATTGATATTAATGAAGTTTATTATAATTGTTTCACTATATCTTGTTCTTTAACTCTGGTTGCCATTGATAGACTTGATCAATCTATTAGGGGTTCTAAGGGCTAGAATTCAAAATAGGGATATTGGGGTTTTAGTTTCTGAAAGCGATAAAGTGACAGTTTCGACATTACCTGGGGATAGGGATGAAGGATTGCAAAGAACTAAATTTGCCAACTCAAAGCTTAATCTAAAAGGGAATTATTAAGGAATTAGAATTCTTGAGTAGGTTAAAGGGTTAAATGACCGAGGAATCAGGATTTAACTAATTAAGTAAAGCATATTCTTTGACCAATTATATTAAGTGAAATTAATTATCAATTCAATTACATAAGTAGGGAGCAAAGGTTATTGTGCTTAAACCATAATTATTCCTCGTTATTACATCATCTTTAATTCATATCGTATTTGCAATTCTAATTTTAATTCAGTTTTATTCTAATTTCTAAATCCAAATCACAATCATATTTTCTCAATTATATTCTTTCTTCCAATTTAAAGATAATAATTACAATCAAATTTGTGCCTCAATCCTCGTGGAGACGATACTCTATTTATCACTTTATTACTTGTACGATCGGTACACTTGCCGAGTACGCAACAAGTTTTTGGCGCCGTTGCCGGGGATTTAGTACGCTAATTTAATTGTAATTTATTCTTTAATATTGGAATTTTGTTTTTACTAATCTGTTTTCTTTAGTTTATGCGGGGTTTAGTTGACCCTGAAACTTTACAGTTTGATCTAGAGATAGAGAAAACTATAAGAAGGAACAGGAAGCTAGCCAAGCAAAAACAGAAAGCAGAAAATTCTAGTTCACAACCTGTAGTTGAACTAGAGATGGCTGAAAGAAATCACATCCAGCCACGACCAGAAGATGAATTAATGGAGGATATTCTTGCTCCAGTATTCATAAGACCCAATCCTAGCATCGTCAGACCACCTATAGAGGCAAACCACTTTGACATTTATCCATCATTAATTACTTTGGTGGAGAAAAGCCAATTTGGTGGTGAAGATGATGAGGATCCCCATGATTTCGTGGACAGATTCTTGTGAATTTGTGATACCATAAGACACCAAGGGGTAAGTGATGATGCGATTAGACTGCGATTATTTCCTTTTGTAGTTAAAGGAAAAGCTCTCAGATGGTTAGACAGGCAGATCTCTAACAACATCACCACATGGGATGAGTTGGCTGCCAAATTCTTCGCCAAACATTTCTCTATGGAAAAATATAACAAATTAGTGAATGAAATCACTAATTTCACTCAACATGGTAGAGAAATGTTGTGTGCAGCCTGGAACAAATTTCAGGAGTTAATCAAAAAGTGTCCTCAATATGATATGCCAGTTGGGAAGAAGGTGAGGATTTTCTTTAATGGGAAAACTCCTGAATCTAAGATGATTGTTAATGTTGCAGCCGGAGGTTCAATCAGATCCAAAACGGTAGCTCAAACTTATGAGTTGATTGATTCCTTGGCAACAAATGAGAATGAAAGTGTCGCAATTCAGCCCAAACGAGAGGTTATTTAGTTGGGGAGTAGCGATGCTATGTTAGCGGAACAGAAGCTCTTGTCACAACAACTTGCTAAGCTTAATGAGAGAATTGACAAGCTTCAAATTTCTGCAGTACAAGCCGCACCAAGTAGAGCTCCAGTATTCAGTTGTGAATATTGCCAAGAGGACCATCAGACAAATGAATGTCCCACATTGATAGGAGCAGACCCAGTCCAGGTGAATGGTGTGTGGTATGACCAAAGACCCCAGCAAAACTTCCAGAGAAATCAGAACTTTGCTATGGGTCATAATTTTCAGAGGAAATTTCAAGGAGGAGGGTTAGATTATAAATCTAACAATTATTTGCAGCCTCCACCTATTCCAACTAAAAAACCTTCTGAATTAGAGAAGGCTATGTTACAACTGTACAAGACGACTAATGAGCACATTCAAGCGACAAATGCATTCATCAACGAGACCAGAGCTCACCACAAGAATCAAGATGCGTCTATTAGCAATCTTGATAATCAAATTGGTCAGTTGTCGAAGCAACTTGCAGAAAGACAGCAGGAGCAATTTCCTAGTGACACAGTGATCAATCCACGAGAACAAGATAAAGCAATAACTACAAGAAGTGGAACTGTTATCACACCTCAAGAGAATACTAATAAAGTGCAGAAAAGGTTGGTGAAGATAGAACAAATCAAAATGGGGAGCAAGAAGCAAAGGATCAGACACAAGCAGGTAATGATAAAAATCCAGCTACTACAAATCCTAAAAATGTAATGGATTTTTCTCGTTTTGAAAAACCACCATATCCCATGAAGCTTAAGCAACAAGCTCAAAAGAAACAATATGCTAAATTTTTATAAATTTTTTAAAAACTGCATATTAATATTCCATTTGCTGAAGCACTTGCTAACATGCCTAATTATGCTAAGTTTATGAAGGATTTGTTGTCTAGAAAGCATAAATTGCAGGAATGTGAACCAGTTGTGCTTACTGAAGAGTGCAGCACTATAATCCAAAGGCGAGTTCCACCCAAACTCAGAGATCCAGGAAGTTTCAACATTCCGATCGCAATAGGTAATGTGAATGTAGGTAAGGCATTATGTGACCTTGGAGCGAGCATCAACTTAATGCCTCTCTCCATATGCAAATCCTTGGGAATTTCTGAACTGAAACCTACCATGGTGTCCCTTCAATTAGCTCATAGGTCATTGAGAAAACCTAGTGGAGTCATTGAAGACATCTTGGTTAAGGTTGACAAATCTATTTTCCCAGCTGATTTTATAGTTCTAGATATGGAGGAAAGTGAGATACCTATCCTCTTAGGTAGGCCCTTTTTGGCTATGGCTAGAGCTATAATTGATGTAGCTCAAGGAAAATTAGAGCTTAGAATGTTTGATGAATCAGTCGTTTTTAATGTTTTTGATGCGATGAAAAATCCTATTGACAAAAATGGTTGTTTCAGACTTGATATATTAGATACTCTAGTGCATACAGAGAAGTCCAATGATCAAGAGTTAGCTGAAGTGCTGGAAACTAGAAGTGAAGACAATCCAACTGAAGATCGGGATGTTGCAATGGAGGTGCTGGAAAAGAAAGAAGATGACATCACCAATAAAGCACCAGAATTAGAATTGAAAGAATTGCCCGAGAGTCTAAAAATATGTGTTCTTGGGAGAAGAGAAGACATATCTTGTTATTATCAATAAAGGATTGTCTGAAATTGGAGAAGAAAAATTGATTAAAGTACTCAAGGAACACAATAGTGGAATTGGATGGTCTATATCTGATTTAAAGGGCATTAATCCCTCTTTTTGCACTCATAAAATCTTGATGGAGGATGATATAAAACCAGTGAGACAACCTCAGAGAAGACTGAATCCTACCATGAAAGAAGTGATTAGAAAAGAAGTGATAAATTTGCTAGATGCCAGTATGATTTACCCGATTTCAAATACAGCATGGGTAAGTCCTGTTCAAACTCTTCCCAAGAAAGGTGGGATGACTGTAGTTCATAATGATAACAATGAACTAATTCCTTCTAGAACAATCACCGGGTGGAGGATGTGTGTGTATTATCGAAGACTGAATGATGCCACAAGAAAAGACCACTTCCCACTGCCATTTATGGATCAAATGTTAGAGAGATTGGCTGGTTACGCATTTTATTGCTTCTTAGACGGGTATTCTGGTTACAATCAAATTCCAGTAGCACCTGAAGATCAAGAAAAGACAGCCTTCACTTGTCCTTTTGGAGTATTCGCTTATAGAAGAATGTCATTCGGTTTATGCAATGCGTCGGCGACTTTCCAAAGGTGCATGCTTTCTATATTCTCTGACATGGTAGAAAAAGGTTTGGAAGTTTTTATGGATGACTTTTTTTATCTTTGGTTCTTATTTTGATACCTGTTTAATGAATCTATCTAAAGTATTGAAATGATGCCAAGAAACGAATCTAGTTTTAAATTGGGAAAATGTCATTTTATGGTTCGTGATGGAATAGTTTTGGGGCATAAAATTTCTGATAAAGGGATATAAGTTGATAAAGCCAAATTGCTATTAATTGAAAAACTTCCACCACCAATTAATGTTAATGGGGTGAGAAGTTTCTTAGGACATGCGGGCTTTTATAGAAGGTTCATTAAAGATTTTCAAAAATTGCAAAACCTCTTAGTCAACTTCTAGTAAAAGAAACTGATTTTGTATTTGATGAAGTGTGTCTTACTGCTTTTAATGTATTAAAGGAAAAACTTACAACTGCACCTATTCTAACAGCACCTGATTGGAATTTACCTTTCGAACTTATGTGTGATGCCAGTGCATATGCCATTGGTGCTGTTCTTGGTTAGAAAAAAAAAATAAATTGTTGCATATTATTTATTATGCTAGCAAGGTCTTAAATGAAGCACATGTTAACTATGCCACTATAGAAAAAGAGATGTTAGCAGTAGTATATACACTAGATAAATTTAGGTCTTATTTAATAGGATCTAAAGTTATCATATTTACTGACCATGCTGCTCTTAAGTACTTGATGACTAAATAGGATGCAAAGCCACGCTTGTTGCGTTGGATGCTATTATTTTAGGAATTCAATTTAGAAATCAAGGACAAGCTGGAATGGAGAATAAGGTAGCTGACCATCTATCTAGAATTCAGGAAAAGGAATTGCAAGATGGACCAAAAATGGAGATTAATGAATCTTTTCCTGATGAGCAAGTGTTAGCTATACAATTGGTGCCTTGGTTTGCAAATATGGCAAATTTTAAAGCTGCTGGAATAATACCTGAAGACTATAATTGGCAGCAAAAGAAAAGGTTCCTTCATGATGCACGGAGGTATTTCTGGGATAACCCTTTTTTATATTTTCAATGCACTGACGGTGTTATTCGCAGATGCGTGGCTGAATCAGAAGTGCCAAAGATTTTTTAGCATTGTCATTCTTCAAATTATGGAGGACATTTTGGGGGGAATAGAACAGCGCATAAAGTGTTGCAAAGTTGGTACTATTGGCCCACTCTTCTTAAAGATGCTAAGGATTTTGTAGAGAAATGTGATAATTGCCAATGAACGGGTAACATATCCCGAAAGGATGAAATGCCACTTAATAATATTTAGGAAGTAGAATTGTTTGATGTCTGGGGAATTGATTTTATGGGACCTTTCCCTAAATCGTATTCCAATCAATATATATTGGTGGCTGTAGACTATGTGTCAAAATGGGTAGAAGCGGTGGCTTTACCTACTAATGATGCAAAGGTGGTTGTATCTTTCTTACAAAATAATATATTCACCCATTTTGGAGTACCCAGGGCTATAATAAGTGATGGAGGAACTCATTTTTGCAACAAACATTTTTTAAGTTTGCTTGCTAAATATGGGGTGAGTCACAGAGTGGCTACACCATACCATCCTCAAACTAGTGGACAGGTAGAGATTTTCAATAGAGAATTAAAAAGAATTTTAGAGAAAACTATTGGAAATTCTAGAAAAGACTGGGCAAAAAAGCTAGATGATGCACTTTGGGCATACAGAACAGCTTTCAAAATGCCAATAAGTATATCGCCATTTCAGTTAGTCTATGGTAAGTCTTGCCACCTTCCTATTGAATTAGAACATAAAGCCAATTGGGCTACTAAGTTTCTTAACTTTGAAGTTTCTAAAGCTGGTGAGAAAAGATTATTACAATTGAATGAGCTTGATGAGTTCAGGTTAGCTGCTTATGAAAATGCAAAAATCTATAAAGAAAAGACAAAAAGAAGGCATGGCAGAAAGATTCATCCACAGGAGTTTACATCGGGACAGCAGGTATTGCTTTATAATTCTAGACTGAGTCTATTCCCAGGTAAACTCAAATCCCAATGGTCTGGTCCCTTTATTGTTAAAAACTTTTTCCATATGGGACAATTGAAATAGCTCCCCAGGA
Source organism: Glycine tomentella (assembly GCA_007407185.1). Lineage (NCBI taxonomy): Eukaryota > Viridiplantae > Streptophyta > Magnoliopsida > Fabales > Fabaceae > Glycine > Glycine tomentella. Next base: position 298,681 of record PYAF01000399.1, read on the forward strand.
TTCTAATAGATCGTTCAAAGTTAATGGGTGGAGGTTAAAAATTTATTATGGAGGAGAAGTGGAAAGGAATACTATGTCCATACCACTAAATTCACCTGAGGATTAAAGAGGTCGGTGTCAGGCTCGTGACATTAAACAAGCGCTTCTTGGAAGGCAATCCAAGAAAAGTCTTTTAGATTTATTTCTAGTTTATTTATTTATTTTACTATAAAAAATAGTAGTCTCGCGCTAATCGCGTGAGCCTGGCGCTATTCGCGCTATATGTTCTGAGAGTTCACGTTATTTGCGTGAACTTGGCACGATTTGCGTGGGTGGTGGCGCGAGTCACGTGATACTTCGAGGGCAGTTTTTAAAATTAAAATTTGAAAACCTATTTGGGTGGTTTTCCTTTTTCCCTCAGCAGCCACAACCCTTAACCCTCACCTTTAAACGTTGCAAGCCAATAAACTGCCATTAACTTCTCTATTTCAGTTACATTGTGCCCAAAACCACCATTAACTTCCATTGATTCTGAAGTTTATAAATACCTTGCCTTATTTTCATTCTGATTCTGAGTAAGTAATTGGGAATTCCATAGTTGTTCGTTCTTCTTTTAAGTTTTTCTTTTAGAATTGACATTGTCAGTTCTTCCAAGTTCTTGATTCTTTTCAAATGGCTAAGGATAAGGTATATATTAATCTTTCCAATCTTTGTAACTTATATTCTTTGGGGTTTAAATTAGAAAGCATGTGGGTAGAATTGATTCTGGTAATGATTGATAGAAAATAGGGTAAATGCAGTTCATGTTCTTGAGAATCCTTATTTTACAGCTCACGCGACTCGCGTGGGGAGTGGTACTACTCGCGCCAGTGCTTCTGTAGGTTCACACGAACCGCGTGAACCTGGCACCAACCGCGCCAACTGCAATATACTGAATTGTCCTTTATGTTTCAGGATTGTTGGGAAGTGGTTTGTAATGCTTTGATTCTTTGATGTTTACTCTAGTCTATGAATGAATGACATTAGTTAGCATGATGAGTATGTTGAAACATAAGACCCTTTTGAATTGAATGATTGAGTGCTAATTGCTTTTAAATGAGTAGATTAGAGTTATGTCTAAAATCAAAATTGCATGAAGTTGTGAGAAAAATTCATGACTTAGAGTGAGAGATAAAATCTGCGAATGGTGGTTATATTGTTTCAAGGATTTTATTTTCCCAATTGCAATGATAAGAGAATACCTAGTATACCTTCTGAATTCATAATTGAGTTATATAGAACCAAATAAATATGGGAATTATTGGGACGGATTTATTTGGAAATTAATTGTCAAATGCTTGTTCAATTTATACATGTTGATTCTATATGATGTTATTTTCTGTTGTCACTTTGAAATAAGGAAACCTTAGAGACATGATTGCAAGCAATTTGGGAATTCATTGCATATATGTTTGGGAAATTTATGAGTTTCAGGGAAAGCAAGTGGACCAAGGAAACAAGAAGAAGAGTGTTACATCTGGTAGCAAGAGGGCAAGAACCACTGAATATGATGAGACGCGTTTCCATGCCATTGAATGTCAACAAAGATATGAGAACTGGTATGCTCCGAAGAAAATAATTTCAGAGAAGAGAATCGACTGGGAATCTCTACCTAATGATTCACCTATCTTGGAGGTGATCACTAGGAGAGATTGGCAGACCTTGGTGAGTTTTGCTGAACCAAGTTCTTGTGCCATCCTGAAAGAGTTCCTGGCAAACATGGACAGACAGACTGTGGAGAGAGAAAGAGTTAGTTGGGTCAGAGGCATAGAAGTTCCATTTGACCATGAAACAATTGAAGAATTTTTTGGAACTAGTTATTATAGCCTTCAAGCTTGTGCTTTCATTAGGGCTTTTAACAGGATGCAGCATATAACAAGTAAGAATGTTTATAGAGATGATATGCCTCAAATTGCAGAGGAGATTCGAAGAGGCATTGCTGGGCTGTACACTGCTTGGAAGGGTAAATGTGGATTGGATTATGTACCTGAAAAATTGCGAAAGCAAGATCTGACTGGAGAGGCTGAATTTTGGCACCAACTTAACAATCATACTGTGATTCCATCTACAAACTTAACAGATGTGAATGTTGAACGGGCCATCCTTTTACATGTGCTGCTAGGCAATGACAATCTTGACATTGTCGGTATCTTGTCTGATAGGATACTGCATATAATCAAAGATGGTAGCAGTAAATCTCATCTTGTCCATTCTTCACTTATTTCTCATCTTTGTACAAAAGCAGGTTTAGAGATTTCAGAGGAAGAGGCTATGGATGTGACGATAGCATCCGTCATGACACACAAGACATACCTGGCTGCAGTAGAGACTCAGTGGCAGGAGCAGTTGATTAGAGCTGATAAATTAAAACCTGAGGAGATTGCTGAGAGGAGTCCTCGTGCGGACATTCCTCAACCTGAAGTTCGAGCACCACCACGAGCATCTTCTTCTACTACTACTAGAGGCCCACGTTATGAACTGATTTATGAGGATTCTCGAAGCTACCTGCAGATCCAGTCTGAATTGAGGGCTCAAAATAGACTGTTGGAACATCAGAACAAAATGATGGAAGACTTGTGCAGACACTTCTCCATTAATTTCACTCCTTACCAGCGACAGGATTCAGAACCACCACGAGTTTCTCCTAGACCTTCACAGCCATTAGTTGTTGCTGATGATACTATGGGGGCTGAGGAGTGATACTTGTCAGAAAATTAGACAATATTTTAATTGCTTTTCGGTTTTTATGTTCAGTTATTTTATTTCATTGCGTGTGGAACAGTTTAAAATTCAAGTAATTTAAATTATGGATGAATTAAATTACCTTAATTTTAGTTAAATAATTCTGTTTAGATTGATGTTGGTTCCAAAGATGATTTCTAAAAGCCAGCGCGAGATGTATTTTCCTTAGAATATAAACTTATTGCTGGGGACAGCAATGTTTAAAATCTGGGAATAGGGAACGCATATGCATTATTTATGACGGATCATACTTGAAGAAACAATTGATGTTTAACAGAATTTAGAATAAATTATAAAAAAAATAAAAATTAGATTATATCAGAAAGTTAGTTTAGGAATTAGTTTGAATACTAGATTAGTTTAGTTCATATATTCTTTTTAGAATTAGGTGAATAAAATGTTAGAGCATGTTATGCTAATTTTCAGATTTTGAATTGCCAATGCAGTGATGAAATTGGATTGAATGATGATTGATTGAGAATTATTTTGGAAATATGTATGAGACAAGTAGAGTGTAGAATTGCATATGACATGATTGGAACTATATTATTTTTGTGATTGAAGTACCTTGTGAAAAGAATAGAATACTTGATAGGAAATCAATGGAAGATTAGCTTGATACCATAGCTTGTGAGGATTGAGCCTATACAGTATAAATTCTTTTCAGAGTGACCTCATTGTGAATAATATTTCAGAACTTGATTTGTTTCTCTATGATATTTGCATGGTTGATATGATGAAGGCATATTCTTTCTTTTTAAGCTAGAGAAAAATGACCTTACCTTAAAATGATTTTCATTGTTAGCTATTTTGAGCCTAAGCTTTTTCTATTCATTCACCTTAAAACCTTTTATCCTTGACTACCTTGTTTGAGATTGGAAGAAAGGAGAGTTAGGTCAAGTTCATTAGAAATAGAAAAATGAATATCCATAGAAAAGAAAAGAAAGAAGTTACCCAAGAAGATAATACTGGGTTTGGTTTTGAAGTATCAATAGAACAAGATCTGGTAGAAACCAAGCTTAGAAAGCAGCCTAGTGGGAAATAACGAATTTGAAATACCAGCTGGTGGATTTAAATGTATTTTCCCATTATGTTATCACAAAAAAAAAAAAACAAACCAAAAATAAAAGGGAATCAAAAAGGGAAGCCAGAGGTACAAAGGTGGGCATGAAAATAAGAGCAGGAGGTTGATTAAGTGGATTTGACTAATTCTAATAGACTTCAATCTCAAATTAACCACTATCCAAATTATTCCTACCCCAAGCCAGGCCACATTACAACCTTTTAAAGACATTTTGATTGACTGTGCATGTATTCATGTTTCTCATTTTCAGGAACTTGAGAATATAATCAAGCTTATGGTAGTATTATAAGCTTTGGAGAATTGAGAGATTATGTTCACCCAAAACACTTGAGTGATGAGTGATTTATATCTCTTGGTGAGAGATATCCAGGTTATGTTCTATGATTGATAGACTTGACAAGTATTCTTGAAATTTTCTTGTGGAATTCAATTACATTTGATAGAATAGTTTTGAGATTGTGTATGTGATGATATGCTTGAGTGTTGAATATAGTTTCCCTTACAATAAAATTTTGTTTTATTGCTGAGGACAACAATAGCTAAATATGGGAATTATTTGATATACTGCTATCATAGAGTAGCTTTTAGGGCAAATTCATTAAGAAATCAAGTATAAAAGGACAAATAAATGCTTGAATAAATATAAATTTTATGATTACTTTGTTTATCACTAATCTTATGCATATTTGATGTTAGAAGTCAATAAAAGGGAGTAAAGGAGCAAAACAAAGAGCCAACTGCATCTGGAATCTCACCCTAACCACGTGGAACCCACGCCATTCGCACCAGGCCTTCTGGAAGTTCACGCTAACCGTGCCAGGGCCACGCTAATAGCGCCACAGTTACTGGATGTTGGCGCGACTCGCACGAGAACTGACACGGAAAATTCAAAATCAGCTTAAAGATAGTATAAGAATAAAAGATATTAGGGTTTTACAAACCTGACTATAAATAGGAAAATAACAGGACGTATTTGGACACTAACGCAGAGGCAGAAACAAGAAAAGGAGGCATTGAAGGAGATCAAGAATGGAGGAAGAACAATAAGAAGGCCAAGATTGAGGGGTTTGATCACTCTTCATTCTTTGTATTCTTTCTCATCTACCTTATCATTATTGTATTAAGCTAGACATAATCATGTCTAGCTAATTCCTCTTTAATTGTGGTGAAGCCATAAACCAATGTGAACTCTTGTGTGGATTGAATTGATATTAATGAAGTTTATTATAATTGTTTCACTATATCTTGTTCTTTAACTCTGGTTGCCATTGATAGACTTGATCAATCTATTAGGGGTTCTAAGGACTAGAATTCAAAATAGGGATATTGGGGTTTTAGTTTCTGAAAGCGGTAAAGTGACAGTTTCGACATTACCTAGGGATAGGGATAAAGGATTGCAAAGAACTAAATTTGCCAACTCAAAGCTTAATCTAAAAGGGAATTATTAAGGAATTAGAATTCTTGAGTAGGTTAAAGGGTTAAATGACCGAGGAATCAGGATTTAACTAATTAATAAAGCATATTCTTTGAGCAATTATATTAAGTGAAATTAATTATCAATTCAATTACATAAGTAGGGAGCAAAGGTTATTGTGCTTAAACCATAATTATTCCTCGTTATTGCATCATCTTTAATTCATATCGTATTTGCAATTCTAATTTTAATTCAGTTTTATTCTAATTTCTAAATCCAAATCACAATCATATTTTCTCAATTATATTCTTTCTTCCAATTTAAAGATAATAATTACAATCAAATTTGTGCCTCAATCCTCGTGAAGACGATACTCTATTTATCACTTTATTACTTGTACGATCGATACACTTGCCGAGTACGCAACAATTATCATTATCATTATTATAATGGTTAAATGCTTCTTGTAACACTCAACTCAAATCCATTAGTCCTTACAAAATTTAATGCATTTGTTATCATCAAAACAATAGATTTATGAGGGATTAGAGACCATCTAATGTCTTTAATTCTAACAATTATTTTATACAGTGTGTGTGTGTAATAAACGTATTATCATCATTTAGTACAAAATATATGTAGTAAAAATAGTAAAATTATTATTAAATAAATGTAATAAATAATTTTTATAATATTAATAATTAAAATTTTATTAAATTTAATAATAATATATTTAATATTGAATATATTTTATTTTATAAAGTTATATTATTTTTATCTTACAAAGTATAACAATAGAATTATGAGAGTTAAATCACACAATTATGAAATTCAAAAGATTAAAATTGTTTATGCCAAATCAACCACCATGTCAACATGACATCATGTGAGTGCCACCTTATGTGAAACATTATCCATCAATGCCACATCAACATATTATGACAACAAAGGAGCCAAAATTGCACAATTATAGGGATCCAATTATAAGTGGCAAAATGACTCGGGCTTGTTAGATCAGCTCGAACTAATAAAATATAGGGCTTAGACTTTAAATTTTGAGCTTGAATTAAATGCTATCCTTTCCAGCTCGATCCAATCATGGCCCGATGTGAGTTAAACCTGCAAAAAGCCCCAAAAATGAACTTTTATAGGGCTTAGGCTTCAAAATATCATAATGAAAAAATTGTAATCAATTATATTTCAAATTAGATGACATTTACAAAGGAAAGCGAGTTTGGTTTCCCATCTTAATCTGAATATTGTGACCTCAACAAAGTTATATTTTTTCACACTCTTTAATACCTTCCTTTCATCTTATGATATTTTTACTTTATTTGTCGCTTATTTTTTAATCGCATCACTTATTAGATGAATTAGTTTCCCCTCTCTTTTTTTTCATATTTTTCATATAATTAGGCATTACTTTAAATGTGAGATGCATTGCTTTAAATGAACTACTGTATATTTTTTCTTTTTTTCAATGCACTGCTTTCAATATTTTGTCTCTTTCATTGATCAATTATATATATTATCATTTTTCTTATAAGTATGCACTTCTTTAAATGCACCTCTTTAAATATTTCCCCTTTCATCAATTATATGTACTTTTATTAAAAAAAGGTTTAATTAAACTTTTGATTTCCCATATATTACAATTGTGTGATTTTAGTCTCATAGGTTCCAATTGTGTAAATTGAGCCTCATAGGTATCACAAATGTGGAATATTATTCTACTATGGGTTAGGGTTTCTCTTTTTCTGCAGGTGTTATGAACAACTCAGACTCTGATGCTAATCTACCTAGTGGTGGCAGTGGCAATGTACAATCACTACAACTTTCTTTCCAAAATTTGGGGTTGAAGAATAAGAAGAAAAAAAGTTCCTCTAAGGGCCACGATTGATTTGTTGAAGCAAAAAAAAAAATAAGGGAGATACCAATCGTCTTTAAGTTGACATGTGATGGTATACTCAGTTTCTTATATATTTTTTAAAGAAATTGTATTAAACAAATCAGATTTTGAAAGAAGTCATAGGAAAATGAATGCACATAAAGAAGTTCACAAAATCCACATTTGTATTCACTAAAAAATAATATAAACATGAAATAAGATCTTATTATGTGCCTTTAGTACATAGTAATTGACAATTCCTTGCAACAAAATAGTCAAGTACTTTTTCCACCGAGTAACCAAGAGTTGAGGCAGGATGAATGAAATTCAGGGACACATGCCCCAAAAGGTTGAATTAACTCCCCATTCTTAAATTCTTCTACGCAAATGGGACAATCACGTTGGGATCCAGTGATTTCATAATCACGAAAGCATGTAATAGGGGGTAATGCTCTCATGGCTAGTCTAGCATTATCTACTTTAGGGGTAAAGGAAAGTATAGTTGTTCATTTTGCCATTATGATTCCATTTGATCCCTTACTCTCTTAATCACAATGTGAGTCAGTGTTGAAAGTACTTAGGTGTATTCTCATACTAAGTGCCTTCAATTTGTGTGCTTTGAGATTCTATCCTCTCTTTACTGCATGAGTTTCTCTTCTTAAGATCTAATATAGTTGAGCATATCCAATACCTTAAGAACAATCTCAATATACAACCCCAAAATATCAAACTTTAGTTGAGAGAAAGCTCATTGTAGTTAGAACAACAATAACTATAAACAATGGGATCAATAATGACAATAGGGATGAAGCACTACACATGATAATAAGAAAAATAAATTATTTATTGAGTCAAGAATAAAGAGAAACAAAGCACCAAAGAAACTCACTTTGTTTAGATGGTGGGTTTAGGTTTATGTATATTTGTGCGAAGATTGCAATTAAAATCTTGTGGATAAAATGATTATTTCTATTTCCTTGATGGTTTAAGTAAATAGATTTTCTTTTTACCCATATCTTTTAATTTTGTCATTTAGTTTTTCTATGACTATACTTATATCTATCAAAATAATATTTGTATATGTTTCTTTATCCATCTATTATTTTTAGTGGCAAAATTATTATGAGCTATTTGGTTTATTTATGTAAAATTTAATCCAATCAATCATGTTATTAAATAAAACACTTGGATAGCATTGGATGGCATGGATGAATAACAATTGATCTTTTTTATTTTCAAATCCAATGAATTATCTTATCAACACTTAGTAGATTAATTTCAATCCAACATAATTTTTCATATTTAATATTTTAATACTTCATCCTCTATTGTCGACGATGTGGGACCCAAAGAACTTGGAATGTAAGATGCTAGTGTGATCGGCTTGAGTCTTAGTCTCAACTCAATGTGGGTTGTTGCAATGCAAAGTTGCTCTTGGTTAGTGTGACATGTAAATTCTCTTTCTATAATGGTTAATGTTTAAAAAATATGTGAAACCATATATAAACAATGGAACAAAATATTATTTTTATATATAAACAATTTTAATTTATTTTTTCTAATTTTGAAAATGTAAAAAATGAGACTAGTTTACACTAGCACCTATGGATAAATTAAAACAGAAAATGTAGTGTAATTAAAGAGGTTTGTTACAATTGACATGTACATATTTATTTTGTTGTGTTTTAAAACTTATAATAAATATGTATATGTAACGGCTCCTCCCTTTGTATCTTTGAAGTCAAATGTATACTAATCTCAATTTTACATTTTCAAATTTTGAAAAAAATAAATTAAAATGGTTTATAAATAAAATACTACTTTGTTCCATTATTTATGGTTTCACATATTTTTCAATATTAACCATTATAGAATGAGAATTTACGTGTCACACTAAACAACAAAGAGCAACTTTGCATTCAACAACATTATTTGAGCTGATATAAGACTCAAGTCTATCAAGCCTCTATCTTGCATCCCGAGTTCTTTGAGTCCAACATTGCGAGAGGAGAGAGTATTAAAAAATTAAATATGAAAAAATTATGTTGTCTTGATTTTAATCTATTAAGTGTTGATTAGATGGTTCATTTGATTTGAAAATAAAAGAAGAAAAATTGTTATCCTTCTATTTAATTATTTGATCTAACCAATCTAATCTAAGTCTTTTTTTCATTTTAATTATTGAATAGATTGAATTGGGTTTTACATAAATGGACGGAATAAATCATAAATAAATGGATGATTTTGTCACTCTAATATTAACAGATGGATAAAGAAACAAACATAGATATTTTGATAGATATAAGTACACTTGTACAAAGGCTAAACAACAAAAATAAAAAGATACAAGTAAAAAAAATTGAAACCATTAAGGAAAGAGAGAAACAATCACTTCATCCATAGGGTATTAAATTGCAATGCTTGAAAAAATATAAATAAACCTAAACCCACCGTCTAAAAAGAGTGAGTTTCTTTTTTGCTTTGTTTCTCTTTATTCCCAACACATATACATTTATTTTCCTAATTTCTATGTTTTGTATTTTGGTATTATTGCCAATATTGTTACCATCATTTATGGTCGTTGTTCTAACTACAATGGGATTCCTCTCACCTAAATGTTTTATATTTTTGGGTTGCATATTTGGATTTTTGTTAGGGTATTGGACATGTTCGCTTGTCTTAGATCATAAGAGGGGAAAGTCACGCAATGATGAGAGGAGAAAATCTCAAAGGATGCATATTGGAGGCATTGAGTTTGAGAATACACAAAGTTCTCTTCCAACTCAGATTTTGCTTGAGAGAAAGTAAGGGATCAAATGGAACCATATTGGCAAGAACAACAATTACTTTCTTTTTTCCCTAGAGCAGATATTGCTAGATTAGTAATGGGGATGAAACCCATTGATCCCAATGTGATTAATTGTCCTATTTGCATAGAAGAATTTAAGAATAGAGAGTTAATTCAACCTTGTTTTGGGGGGAGGGGGTGTGTACATGAATTTCATTTATCTTGTGTTAACTCTTGGTTACTTGTTTGAAAAACTACTTGTCCGATTTGCCGCAAAGAATATTCAATTACTATTTACTAAAGGCAAATAATAAGATCATCTTCCATAACCTAAAAAGAATCAACTTCCATGTTTATAATATTTTTCAGTGAATGAAAATGGGGATTTGGTGAAACTTTTGTGTATTTATAATTTATATATGGATTCTAAAGAAAATAAATGTAATATAAAATATGTTTCTTTGTTGTGTTGTTAGTGATTTGAAGTTATTCGATCTATACTCCTCAATATTGGCATTTCATATGATGTATATTATGCTACCATAGTCAAAATAATGTATGAGGACATGATCAAGATTTTTTAATAAAGGATTTGATAAAATTAACATCAATAGTAGAAAAATAAAAACAAACAACAAAAAAGCCTTATTCCACTAGGTGAGGTTGACTATATGGATCACCTGACACCATTTGACACGACTAAAAACCAAAGTTCTAGAATATGTCCTTGATGATTTCCTCCAACATTCTTTTTGGTCTCCTTCTTCTCCTTTTCACTAGATTAAAAATCATGCAATATACTCTTCTAGTCAACGTCTATTGTGGCCTTCTTTGTACATGCCCAAACTACCTTAACCAACTTCGTGTCATCTTTTTTCTCTATGGATGTTACACCAATCCTTTTTCGTATGTATGCATTCCTTATTCTTCATTGTATGACTACACATCAATCTCAACATTCACATTTATGTTACTTTCACTTTTTTCATGTTTTTCCTTTACAACCATATAATATAGTTTGACATATAGTTATACGATAAAACTTGCATTTGAGTTTGACACATATTGTTATATATACCTCTCAATTTTTTTAAACAAATTAGTTTAGTATTTTTTAAGGTTCTTCAAATCATATATATATATATATATATATGAAAATTCCTTGCTAATCATATTCTATGTTCAATATGTTTTCAAACACAATTTTATTGACACTATTAGTTTTATGGTTTCCATTTTAAAAATATCTCACAAACACTATACATTTACTATATCTTTTAAAAAATATATAATAACAACTTTCCTCTCTCTCTTTCTCTCTCTCTCTCTCTCTCTCTCTCTCTCTCTCTCTCTTTCTTTCTCTCCTGCTTTGTTTGTGGGATGCTCTTCGAATAACATATGAAGGAACTCTTCACATCTCACATTCTATGTTTGTCATGCTTTTCAAACATGTAATTGTTTTCATACTATTTGTTTCACTGTTTTCATCTTAAAAAAGATCACACAAACACTACATATTTACTATGTATAAATTTTTAACAAACATATGTATGTAAATTTTTATCTCTCTTTCTCTCTATTTGAAGTCAAATGTAACAATTATTTAATTCCAACATTTTTGCCACTTTAATTTATCCATAGGTGTGTAAATGTAAATGGAACTCAATTTTATGTTTTATGTTATATTTTTGTGTAAATGTAAATTGAACTCAATTAAAGTGGTAAATGTGATGTAGTTAAAGTGATGTTACATCTAAATTTAAAGAAAGAGAGGGAGAGAACCTATTATGTGTGTGTGTATGTGTATGTGTGTGTGATAACAAATACATAGTGTTTATGTATTTTTAACATAAAAATATAACACAAATAGAATAGTACAATAGCATATTTAAAAAGGATGTCGAACATAAAATATGAGTTTAGTTTATGTTTATCATTGAATAAATTAAAGTAGCAAAAGTAGTGCAATTAAAGAGAAAATCTTATATTTGACTTCAAAGAAAGAGAAAAAGAGAAAGAGAGAAAGAATACCTATTAAATTTTTTACAATTACTTTTTATTTAAGATATTTTTTAATAGATAAACCCAATTAAAAAATCACACACTTAATATTTATATAAATACTATATATTTAATTTAGTCAAATAGAAATCATTAATATTATATACATATACATATATATATATATATATTATTAATAAGTACACATTAAATTTTGTTATAATTACTTTTTATTTATAATAATTGTTCAATAAATATATTATGTATTATAAATATTATAATTAATATTATATAAGTAATGTGGCATATCTGATTGTCAACTTCTCGGCTCGCACTCTACTGTAATTTACAAGATGACACTTTACTCAACATCTTTGTTGGTCAAAACCCTCCACTGGTTAGAACCCTCTCTAGTCCTTTTTAAGACCTCGACGATCAGTTATGCCTACTTGCAGGATCAATGATTATTCCTACAAAGCAACACAAGACTTTGCAGGATGTTTCTTCCTCACACACTTTCCAAGAAACTTTCCAAAAGGTCACTCATTTCATAACTACTCTAAGCCAAACACGCTTAATTATGAATTTCGTAAGTGATGGGCTACCAAAAACTAAATGCATCTTGTTTGTATAGGTAGTATCAATTAATTCCTTTAAGCCATCATCAGTTATACAGTTTCATACCTGCACAACCTCTGGATCTCTCTCATTCTAGTGTGATTCAATTGAGGTGTTACAAGTAAAATATTAGCATATTTTAATAAAATTAATGGAAGGGTATGTAGCATAATTAATAGAAAACACAAGAGGTTTGAGTGTAATCCATTTCCATTAACAATGTCAACAGTGTTTGGGGGGAAGACTACACAAGATTATACGTGAAAAAGAGTTATGATTTTTTTGTAGGATTAAATAATAGAAGTGCATCGAGAGTAATTCCCTTAAAGTTAAGGTGTGGTTTGTGAAATTTACTCCTTAGCTTATTTTTTATTATTTTGAAAGCATGAAATTGAGCTTAATTTACGTTTATACCAGTACATGGAAAAATTAAAGTAGCAATTAAAGAGAAAATTGAACTATCTAGTGTGGCTGACTTGGGTCTTAGTCGTATGCATCTGGTTTATAGACCTACTAGTAGTCTCCTAAACATAGGGAGAAATCCTCACCATGGATTTTTCACCCTTACCTCAACCAAATTCTCAAGTTCTTGTTAAAGTGGTCATTAGGATAAAACTTCTTTCTCAATTTATTTTAGAAAACCCCCTTTTAAGTAGGTTAAATCATTTCTCAACTTTAAGGATCAATTGGAACTTGAAACAAGAAGGTACAGCAAACCCAATTTTGATTAAGCTAGAAGCCCTTCTCACTTAAGCAAACATCTCACTTAAGCAAAAATGTCCTCCTTACTTAAATGAGGTTTACCCAAGTACCATCCACCCTCTAAAGCTATGCTTGCTTAAGCTAGCAACTCTACTCAGCTAAAGCTCACTTTCGCTTATGCGGTAATGTGAATTCAACAGATTTTCAACTTTCATAAATCAGTTCACTATAGGTCATCCATGGTCCCCATATCATCCCCAAACACCCACAAAACCTCAATTATGATATAAAAAATGCAATTTTCACACAATCCATAAGTCATCTACAATCATTTCTAACAATCATTAAATTCAAATGCAAGGTTAAGCTTCGCTTACCTATTCAAACTTCAAGTTTATAGCTTTTTGTGAAGGAGGAAATAAGGAAGCTTTTATCCAAAGAAAAGAACTTTACTCCACTTATTAGTAGCACACATTATAAGAACATGAATCCAATCCCAAACCAACCCCCAAGTCAATTTTAGTATCACAACTCGAATTTTTCTATGGAACCCACTATGGGTTGCCTCAAAAGAGAGGATAAAATAAGACAAACACTAAGTGACCTATCCAAGAATCCTAACATGAAAGAAGATTTGCTTTAGTGTTGTCGACTTCAACCCTTTCGACCTTGATAACCAAGAGAGTGTCTTTAGGAGAGAGAAAATGAGAGAGTAAAGTTAAGAGAGGGATTCTAATATTTTTCTAGGTTTAAAGCTCTCCGATCCCTCTAAGACTCATCCTAGTCACATCCATATCTCCCTTAAGGCCCATCACAAAAAAATAGGCAAAACTGATCCATAACACCCAAACAACACAAAATTATTTAAGCTCATTATTTACTCAGGTAAAATCAATTTAGTTCCTCTAGAAGTTTTTTAAAAACACTTAGTCACATAATAAAAAAACAATTACATGACAAATTCAACTTATTATTATAATTTTGTTACATAATTAAAAAAATGATATTACAAATTCAACTTATCATTATAACTTTGTGTTGTAATTTTTTTTCACAATCTAAATGCAATGATAATATATATAAGACTACATTTATATTAACATACATTTAAAATTTTCTATTTAAAAATCATGAAATAAATTAATTTATTATATATTAATTTTCTAAAAATAATGTATAAAATATATTTTAAAATATAATATTTTAAATGTATGTGTGTGTATAACACAAGTGTGTACATTAACTTTTGTTATAACTACTTGTATTTAATAAATATTTTTAATATATATATATATATATTGAAAAGATACAATTTTAATATACATATATTATCATTGCATTTATTAAATTAAATATATTATATTGAATTGATTAATATAATTATAAATACTATATAAGAAAAATATTAGTATATTTATATAAACACTATATTAATAAAATTATAATTCAACTTACAGTATTAATTTCGTGCTTTAAATTTTTTGACAATCCAAACATAGGAATTGTAATTTTAAACCAAATTAAATTCAGTCAAATAGAAATGAAGAAATAAATTATGTATATAAATTAATTTTTATATATTATATTAACGGCCATTTAACTCTGCCTATGTGTGTTTGCATGCATAGCCTGTCCCAAGCCAGGATAAAGGAGGAGGGTTGGCGTCAGGAGTTGCGAACCGACCATAAAAAATTAGCTATTCTTATGTGATTAACCTTTATGATGTTTCGTTGGGACGTTCCCTTCATAGCGACGCGTTACATCGAACCCCGGGTGTATCGAAAAATGAGCTAGGGTCCTCGCCACAAGGCAAGCCGCTACATCGATCCCGGGATGTAGTGAAAAGTGTGCTAGGGTTCATGCCGAAAGACAAGGTGCTAGGTCTTCACCCGGATTTGGTGACAAAAAAGGCAAGGGTCCGAACACGCATATGGGCGAGCGTGGCGGGCAAACACAGCCCAGGGGTTTAAGATGAAATTGGGAAGCTGGAACATAGGAACATTAACGGGTAAACTAAGGGAGTTAGCAGATGTTTTTGTCAGAAGGAAAGTGAATGTTGTTTGCTTGCAAGAAACTAAGTAGGTGGGAGAAAAGGCCAAGGAAGTGGAGGGCACATGTTTCAAGTTGTGGTATACAGGTACTATCAAGAGTCGCAATAGAGTTGGAATTATGACCGATAGAAGTTTCAGAGATAAAGTCATTGATGTAAAAAGGAAAGGCGACAGGATTATGATGATTAAGCTTGTAGTGGGGGGATCTTACTTTAAATATCCTTAGTGTGTATGCACCCCAAGTTGGATTATTATCAGATGAAAAGATCCAATTTTGGGAAGACTTGAAAGAGGTTCTGAGAGGGATACCACGAGAGGAGAAGATTTTCCTAGGAGGCGATCTAAATGGGCATGTTGGTATAAACAGTGGAGGTTTTGATAGAATTCATAGTGGTTTTGGCTATGGGACAAGAAATGAGATTGGAGAAGATGTCTTGAACATCGCACAAGCCTATGATTTGATGCTAGCGAACACTTTTTTCCGGAAAAGGGAGTTTCATCTTATCACGTATCATAGTAGCCAAAATCGTAGTCAAATTGATTTCTTTATGCCTAGACGGGAAGATAGAAATTTGTGTATTGACTGTAAGGTCTACCCTGGAGAATGTGTGACGACACAACATAAGTTGGTAGTTCTAGAGGTTAGGTTCAACAAAGTTGTTAATTTGAGGAAGAAGGATCAAAACCCAAGGATAAGATGGTGGAAGCTAAAGGAGGAGAAACAAATAGAGTTTAAGAAAAATATGTTGCGTGAAGGACAGTGGGAGTTTATTGGAGAAGCTAATGAAATATGGAATAAGATGGTTGTGGTTGTTCAAAATGTGGGAAGGAGGGTGTTAGGTGAAAGCAAAGGAAACAAAGTTCGTACAAAGGAAACATGGTGGTGGAATGGAGAGGTGCAAGAGGCTATTAAACAGAAGAAAGAACGTTTTAGATCTTTGCATAAATGTCCCAATGATGAGAATTTGCAAAAGTTTAGAGTAGCGAGAAAAGATGCAAAGAAAGCAGTGCAGGAAGCTAGAGGAAAAGTTTTTGACGATTTGTATAAAAATCTTGGGAGCAAGGATGGGGAGAAAGGTATTTACAAACTTGCAAAAATGAAGGACAAGAAGAGTAAAGACCTCAACCAAGTTAGATGTATCAAGGATGAAAATAAAAAACTTTTGGTAAGGGATGAAGATGTAAGTGAAAGATGGTTAAACTACTTTAACAATCTTTTTAATGGGAATGGTGACAAGAGTGAGGTGGATTTGGAGGACGTTTTTGATGATCTGAATAGAAGATTTGTGCGCAGAATTAATACACGAGGTTAATGAGGCTTTAACGAGGATGAAGAATAATAAAGCATTGAGACCTGATGACGTCCCTATTGAAGTGTAGAGGGGCTTGGGAGATGTGGCAATAAAATGATTGACCAATCTTTTTAATAGGATTCTTAAAACAAACAAGATGCCTAATGCTTGGAGGAAAAGTATGGTTGTGCCTATTTACAAAAACAAGGGAGATATCCAGAATTGTTCAAACTATAGAAGCATCAAGCTCATGAGCCATACTATGAAGTTGTGGGAGAGAGTTATTGAACATCGCCTAAGGAGGGAGACTAAAGTTTCAGTAAATCAATTTGGATTTGTGCCAGGAAGATGTACCATGGAAGCTATTTTCTTGATGAGACAATTAATGGAAAGGTATAGGGAAAGGAAGAAAGACTTACATATGGTGTTCATAGATCTTGAGAAAGCATATGATAGAGTCCCCAGAGAAGTCTTATGGTGGACTCTTGAGAAGAAAAAGGTAGCATTAAAGTATGTTAAGGCAATCAAAGATATGTATGATGGGGCTACCACATATGTGAAAGCTTGTAATGGAACATCAAGGTATTTCCCTATCACGATAGGTGTCCACCAAGGTTCAGCTCTTAGTCCTTATCTTTTTGCCTTAGTGATGGATGAATTAACGAAAGATATTCAAGAGGAAGTGCCATGGTGTATGCCTTTTGCAGATGATATCGTACTTATTGATGAGATCAAAGATGGCGTTAATAGGAAATTGGAATTGTGAAGAAGCACTTTGTAGTGTAAAGGATTCAAGATAAGCAAGAGCAAGACGGAGTATATGAAGTGTGAGTTTTTTAGGGTTAAATATGGTGATCAAGATACGGTGCATCTACTTGGTCAAGAGGTACCCAAGAAATATGTTTTTAGATACTTGGGATCAATGTTGCAAAAAGGTGGTGAGATCGATGAGGATGTAAGTCATAGAATTAGAGCAGGGTGGATGAAATGGCGGAGTGCATCGGGGTTTTTGTGTGACAGCAAGATTCACCTTAAGCTAAAAGGAAAATTCTATAGAACAGTTGTTAGACTGCCAATGCCATATGGAGCGGAATGCTGGCCAGCACATAGGCAACATGAGTATAAAATAGGGGTAGCAGAAATGAGGATGTTAAGGTGGATGTGTGAATATACGAAGATGGATAAGATAAGAAATAAGGATATTCGACGAAAGGTATCAGTGGTACCGGTATGTGAAAAGATGAGGGAGCATAGATTGAAATGGTTTGGACACGTTATGAGACGGCCACTGGATGCTCCTGTAAGAACAAAAATTTGTTACCAAGAGCTTGAAATAAAGAGAAGTAGAGGTCGATCGAAACTTACATGGGGAAAGGTAGTTAAACAAAACCTAATGGAGTGGGATATAGCCTGGTGGAGGGTTAAACCCATTAGTAATTCTATGTTTCAGTTATTCCCTTATTTAGTTCTTTTCCTCTTCTTTTCTCCTTTTTTCCTTTCACCATTCTTTTATTTTAGCTTTTTTTTTTCTCTTTTGTCCTATTTTCGATTTATCATTGGGTTCATCTACCACCAATCCCAATTAACTTAGGTCAAAAGGTGCTGTTAATGTTGATGTTGATATTAACGACCATTTGAAATTTTCTATTTTAAGATAAATTTGAATAGTTTCTCAAAATAAAAATTTCCCATCATTAAAATGAAGTAAAAATAATTTTTAAAAGGCTCACAAACTAATTTTTAGATAAATAAAAATTTAAACAAATAACTTTTCATATTTTTCAATAAATGAAATTAATTTGTCACCAAAATAATTTTTTTAAAATATAATCATAATGAAATTTAAACTTAATCACATACAAACTACCCAAATTTCTACCACAAGCTGATCCCTTACGGATCTAAATTATGAATATTATAAATGCATACCTAAAATTTGATTTCACAAACGTGTCTAGTTAAAATGAGCAATCCCCTATGATTACACATCATAAATAATTTTGTTTCACCATAAAAATTAAAAATAAAAAAAAAAGTCAATTACTGCTTTAGACTCTCTTGATGTCGGCTTTCTAGATATTTTAAAAAAAAATATATTGAAAAAAGTTGGAAGATAGTTTTTAAAATATATTTCCACCAAGGAAATTGTTGTACACTCCCTTCAACTCCACGCAAAATGGGCATAGCAAGACAAGAAAATTTCTTCACCAAACAAAAACTTATCCCAACTCAAGTATCTTGGTATGTTTTATTCAAAACCACCAAAAAAAAAAATCTGTAGCTTAAAAAAGCACACTAATAAAAGACAAAATAAACATGAGAAATCACTAGAGCTGATATCAAACAATGCTTCAAGAATCAACATATACATATGTCTCGATTCATTGCTCATTTCACTCCTACCCTTCTATTCTTTACTAAGATTCAGGAACCACAACGAATTTTTGTGTTCATTTCTGCAAAGCATTGGTGGACAATATGTACAGAGCTAATCCTGTGAAGGATATATGTACAATGTCAACATTCAGAGTCAGCCCTGATGGCATATTCATGTATAATTAGTACTTACCATTTAATTTAAACCATGTTTAATTATAATGTAACTGTTTTGAGATAGAAACACTAAGAAAACACAACTACCGACCATTGGACAAGGTAACACCTTCCTTAAAAATCATATTAGCAACTGCAGGAACCCACATTGTACTAACTGGTATTGTAGCACTTGAAGTGGAAGATGTCCTTGTAGTTGTAGTTGTAGCAGAGGTGGCAGCATTTTGGTTTTGACCATCAAGATATTCACTTTCTATTGCAGTGACCTTGTTGTTCCTCCTCACTTTCTTTCCAACTGATATGCCTAGTTTGAGAGCAGTCAATAGACCAATTGCAATTAGAACAGGTCTAATTGCCCAGTGATGATCCTCTACATGTTGGTACTTCCCTATCATCCCAGGACATGTCTTGAACTCAACCACTTCAACCTCGGAGCAATCAGCCAAGCAGGTGCTTGGTTCATTGCCGAAAGGGAGCATTCCTGGGAACTTGACAACCAAGCATCCATTTGGTAGAATCCATGAAATCCTGCCAGTAGCAGAGGCACCTCCCCTTTTGCGACGCCATTCAAATCGAGGACTTGAAAGGTTGTCTTTGAGCCTGACAAACTGGTCAATGCAGTACGATTCCGCCATTTTGAGTTCTGAAGAGTTTCCATTCCACAGAGTTTGCAGCCCGAGAAATCCAACAGCCACTCTACCGTCGCGATTGATGGTGTGTAAAATGCCCACCGGCGAGTGCTTCTCATTTTCATCCCTCAGGCGTACCCAATCACCAGCTACCAAGCCAAATGTGACACGTTCAAGAGTTGACATATGAATTCTAAAAGGGTCATGAATGCCATGGACCCTCACAAGGGCAAACCCGTGATCTACATTTCGCTCTAAACCAACAACAGTTCCTTCTGGGATGTCCATGTTTTGGGGTCTGCATGAATTGGAAGGCTTTCTAGATCGAACCATGTCGCCCACCTGAAGATGATCCTTTGAGAGGAACCACTCTGTGTAGCCAGTGCTTCCTGATTTTGGAATAACTTTCACATTTCCTTGATATCTCCATTCTCCATCATTGGCCAGTTCATTCAGAGCACTGCAAAGGGAGATTGATCAACAATAGAAAAAGATCTTATTTTCATGAAGATAAATAGAAATTAACTGAGAGATAGCTGTGCTTAAATACAAACAATTCCATGTTACTAAAACTAAAAACTAAAACTACATACCCATTCCCCAGAGACTCCTCGCTATGCGAAGGTAAGGGGGGGGAGATATTGTACACAGTCTTACCCTTGCATATGCAAAAAAGCTGTTTCCAGATTCGAATCCATGACCAACAAGTCATCAAAGCACAACTTTACTGTTGTGCATAGATTATTGATTTAGTTATTTCTACAGATATTATCATGGATTAGTGGCACTTTCACTAACCATCAACTAATAGGCTACTCTTATTCATGTCCAGAACACACAATCAAGACTTCAAATGTTACAGGCTAGCTACGACAGATGAGCTTGCTAAATGCTATGCATCGGTGCTTCTTCTAGTCAACTGAATATTTCACCATGTTATACAGTGGAGTACATTTGTAATTGATTTATGGCATTTAAAAATACAGAAACAGAATAATGTGATATTCCAAAACATAAATGAAAAGGGTTACCACTTCTTAGCCTAGAAAATGTATAAAAATTGACTATTGTGCCAACATGACCCTCATAACATTTTACTCGCATAAGACATACCACTATTTGAGAGTCCACTTGGGACCATCGCAATTCTGATGTGGTAAATCATCATATATATTCTGTTTGTGGACAATTTTCATCCTTATCTGAATAAAAATAATTCATATAACTTAAGGTCTGCTACTACATTCTTGTTTTGTTGGAGTATGATAGATGCTGGCTGGCACATAACATAGACTAATAGAAAGGAAGGAAATTTTATTGAGTATCCTCCTCCAACTCTTGAACAACGGTTATCCAGAATCAGGTCCCACCCAAAAGTAACTGACTAACCAACTGAATTCACCTACTTTTTCTTCCTCCATTTTTATCCTACCTCTGCTACTGCAGTTAGAGACTTAACCAACTAACAACTTTAACTAACAGGGCCTAAGAAATAAATCCCTAGCAACTTTGAGCCATTTTTATTCCTTCTAACACATACCTTCCTACTTAGGCCAGCTGCTAATAGGGTACATTATCAAGCTACACCTTTGAGGGTATTTAATAAATCCAAGTTGTAGCTTACTAACACACTCCCCAACAAATGGAAGTATAAAAGCAACCCCATATCTACAGACACATTATCCATGATATACGACAATTGACGATATTGTAGACAGTAGTAGCACTTGCACCAGACCAGACAATTTGCCAACTTTCTGTTTTGTTGCGTTTTTTTTTTTTTTTAACTGCTTGTGGATCAAGTGTCCATCCTAAAGAAGTATCCCTAAAATATGTTTACTTTAACTTGTAAAACAGTTGAGCATGTTCATAAAGTTCATGGAATTCTTCACATAAACTTTAGACTAATCATAGAAATTCTCCATCTAAATGCCTAATAGTGAACTTATAGTGACTATTGAAAACTAAAATGTGGAGCAAACATGTTAATTTATCTGCATAGACAAAAGTAAGAACTGAACCAGTAGCCACAAATAATAATAATAATAATATCATTGATTATAAGTTCGAAATCAAAACAGGGGGTATGTGTGTGTTAGTGAGGCACAGGGATTTTATCCCGTGTCAACCACACCGGAAAAGGGTACGGCCAACACTTTGCGGAACCAGCGGCGGCACATCGAGGGGAAGGAAGGAGTAAAAATTGAAGGGATAATCTTAACGTATCTTCATTTTATTTTACTCGCTTTCCAAAGGAAGTGGGGGAAAAGGAACTCTGGTTTGAGTTCAAGAAGTGTGGTGATGTCAGGGATGTTTTTATTGCAAAAAACAGAAACAGAAGTGGAAGAAGAGATATGGCTTTGTTCGTTTTAAAGGGGTTAAAGACATTAGAAAACTTGATAACTTGTTCATAGGGGGCCTTAAATTACATGCTAACCTTCCTAGGCATGTGAGGGACTGGAAGCTGAAGAACAAAACAAATACAGAAGGGTGAGTAAGAACAGAACAAGCAACAGTGAACGGGGAGTTGCAGAAACATTTGGTTCACCCACAGTATGCCCCTCAACGCCAGTCACTAAGGGTATCATATGCGGATGCAGTTATGAGGACCAACAATGCAACAAGGAAGATGGGGCATCAGTCACGCGCGCAGGTGACGTCTAAACCATCCCAATCGTCTATCCAACTATCTATACCCATGGAAGAAAGAAAGTGGTGCAGTGAAACCTGGGTAGGCAGGTTAAGGAATCTCTCTGATTTTGACAGACTGGAAGACGAATTTCTGTGGGATGGAGGTGAGGAGATATAAATCCAAGTACTTGGGTGGCGATATGGTGCTTCTCATGGGGTTGAGCGACTCTAAGGCTGAGAAAATGTGTAAGCAGCCAGTTGGTAGTGAAATATCCTTGTTTCACACACTGGAAAAATGGAGGGGAGTTGAGGTCTGGTTTTAGGCTGGTTTGGGTCCTATGCTGGGCAATCCCTCTCCACGCCTGGGACTTGGAAAATATAAAAAAAATTGTGGCAGGGGTGTGCGATATGGTGGACATAGATGACGATACGGATGACTTGCATCGTATGGACAGAGCTCGAGTACTTATTAAAACTCCATGGCAGCCACTGATCAACCATAAGGTAGTGGCTTCCATTAACGAAATCGAGTTCAACATCAACATAGTTGAGGACACTTGTTTCAACCCTTGTAGCTATAAATGCAACAAGGGAAGGTTCAATGCTTCCTCTGAGGAGATTTCGTCTGATGAGAGCTATTTGGAGGGCAGCTTTTCGTCGGAGGATCCAATGGTTGTAGCTGAAACTCCGGCGTCAGACACGGTGGTGATTGCAGACAGGGGTGAATGTAGTAGGGGTAAGAGGATAAACCAAAGGTCCGCTGGTCAGGGCAATTTGCAAGAACCACTGGGTAACCAACAGGGACAAGCCAGAAGCTGCAGTTTCGAGGGTGTAGTTGGTGACATCTTCCAGGGATGTCAGCCAGACACAAAATATATGTGAAGTGATAGAGGTACAGAATAGGGCCCAGCCGCCCAGGAGGTAGGAGAGGTTGTTAGAGAAGCGAAACTGCAGGGTACTGATGCTGACCCTTGCGAGATGGAGGTTGGCAGTGATATGATGGGTGAAAAAAGGCTAAGGGTGGACCCACAACTGTCACAAATTTTTGAATGAAAGCAATTGGAGGCAGATGATGGGACACTGGGAAACGAAATGGTCTGGCCAACTACGGGGCCTTCTGTCAATGCTGGAAAGGTACAAGACCAATATGGGGCGTTGGACCATAATCTAAATGGGCCTAAGCCACAATGGAAGGTGTATTCAAGAAATAAGTGGTGTAAAAAGATTTGAGCCCAATGTAGAAATTATAAGGGAAACGAAATCTGGTAAAGGAAATCAGTTGACTATCAACAATGGCAAGGAAGCTATTGTCTACCAAGAAAACCCTGAGGTTTCCCCTAATAATTTGGGAGGAAGTGGGCTGAAGGAAATTGCTGTTTGGGGGGAGAGATATGGTGAAGACCAGTTGGCAGCAGTTTCAAAGATTAATTCATGTCCTGCTATGGGTGAGTGGACAAATGACACATCCAGGGATTTGGAACTAGCAGGTCTATTGGGTATTACCTGCAGCAACAATGATATACTAGTAAACAACATGGAAGCATTGGAAGAAAGAGAAAGGGGAGTGATGCCGAGAATGGGAAATAGAGATGGTGATTAATGAAGATCTTATCATACAACATAAGGTGGTTGGGGAGGGAGGTGAAATGGGCTTCTATCAGGAAGCTGGTAAATAAAGAAAGGGTGGATATGCTATGTGTACAAGAGACCAAGAAGGAAGTTATTGACAAAAAGATTTGCCAAGCTTTGTGGGGAGATTACGATGTGAGCTGGGAATTCCAGCCAGCATGCAATAGAGCTGGTGGACTTTATGCATTTGGAATAAGGAGACATTTCAAGTTGAGAAGGTGATAGGGAGTGGTTTCATTTATTTGGAACGGGTATGGACTGCAGAGGGTGGAAAAGTAGTCATTATAAACTTATACTCACCATGTGAGACAGCTTCGAAAGGAATTTTATGGGATGATATCAGGCAGCTGAGACTTGCTAATATGGGGGGCCTATAATGCTAGAAGTACTTTTAAGAGCTTCTCTACCGGAAAAAATTCTATATTTTCAGTAGAAAAGCTCTCAAAAGCACTTGTGACTTGTATCCAAACAGGTCTATAATAGGTGACTTTAACAGCATTAGAAGATGTTCTAAAAGAGTGGCTTGCCACAGAACTCAAGATGAGGATATTATGAAGGAATTCAATGAGTGGATTGTTGATTTAGAGGTTGAAGATGTGCCATGTGTTGGGAGGAAATTCACCTGGTATAGACCAAATGGGCCTGCAAAAAGCAGGCTGGACAGAACTCTTGTTTCAGATGAATGGCTGACCAAATGGCAAGGTACCTCGCAGTTAATATTGGACCGAAATTTCTCTAACCATTGCCCTATATTGCTGTCATCCTCGTCTGTGGACTGGGGTCCCAAACCTTTTTGGGTTCTGGATTGCTGGTTTGAAGATAAATCCTTCAGGAAGCTGGTTCGTGATAGCTGGAATACTAACATGGTTTATGGTTAGGGGGGATATGCTCTAAAAGAAAAAATCAAAAACCTGAAACAAAAGCTGAAAGCCTGGAATAAATCTCAGTTTGGTGATATTCAAAAAAATATTAAAAGAGTGGAGTTGGAGCTTAACAAGCTGGAAGGGGAGGGTGATGAGAGACAACTGTCTGAAGCAGAAATAAAACAGAGACAAAAATTACAAGAGGAACTGTGGACTGCAGCAAAGTCAAACGCTTCAATTTTAAGGCAAAAAACAAGGACCAGATGGATCAAAGAGGGGGATTGCAACTCCAGTTTTTTCCATAGGACTTTAAATTGGAAGCGTAGGAATAATTCGATTAGAGGTGTGATGGTGGATGGGTGCTGATTTGAGGAACCTACCAGGGTCAAAGAGGAAATCAGAATAATTTTCAAGAGAAGATTTGAAGAGCATGTGTGGGCAAGGCCAAAGCTAGATGGGGTCAATTTTAAGGCATTGGAGCAGCACCAAAATAACCTCTTGGTGGCATGTTTTGTTGAGAAAGAAGTGAAGGATGCTGTTTGGGCTTGTGGTAATGAGAAAAGCCCTGGACCGGGTAGATTAAATTTCAAGTTCATTAAAGAATTCTGGGAGGTTATAAAATCTGATTTGATGCGCTTCTTGGAAGAATTCTATGTAAATGGAATTTTTCCGAAGGGTGGTAATGCATCTTTCCTAGCTTTGATCCCCAAGGTCAATGATCCCTAGTCTTTGAATGAATATAGGCCTATTTCTCTAATAGGCTGCGTCTATAAAATTGTGGCCAAAGTTCTGTCCACAAGGCTGAAGAAGGTGCTGCCAGATATCATTGATCATCGCCAATCAACTTTTATACAAGGGAGGCATTTGCTGCATAGTGTGCTTATAGCAAATGAAGTAATTGATGAAGCAAAAAGACATAATAGAAGCTGCCTTGTATTCAAAGCTGACTACGAAAAGGCGTATATTATGGTAAGTTGGGATTTTCTTATTTACATGATGAAACGGATGGGATTCTGTCCTAAGTGGATACCTGGATTCAAAGTTGCTTGAAATCAGCTTCCATTTCCATTTTGGTCAATGGGAGTCCATCAGCTGAATTCATTATCAGGTTTGATGAGGGAAGCTCAGGGCAAAAATCTGTATGAAGGCTATAAGGCTGGGAAGAAAAAAGTGGATATTAGCATTCTACAATATGCTGATGACACTATATTTTTTGGTGCTGCTACAGTGGATAATGTTAGCGCTATAAAGGTTGTGCTGAGGTCTTTTGAGCTAGTTTCTGGTCTGAAAATAAACTTTGCCAAGAGCATTTTCGGGGTGTTTGGGAAAAATGAATAGTGGACAAACAAGTGCTGCCAGGTACCTAAACTGCGGTGTATTGGCAGTACCTTTTTCTTACTTGGGAGTCCCTATAGGGGTAAACCCAAGGCGGCATGGAACATGAGATCCTCTAGTGAAAAAGTGTGAGAGAAAATTAGCTCTTTGGAAACACAAATACTTATCTTTCGGGGGAAGGGTTACTCTCATAAAGTTTGTTCTAAATTCTATCCCTAATTTTTCTTCTCTTTTTTCAGGTATGAAAGAAGGTGGTTGATAAGTTGGTGAGGATTCAAAGAAGGTTTTTATGGGGAGGAAATGATGACAAGGATAAGATTGCCTTGGTGAGGTGGGTAGATATATGCTATCCAAAGGAGTTTGGGGGTCTTGGTATTAGGGATTTAGTGAAGTTCAATCTTGCCTTGCTTGGTAAATGGCGCTGGAATTTGTTTCACCACCATGATGAGTTGTGGGCACAAGCTCTAGAGTCAAAATATGGAGGCTGGAGAAATCTGGATGAGACGAGGAGGTCTGTTACTGAATCAATCTGGTGGAGGGATTTATGCCTCGTTTGTAACTCGAATGAGGAGGGGGGAATGCTTTAAAGAAGGGATTACATGGAACTTGGGTTGTGGGTAAAAGGTGTTTTTCTGGGAAGATGGTTGGATGTAGGATGGAAGGCCTTTGAAAGAGAAATACCCCAGACTATATCATATATCTTTACAAAAAAAAAAAAAGCAATTTATTCAACAAATGGAGATAACTTCACTGTCAAGTTGGGAATGGCAATTTAGTTGGAAAAGGGAACTTAGGGAGGGGGAAATACAAATGGCTCTAAAATTCCTAGAAGATACACAAGGTGTGCAACTGCAGGTACAGCAACTAGACTCTTGGAGATGGGTGAGTGATTCGAGTGGGATGTATAAAGTGGGAAGTGCATACAAGCTAATTAATAGGGTGCTGCCAAATCAGAATCAGGAGGTGTTTAAGGATTTATGGAAACTTAATTTGAACCGATGACTTACGCCCCAAGCAGCTAAGAAGAAATGTAAAGAACGAGAATTGTTGAAACTTGCATATTGGAAGAGCAAAGCTGCATGCTTTGCTTGGAGACTGTTTAGGGATCGGCTGCCCACCATAAATAACCTAAGTAGAAGGAACTTGGCAGTAAATGATGACAGGTGCCCGTTCTGCAGAAGGAATCTGGAAGATGTGTCTCATTTATTTCTTCAACTGCACTAGGATTTTGCCATTATGGTGGGAATCCATGTCGTGGATTAATTCTGTGGGGGTGTTTTCGATAACCCTAAAGAACACTTCTGTCAACATTCCTACTGTTACACAAATGGTCTCAGATTTCAGAGGTGGCAGACCTGGTGGATTGTGCTGACCTGGTGCATTTGGCATCAGAGAAATAGGATTGTCTTCCACAACGAGAGTTTTAATGCCCAAAAGCTGATGGAGGATGCTCTGTTTTTCTGCTGGTCATGGCTAAGAAATATGGAAACGGGTTTTGACATTCCTTTTCAGTACTGGTCTAGTATCAGCAGAAGTAAGTATATATATGAGAATAAAAGAGTACCAGTGGTACTGAAATATATACAACCTAATGACAGCACAAACCTATGGCAACGTAATACATGAAAACCAACATGAATTAGGGTGCCAAAGATATTATAATTTCACACCTTTGAACTTTCTCTTGATACAATACTTTGGAAGCAAATATAGACAAAATAACATGATGAAGCCAGAAATGCTTGCCAGAAGACTATCATTCACACTGCAATGCCATGCCAACAAAAAAGTAGAATCACAACATGGGAGAGTGCAGCAGAAAAACAGTATTCAGGAGCCTTTGAAAAATTTATTAAAATTTAATAACTAGCACACATTACATCACAAGGAAACAATTCAACTTAGAGCTTTCAATCCTTTCATATAACCTCAACCTCAAGCTGCAGTACTAAATTAATTTGAAATACCAGAAAAAATGGATTCATGTTATCTGTATGGACTTCCAAAATGACTTCATATTCTAAGTTTATGAGCAACAAATATGAGGATGATGATGATGATGTTAAAGATCACAGTATAAGGCATGCAATTATGGAAAAAATCTTTTGAGGTAAAGAATATGTGATGCTGGCCAGTTACTCTAGAAGATAAAATCAGTTGTATCTAGTGGGAGCATAAGAGGAGCTAACCTTGACCATTAATGTATCCATATGCTCCTTTTAGTGGATCTTCACACACATAAACCTCACTAGATGAATGCAACTAAATAAAATATGCCAGACCCAAGAGAATTACAACTTTATGAAACTTCGCAAAAGCTTACACAGCCACAGAGATTTTCAAGAAAATTTTTAAAAAATAAATAAATAAATATATACAAACCTTTGAAAGACACTCAGAATATCTACCATTAACGGGCGATTCCTCAAATCATACTCAAAGCATCCACTGAGGATATTCTCAACTGAAGAAGGAAGGCCACTTGGAATATTGGGTTTTTCATGTTTTTCAACAACTGACTGGTATATTCTGCCAACAGGACATCCATACCAAGGTTGATTACCAGTCAACATTTCGACAATGGTGCACCCGAATCCCCAAGAATCTGTTTCAAAGGATATAGGACCTCTGACCTCTGGTTCCCATTGCTCTGGAGCCATGTAATTTGGAGTTCCAAGCCTCTTAGCCATGTCTGAGCTCAGGAATGATGAGCCAAGCAAAAGGCTAGGAATACCAACATCTCCCAAAATTGCTTGATCATTATCATTAAAAAGAACATTAAAAGGTTTAAGGTTCAGAATGAAGATCCCTTTAGAGTGAAGTTCCTGAACACCTTGAGCCAGATTGATTCCATACCTGCAGCCATAACACCCCAACAGTATCAACCAGCTTTTCCCTACCTCATGCTATATAAAGAAAAAGGATAAGCATATTTCACTGAACAAACTGAAAACACATCACCTTAAGACATCGCTCAATGAAATCCTTCCTTCTTTGAGTCCTGCCATCTTGTCACCAATTGAACCCTCATACAAATTCATAATGATGCATATCTATGAACACAAACAAGTATGTTAGTCAGATAGAAGTCATAAAGGTAGCTAAAAATATCCATACGTTGAACTAAATGAACAGTCCAAATCTAACCCTCCCATTTAAGACTGAAACTCCATGTAGCCAGGAAACGCTAGCAACACCTTGGCACTTAAAATACAATTCACTGAACTTCTCTATTACAATCTTCACATGATCCTCTCTGATTGGATGCAACATCTTAGCAGCAACTTCATGGTACTCATCAAAATCTTCAGTTGACTGATGATGAGTTGCTAGCCAGACATCACCAAAGGGGCCTCGGCCAATTCGGTGTCTAAGTTTCAACCTTTCAGGTTCAATCCATGGATTAGCACAATTGGATGAGGCTCTAACAGTTCTAAGGACTTCAGCATCACTATCCAAGATCTCATACTCAAAAGGAGCAGGTGATTGAGTAGCAATAACTTCTTTAGACATTCTTGAATCTGAAAGTATAATATTCATTAAATGATGAAACCTCAATTTGTATTAAAAAGAAATAGGAATTCAAATTCAGAGACCAATGACAGTAAGACAAATTCAACAATAACAAGCAATAACAGTGGCTGGAACCGCCTTGAAGGAAAACGAAAATGAATATACCCAAGGGACTCCACAGTACCCTTTTCCCACTATTCACTACTGAGTAAGTTTTTCCATGACCACACATGCTCATCATTGCCTGACCTATATTCTCCTACACACTCTCTGTCCTCTAACAAACTTCTCTCCCACAGACCTCACAATTCGTTATAATCACTTGGAGAAGTGCTCTTCCTTATCAATTCCTTTAGTGTTGGATAAATGCCCTTCGTATCAGCCCCTCTTAAAGGTCCAAACATCTCCACTATTGGATCATCTCCTGTTGGACTCTCCCTCCTTGGCCCAACATTTGTTTCTGCATCTGCATTATGTTCCTCTGCTGCCTTGTGTCTGTTCCTCCTCTTCCTTCTATTACATTTTTAATCACCTCACCATAAATAATTCAGCAGGTTGGACAAATCCCAAAACAATTATTCATATCTGACGATTAGAATTGAGCTTTTGAACATTGATGTGTACACAACAATTCATAGTTAGTTAGAAATAAACAACAAATAGAAACTACAGAAAAAAGGAGTGGACAAATGACACTAAACAGTTATGTCGACGAATTGTACAATGGAGAGGATCGTTTATTTTTTCCTTCTCTATCCATTTTAGCCTTAATCAAGTGCCCCTAAGACACAGATATGACAGAATAAACATAAAAAAATTGAGAATACATGTAAATATTTGAAAGATAGAACAGGATTCACAGATTGATGCCAACAACAAATTACTAATTACAACATGGCACCCCAAATGAACCTCGAATCTTATGGTATATTGAACAATTGAATCACACATCAAAACTGCTGCTGCAAAACTATGAAGTGAAATCAAGTTAAGAATAGATACAAGAGCAGAACAAATCAAATGAAAACAAAGGAACGCCACAAATACCCAACACAAGAACCGAAGGAAATTTTTTTTTACTAAACTGAGATTGAGAAAACTATATTTTCCACCGTAAGTTAACTAGTACATGCTTTCAGACATTCATTTCTCGATTAAATTCCAAATGATGCTGAAATATAAACCTCACAAAACCAAATTCGGTGAGGAATTCAGAAAATCCACCCAAGTATTCAACTTTTACATAGAAACAGAACACACTTAACCCACTCTCACACACAGTCTCACTCATCCACCACCAAGCAAGTCAAAACAATGAAACATGCACGCATACAAGTAAAGCAAGTCATCATCAGCACATGCATACTCTTCTTCACATTCTCAGAACCAAAGAAACAATACAAAATAGCAAAAAAAAAAAAAATGTAAATTTATGCAACTTACCCCTGCAGAGTTCAATCCAAAAAACTGAAAATTCAGCAGCTGTATAGAGAGAGTAGGTTTCCACAAATTTAAAGAGTTAGAGAGCCAAAGTGTTGTGTCAAAGAAACAAACTTGAGAGAGAGAGAGAGAGAGAGAGAGAGAGTGAGTGGAGTCAAAGAAACTACCTTTGCGATGGAATCTAGGGGAAACAGAAAAAAATGCTGCACCCAGAAAGTGAGAGAACCGTAACAAACGAACAAACAAACAAGGGGGGCGGAGGGGAAGATTTATTATTTATATTTGGTTATTTAATTTAGTAAGATACTAAAATAAAAAGGGTAATTTGGTAATTGGGTTACGGGTCCCCACCATTATGGTGATTTACGTATGATTTGATGGATGGCGTAGTGGACGTCGAGTATAGCTTTGCACGCAACACACACTCTACTTCAACTTCAACACCCTTTTGCCCTTTCTTTTGTCTTCTACTTTTCCACGTATCGTAACTTATAAGTTTCTGCTTTCCAATATTTTTTTTAATTATTATTTTATTCCTTTAATTTATTTTTTATTTGATTTTATTCTCTTATATTTAATTTTTTTAATTTTTTACTGTCTTAAAAGATTTTTTTTTATCATTACCGAAAAAATTGATATCTTGATTTATTTATCAAGTTTAATTTAATTTTTGTATTTTAAAAATTTAATTAAGTCTCCTATTTTTAAAATGAGTTCAATTTTGTAAGTCTTATTTTTTTCAATTATTTTAAAATATAAAAATCTGATTATTTTTTGAAAATATCAATCAAATTAAACTTAATAAATGAATTAAGAAATCAAATTTAACTTTAAAAAAATTAAGGAAAAAAAGGTTATGAACCGAGGATGTAAAAAAATTTAGATAGTCATCCATGGATAACTCTTAGTATGATAAAATTATTAATTTTTAAAATATTTATTTTAAAGTAATTTAAATGATGATTTGAAATTTGATGATAATGTAAAATTATTTTACATTGTTAATACAGGTGTTTGCGGAATGGTATGGATTGATTTTGGTCAAATTTAGGATTAAATCCAATCAAATTTAATCAGTTCGGTTCGATTTTCAGAAGAAAAAAAATTGAAACCCAACCCGTTCATGAACGGTAGGTTCTATTCGGGCCAATGGATTACCCATTTAATTTTTTCTTGAAATTACTATTTTATATCATGATTCATTCAAATATCCAATACAATTAACACAATATTATCAAATATATAAAAATAGTAAAAATGATTCATTTAATACCATCAATATAATGTTCTAAAATAGACTTATAATATAAATTAAAATAAAGGATTCTTGAATAAGATTTATTATAATAGACTGAATCACAATTATTTCTCACAAATTAATTTCTTGCAATAAGTTTTGCTATAACCAAAAATTCGAGTCAACACTCAACAATAAAGGTTATTTCTTTTCTTCCCATCCATGTTTCCATCAAAATCCCAATGAATACAGACCAGAAAAATCACGAGAAGTTAAAGAGTTTCGAAAAGAAATAAAAAGCGCAAAGGAAAACCTGATATTTGATCGATATGATGAGATGAGATGAGAGAAAACATAGAAGGAGCTGGTGCAGAATCATAGAGAAAGAGATGAGATGAGAGAGAACAGAAGTCGTTAAAGCGCAGAGAAGGGATGAGACAGAACACAGAAGCGCAAAAGAAAAAGAAACATAAACCTGTGACATTTATAATATCACACCTTCATAGCAAAGATGAGATGAGATGAGATGATTATGGGCTAGCCCTTCATTAGGCCTAGACATTTACATTACCACACCTTTTTTAATTTTCAAAATAATTCTTTAGTTTTAAAATTTTAATATATATATATATATATAAATAATAAAATTTATATTTTTATTACGGGTTCACAGATCGGGTCAACGGATCTATAAATCTAAACCTGTGATCCAATCTGTACATGAACGATTTTGATCGATTTGGTTCAATTTTGATCCAAATACATGAATGACTCAACCCAAACTGTTCATATCGGTTCGAATGCAAAGGTAATCCATACCCGTGAACACCCCTTCAAGATAAAACTATTTTACCAAAATAGTAATTAAATCTAGATTTTTTAAGATTAAATAATTTATTTGGTTATTTATCTTATTTTTTTTAAAGTTCATTTGGATCATTTATCTATATTTTTTGTTCAATTTAATCCTTTATTTTTTTAAATTTATTTAATCCTTTTTTTTTAATTTCATCTTTTATTATTATTTTTATTCAGTTTAATATTTCAATGTATTTAAAATTGATTTTTTAATGGATAATAAAATTTAAATTTAGAATTTCAAAGTCTTCCTCGTTAGTAGATATCTTGCTTTTTGTAATTTCGTAGTCGAAAATTGCAAACTGTCCAACTGGGATTTGAAGTAAAATCTGAAACTTATGATATTCACAATTTCACACTGTAATTAAGGACTTATTAAATTCTTTGAGATATTAAAGGTTGTTTCCGAAAAGGATTTGGGAAACAGAACTGGCAACTTATCGATCATTAATAACTTAAGCAATCAGAATTTCAGATAAGTAAAAGGGAGAATCAATAGTCAAAACGTTTTTGGGCAAGTGTATAAATCAAAATTCTACATTAATGTTAATTAAAACTAAAATCAGATATTAATTTTAATGAAAATAGAATATTTTATATTTTGGATATTGAATCATTACAAAATCAACTTATCACATAAATTCATTTGGGTGAACCTGACGGTGGGGTTGCATGATTAGCGTCATGTGTTTTTTTTTTATTTATCTCCTGAAATCAAAAACAAAAAAATTTATAATAATTTATACATCATGATTAACCAGTTAAATTAGATTCCTCTTAGTCTCAAACCTTAGCGTAATTATTATATATAAAAAAATTCAAAATTTAAATTAATATTTTATTATAATTAATCCAAATACTTAAAACGTAATGGAAAATGGCGTATGCTTGTTAATTGTGTGAATATGTATTTAAGTCACATTCTATAAAGATAAATATGTAAACATGACACAGGTCTAAGGTTTTAAACATCAAATGTATAAATAAAATATATATTGTTTATTCAATAAGTATAACACTTCGTGGAAAATAACTTGAATTTAATCCCTACACAATACATTCTTTAAGAGTGACTTACCCAATAAAAAAAATGGTACATTATTTTAATTTAACAAGTAATTTAAAATATGAGTTTTAAACGTGTAACTTACCAAATAATATTAGAAAGACCACTTCAACTTAAACTTCATCTTTCCTGTTCCAATTATAAGCAATTCTTTTTGACCTTATAATTTGTAAAATAATGGCTTTGTGCATTAGAATAAATAATGTTAACGATAAGACGTCACAGTACATAACTATATTCCTTTGAAACTGTGAAATAATTTAAGAACATGCAGATAATTTAAACGAAACTACTTGGCTTTGTGCAAGTAACATTGTTTGATCATTATTATTTTATTTTCTACTTAAATCAATTTTATTCGAATTAGACAAGACTAATATGAAAGGCAAAAGTCATTAAAATACCACAATTTAATGAAAAACTATTGTTATTTTGTCAAAAAAAACAATTACATAACCACTACAATTTCATAACTTAATTTTCAAATTGCAATATTACTATGCCATGCATGATGTATAAAATTAACTTAGCATTGTCCCAACGATATTAATTAGATTTGTTTAGAAACAAAAACAAAACAAGAGGGCAAAATGTCAACCTACACACTCAACTTGCAAAGAAATTACTATCTTCATTGTGTTTTATTATAAATTATAAATAAATTAAAATAAACTAAATAGTTACATATTGTGAAATATTTCAATTAGAGTAATGAACTGGATGCTGATAAAAAAGAAGAAAAAAAGAGTAATGAACTGGAACGCTACCATAGTCTTGTATTGTACGGAAAGATGATTGTGCGATAGTATTTAGAGTCAAAAAAGAGTTTGTTCACGGCTTTGCACAGAGACATATTAAGCAAAATTTTAAGACGACACTCTTCTATTAGTGATTCAGAAATATTTCTACGTATTATCTTTTTTAAATAACTGAAGTTTATAATTATTTATAAAATTATATAAGTCACTTTCTATTAAATGAGTCTTATTATTACATGATTGCTAATAAATTTCCATTAATAATAAAGATTGTGTTAAAGTTATTAATATTTTATCAAGCTAGAATCATGATTTCCCTTATAAGTTATTTTTACACATGTTTATGCTTGTTGAAAATTGATACGGAGGGCACAAAGTGTGGCACAAGTAGCAAGTAACTTGGGCCTTTTTAAGTATATGTCAAGAGTTTGATTTTTGACTATGTGAACATAGCAACACGTGGGGAGAGGAGTTTTTTTTTAACCAGTACTCTACTTCCTAGAAAGATTAGTTTCATGGCTTCCGAAAGTTAGTATATCTTGTTGTCCGAAAAAAAATACAGTTAAATAAATACCATGTAACTTTAATTTTGAATTAATACATATTTTAAGTCAAATCTATCTATATATTGTTGAGAGGGGAGATCCTATTAAATGTGGTCCATGGAACCAGAAAAAAAATGATAAGGTGGGATGACAATTTATCACATGACAAGTAAAATCAACAACAATTATTATGGTCATGTGCGCTAAAAACTTGTTGAATAAAGTGTTTTTTAAGTTGTCATACTTCAACAATTTAATTCCAATTTTTTTCAAACACATGAACATACAAAAGGATGTTGTTAACTAGTGCTCTTAGTGAATTGGTTAAGAAATTAAAATGAAAAAATAATAATGTAGAAATCATAGGAGAACACAAAAATAATTATGAGAAAATACAATTTTACGGATCACAATAAAAAAATTACTCTCACTTTTTTTAATCAATTTCTTAAGGATATTGGTTAGCATTTACCTAAAAATACTACATTAAAAAAATCTACTAAGTCACAATAATATAACATTAATTTCTTTTACTATAAAGAGAACAAATTGAGAATAAAATAATATTCAAGAATAAGAATTTCAATTTAATTCAACTTTTAGCAAATGAGATTGTTGAAATGTGTAGCATGAATCAAATGCGTAACAGAATCCATATTATTAGGATTTTGCTTAATTTATTTTAGACCAAATGATCTATTTAGTTCCTTATCTTATTTATTGTTTGTTGAGTTTGATCCCTTATCTTTTAAATTGGTTCAAATTGTTCATTTTGTCCATTGTAAACTAACACAAATAATTTAAATATATTGGCAGCTAAAAGCTTCCACAAAATGTGTTTCTGTTATACTCTTCCCCCTCTTCTTCTCAATGTGGCCTAGGGTTTAATGTGATTAGGATTTTCCAAGTGGAAGTTAGAGGATAGGGTTTTGAGGATGTCCAAAGGGGTCACGCTCTCCACAGTGCGGACATTGGCATCAACATGGTGGTCTAGCAACACCACCACATCTGGCAACACAATCTCAGTGATGACGTGCATGGGTGTTTTCTTGGCGAGGTTAGTGGGGAAGTTGACGTCCTTGAAGAGCTACAACATTACCAAACGACATCTTCTTGGCATAGAAAAAGGAATGCTAAAGTCTTTGACGACATCTTATTGGGAATCTTCCCAACATCGTCAACGAGTGACCAGAAAGTCCTTCACAGATCTGTCACAGTGGAGTGCGGATCTATGGCATGGAGTGCAGATCTGTCATGCCCAAGTGGGGATCTATGGTGTGGAGTGCAGATCTATCTCAATGTTGCGATTTCGAGGTCCGTTTTCACAGCTTCCACGCCTTTTTAATTGTGTCACAACTTTGATGTCACCAACTCTGACAAATTTGCAATTATAATTATGGTGTGCAACTTTGAATTTGTCATGGTTTATGATTGTTGTTGATCCTCTAAATAATTTGGTTTTCGTTGATTGTATTTGTTTAAATAGAGAGATTAGACGGAGAAGAAGTGAAGAGAGAAGAAAAGGAGGAAGAATGTTATATTTTGTGACGGTTTTTAGTCGTCAATATGTTTATCTGATTAACATCATTAATTTTAAATTGATGGAATGACTATTTTGAATCAAATTAAAAAGGTAAAGAACTAAAATAATTTTTTTTTAAAAAAAGACCAAAAAATAAAATAAAAGATTAAATAGATTATTTGATCTTTATTTTATTTGTTTAATAATTTCTCTTTTCAAGATCATTTTGTTATAGATTACTCACAACTTATGAGTGACAGTGTCTAGCATATATAATACAAGTCTTAACTTCAATCACCACATAGATAAGGAAAAAGATAATCTAATGGGTTTCATTGTCTAGAAACAATCGAGTCATTCTTATTTAAATGATTGCTGAAAATTTTGATCTATGATTAAATTTAAAAATAGAAACGGTTGCAAAAAAGGGATTGAATTTATAGCATACAAATATACAATAATACAATAAGACAAGTCTCGGGTATTGTTATTGAATAATGAGTGTATTGTTATACATAATCAATCATAAAATAACATGTCATTTATTAACGTGGGTATGGAAATATTAGGTAAAGAAAAATATTTAGGTAAATGTTAAATAGTGTCTTCAGGTATTGGTTAAAAAATTTAAAATAAAAAAAATTTGTATTGAAAGACAAAAAATTATATTACTCATAATCTTTTTTATGATTTCCTATGATTTACACAGTAAATTTTTTTCATTTTAGTTACTTAATCAATATCCTAATGACCAGTGGCGGATCCACTCCTTGGTCCACAATGACCAAAGCACTACCTAAAAAATAAAATTTACAATTATTGAGTGGTGCAAATTTTTTTTAATAATTATATATACTTATATAATTAACAAGACACCATTATTCACAGTAAATTTTTTAATATTTTTTTTAATAATTGAGCTAATGACATTAGTTAACAAGACATAAAGATTAATACTGGTAGATCTAAATATTAATTGGGTCATCTAATGAAGGGCCACCAATTTAAAGTCCAATGCTCATGTACCAGTTACGAAAGGGGTAATCCCTAACAATAACCTTCACCGTACACGTCCCCCCCCCCCCCAAATAGGAT
>PYAF01000399.1:344844-395182 GCA_007407185.1 Glycine tomentella
CATTTTCGGCTCCAATATTATAGTCAGATTCTTGTAGATACACCATAAAGTCACTTGATATTGCTGATTTCCTTATTCTAGTAGATCTTCTCAATGTTGTTTCATTATCTTCTTGAGGAACTTGTTGTTCAACAATTTCTTCCTGTTCCTCATGAGCAACTTGATCTACTAGATTATCAGCAGGTTGTGGGTCTTGTATCCAGCGAAATTTCTCTTCTCTTCAACGACATTTCACCAAACACAACATAAAAGAGAATGGGTAAAAAGGAAAAAATGAAGTAAAAAAGTGAGCTCATATTGCACCAAACCTCAACAAAAGACGTCCCTCAATGGTACTAGGCTAAAGTTATCGATTTGAGTGTTTTAGTTAGTTCAAGTTCTCTTGCATCTTTTCCAAGTCTTCCATCCATAATAAAGTGTGAAAATTACAATTAACAAGGATGCAAGTATGTAGGGAGTAAGGGAGGTTACATATGTTGGGAGGTAAGGTGTTTGATAGAGAAGGATTTAGTATTGGATATTTGAAGTATTACACTAAGAGACATCAATTGTGGAATGATCAACAATGTTACTTCTAGCTTAAGGAAAACCCTAATGATAAAGCAAGTTATTGGACTCCAGCTCATATGGGCCCATATAACCATACAATAAATTATTGGACATGTATGTGAACATATTAATATTTAATATATACGTTAAATATCTTCAACAATCTCCTCCTATGCTCACCATACATCAAAATCAATAAGGTAGTTAGTGTAATGTTTAAACAAACATGAATCATCCACATTCAGTCCAAGACAATCAATTCGGATCGGTCGAAGAGTTTTAATAATAAAACATTAAACTCAAACAACATTTGCAATCAAACTAAGTGAATCATCATTTTCATGAATCTGTTCTAAGATCAATATATCAATATAAATACCAAGAGTTTTAGATTAAATTTAAACTCATCCAAATCCCAACATTTAAAAACCAATCTCAAAATCAGTTCACAACCAACATATGCATAACAGTCAAATATAAGTAGGCCAGTCAAAATAGTCTAAGGCCTTACAAATATAAGAAAGAAGCATAATAATCATAATGTTCACAAAATATAAATAACAAAATGTAAATCTCAAGTAAATGGACTCCAACATAATGGGCAATAGCAGGTGAACTATCAAGTTCCCTATTACTCTAAATGA
Organism: Glycine tomentella; assembly: GCA_007407185.1. Taxonomy (NCBI): domain Eukaryota; kingdom Viridiplantae; phylum Streptophyta; class Magnoliopsida; order Fabales; family Fabaceae; genus Glycine; species Glycine tomentella. The sequence goes on from PYAF01000399.1 coordinate 346,038, forward strand.
TAGATTCATATATCAAGCTGTCGTCCTCCTCAGGATCCCACTTATTAAGCTCTCCTCCATTTCTGCCATCCCCTATAGAATATCAAATATGAATTGCATATTATCATGAATTCAATCATTTGAATAAACTACTAAAAATATCTAGTTCTACTAAAAGAACTTAACACCATATATTCGGGCAAAGAAGAACATATATCAATGTCATAAAGCATCATAATATCATGTTAATAAGCATCAATTCAGTTTCATAAATTAGGAACAAGGCCTAAATAGTCTAAGTTATAAAGAGTCATCAACCTTAAGTTTATTTGTAAGAGAGTAACCATTGTCTCGTTTCACAGAATCAGACTAATAGTCGTGTTACTTACAATAACCAAGTCTTGTAATGTCAAGTTTCAATTAAGAACAACACCAATAGGCTTCTTATATAATCAATTATTTCTATGTTTTAATTTGGAATGTCAGAGTTACTAATTCCTTAAAGTCAAATAGTCCAACGTCAAGTTTGAAATGAGATCATTTAACCAAAAGGATAGGCCAACCTGGTAGGATTATATCATCAAGTTTGGAATGAGATAACTTACCATTTTCAAAATAGTTAGCAACCACGATCATTAATGAAACATATAAGTTGTGTTTATCATTTGGCCAACAAAGGAAGATTCGATAATTCAAAACACACAATTAAAGGGTAAGTAAATGATAACTAAGACTTATCTACATAGTCTTTAACCCCATTTCCCCCACTGTTTTGAAAAATCAATCTTTAGGCAAACCTTTTGTGAGAGCATCGACCATGTTATCATTCGATCTCACATCGACAAGTGATAACTCCTTGTTATCTCAGATAATTCAACAATGCATGTCTTAGTTTCACATGTTTTCTCCTTGAATTAAAGAGAGCATTCTTTATGACTTGGATTACTGCTTGATTATCATATAATAAACTTAAAGAATTAATCTTTAGTTGGGTCAAAGGAATATTCATAATCAGATTCTTTATTCACTCTGCCTCTTCACTAGTTGAGGCTAAAACAAAAAGTTATGATTCCATTGATGACAATGCAATACAAGTCTGTCTTTTGAATTTCCAAGTAACAACAGCTCCACCTAGAATGAATACATATCTACTGGTGGATTTACTATTTCTAATTTCTGAACACCATGAGGCATCAAAATATCCATCCATAATTGGAGGATAATCAAAATAACATAGAGCATAATCTTTAGTACCTTTAAGGTATCTCATCAGCTTACTGAGGGCATCCCAATGCTCTTTACTAGGATTACTAGTGAAACAACTCAACATGCTAACTGCAAAGGCTATGTTAGGTCTAATGCCACAACTCATAGCATACACGAGACTACCTATCAGTTTTAAGTACTTTAATTGATCTACACTGGTCCCTTCATTAGGACTCAGTCTTTTGTTATAATCATATGGTGTCTCACTCGGTTTACACTCACTGTATCCCTAGGTAGAAAGTATCTACTCAATATAATGAGTTTGGCTAAGGGAGATAACTTGCCCTTCAAAGCTTACTTTTATACCAAGAATGGTATTAGTCATACCAAGATCTTTCATGTCAAATTTTTTTTAACTAAAGTGGTTTTCACATCACTCACTATAGAATGATCAGAGCCAAGAATTAACATGTCATCAACATACAAGCATATGATGACTACTTATTTGACATGAAACGATCGTAAAGACATTTATTTGAATAACTGGACTGAAAGCCATAGCTCTTTAACACCTTGTCAAACTTAAGATGCCACATCTTAGGTGCTTGTTTAAGACTATACAAAGATTTATTCTATTACAAACTTTTTTCTCATGGCCTTCATGACATACCCTTCAGGTTGTTCCATGTAGATTTCTTCATTTTACTCTCCATTTAAGAATTTAAGAAAACAGTCTTTACATCCATTTGATGCACTACAAAGTGTTCAATAGATGCCAAAGCAAGAAGAATCCTTATAGTTGACAAATGATATACAGGTGAATAAACGTCAAAAAATTCTATTTCACTCTGCTGTTTAAAGCCTTTAGCTACTAAACGTACTTCATATCTAGCTATTGATCCCTCACTATTCAGTTTCTTCTTTAATACCCACTTACAGCCTATATCCTTAGCCCTTTTTGGCAAATTGATTAGTTGCCAAGTGTGATTTTGTAGCAAAGAACTCATTTCATCATCTATGGCTTCTGTCCACAATAAGGATTCCCTAGATCTCATTCCTTCTTGATAGGAGAATGGATCATCCTCTATATGGTAAGTGACAAAGTCCTCACCAAAACTTTTAGAAATTTTATCTCTTGTAGATTTTTTCACTAGGATTGGTTTAATAGCCAGTTGTGTGAGATTAGTGTCAGAAGGACAAACTACATATTCTACAAGATATTCTGAAATCATATTTGTAGATCCAAAAACCTTCAAGTCAAGATTGCTAACAAACTTTTACTCAAATAATTTTGCATCTCTAGATTTTATCACTGTGTTAGTAGATAAATCCAAAAGTCTATCTGCAACACTATCTCCTGCACTACCTAGATATACACAAGTAGTGGTTCTAGGTCCCACCTTAGGCCTTTTAGGATCTTGCATCCTTACATAAGCAACACAACCCCAAGTTTTAAGGGTATTTAAAAAATTTAGAGTGCGACAATCTATTTAAGATGTGATTAACAGTTAAAACAGTTTTTCCCCAATAGGAGAAAGGCATGTCAGCTGTAAGTAACATATAATTTAGCATTTCAATTAAAGTTTTATTCTTACGCTCAACAACACCATTTGATTGGGGTGAGTAAGGAGTAGTAGTTTCAAGTATTATGCCTTCCAAAGCACAAAATTCCATGAACCCAGTCATTGTATATTCTCCGCCTCTATCACTCCTAAACCTCTAAATTTTCAAATTAAGTTGATTTTCAACTCTAGATTTAAAAATCTTAAACTTTTCAAAAGCCCCATCTTTCGATTTCAACAAATAAACATGACAATATCTAGAAAAATCATCTATGAAAGTTATTAGGTACTTTCGATCCCCTCTGGTAACATAGTTTTTAAAGTCACAAAGATCAGAATGTATTAGCTTAATAAGTGTTGTGCTTTTAGAAACTGACTTAAAAGGTTTTCTAGTGATCTTAGTATGTGCACACACTTCACATTTGTCAAATTGAATAAAAGTATCTAATGAAATATTGTGAGTTTTAGATAAATGTTGCATTTTCCTATAGTTCACATGTCCAGTCTATTATGTAATAATTTTGGATCAATCAAAGTAGAACTAACATGGTTTATGCTATCAGTATCTAAACTTAATCTATACATGCCATTAATCATAAATGCACAACCGAAGTAACATGAGTTAATAGATAAAGTTACTCTACCATTAATAGTTGAAAAAGACATACCAACTTTATCAAGTAAACTCATAGATATTATATTATTTTTAAGTAAATGTACTATTTTAACATGTTTCAAAGTTAATAACTTACCTGAAGAAAATACCAAATTAGTAGTTCCAGCATGAGTCACCTTTTCCTCATAACCATTACAATTTTTCACGGTGTCTTTAACTTCTATGACCTAAGTGAGTAAATTCTCATCATTTGTCGCATGACAGGTAGCACCACTATCCAACCACCACTCAGAAGAGACACCGACCTTTCCATTATTCATCATTCCAATGAAGGCTTGAGACTCAGATTAACTAATTAGCATATTAGCCTCATTTTATGGTGTGTTGTTCTTGACATCTTTGGTAGCTTACACTCTGCTGCCCAGTGACCCCACTTTCCATAGTTATGACAGTTGTTCTTCTTCTTCTTTTTGAAGACAATCTTTTTTGCCTCTAACTGTGAAGAAGATTCACCTTTGGTGACTTGGTCTTTTTCTGAGATTTATAGGAATGTGAAATTAAGTTGGCAACTGACTTTTGTTGTCCTACTTGTTTCAAACTCTCGCTACAAATGTTTTGATCTTCAATATGAATATACCTTTTTAATTCATCCAGCCCTATCTGTTCTTTTAGTCTGTGCATGTCAGTCTTAAAAGAATTCCATTAAGCAAATAACTTATTCAACACAAGATCAACAAAGAGATTATCAAACCTTTTCAGCTTTATGATATCATAGAAGCTATGTTTTGTCATTTTAATTAGAGTAAAATAGTTAGAAAGAGTGCACCTTAAAATCCTCCAAAGTATAACAAATTTTCTAAATTTCAAAAACCAATGTAGAGGTGAAATTTGTCAAATCTAACCCCAACAATGAATCCGAAATGCCCAAAAACCTTAGAAACGACTATTTCGATGGCCGAGACTTGCTGAAAACTCGCAGAAAAGTCGTCACTCGCCGGAAAAGTTCATCGAAAAACGAATCAGTCGCCGGAAAAATCACCGAAAAATTGCAGAAACTTCCAACTGCTATATCTCCTTCGTCTGACCTCCGTTTCATGCTAGTGACTAGTTGAAACGATCATCTCGACGAGTAGAACAAAACTCACAAGGTTTCAACTAGTGAAACTGCCTGAAATTTTTGGGATCTAGACTCAAAGGTTGCGACTGCAGAGTTTTGAAACTCATATCTCGTTCAATCTTTTTGTCGAAACACGAAAGTGATCATACCCTTGAGTTCTTCTCGATGAGATGTTCAAAACAACACCTTACTCGCTCAGATCCGATACATGAAGCTAATACTTCAAGATTGTTGGAGGTAAGGGGTTTGAGAGAGAATGATTTAATGTTGGGTGCTTGAAATATTACACCAAGAGGCATCAAATGTGGAATGCTCAATAATGTTACCTCCAGCTTAGGAAAAACCCTAGTGATATAGCAAGTTATTGGGCTCCAGTCCATATAGGCCCATATAATCATACAATAACTTATTGGACTTGTATGTGAACATATTAATATTTAATTCTTCAACAACATATTGGTACCGAATTCCAAACTCAACAACTAGAAACAAACTCGTTTGCTTCAGCGTGATGAAGAAAGAATTGAGTAATTCAATAATTCGTACAAGATCATAGGCTGATTGACTCAAATTATCATCATCATAACTGTGAAACTCGATCTGATATGACCGAAAACTGGTGGCTTGGTCAATCCATTAAGTCATTGGATCGAAAATGGAGCTGATCTATATTAACTTTGTTTGACAAAAACCGATAACTTAGAATGCATTGGTCCGATTTAACCTGATCGATTATTAAAAAAATGAATTCTTTTTTTTTTTTTTACATATTTTTCTCAATTCTTAAAATATACTCTTATAATATTATTTTAATCTTCACAAAATTATATAATAATAAATAATTATGTAATATTGAAATATAAACTATAAACTCATCACACTTTATTAGCTATATTATATACATTTTTAATTTTTTAGTATATATATCAAATCAATCAGGTTAGACCAATAAGTGATCCATCCATTCATCCTCTAACTGGTGCTTAGAACATGTCAATTTCACACTTTATTAGCTATATTATATACATTTTTAATTTTTTAGTATATATATCAAATCAATCAAGTTAGACTAATAACTAATCAATCCATTCATCCTCTAATCCATCCATTCATCCTCTAACCAGTGATCCATCCATTCATCCTCTAACCGGTGCTTCGAACATGTCAATTTATAACACTGGTCATCATACACACACAAAAAAAAAAAAGATAACTACAGTAATGAGATTTTAATCATACTACACTACAGTATTGAGATAAATACTTAAATACTGTTATTCGAATATTATTTATAACAAACAAATCTTCTTTTCATCCATTGGGTTTAAATTTAATTACCATCCATAAGTGAAGGAGGATGTGCGATCCTGTGCCAGATTTAAGCATAACATTAACCAACAATTATTAAAGTTTAGAAGTAAATTCAATTTTTTTTCGTTACAACGAATGACTTCAAAATATCATTGATGTTTCTAATCCTAAGAACCAACGGACGTATGCACATTGGAAACTCTCCAACCCCAAACCGTTTGTTTATACAATAGAACCATTAAAAAAGATGCAATATCTACGTCATCTTGCTGCCATCTCAGTCAAAACAGGAATACAATTTTCACACGCACATCATTTGCATAGGAACCAAAATTTTCACATCTCAGCTTTCATCTTGCTGCTAGCATCATTGGATATGTTGTGCGGTTAGAAAACACATTTGTTAATGCGGTCTCCATGGAAGTCTCCGAGAATAGTGCCTCCTCCTGCCAAAGCATACGATACTTCTAATCTTTCTAAGACTACCAAGTAAACATTTGGGCATAGTGGTTGGCCAAATCCTGCTTTTAGTTTTAGTTCTTCTCACAACTGCTAGTGGAGTGTATGAGAACAACTCTCCCAAAAAGCCAGCTAATTTGTTCTTTCCAGCGCACTCTTCTTCTCCTCCTTCTTCTTCTTCCTCTTCTTCAATATGGTGCTTGATCTTCCCACTATCTGTGGCTTCATCATCAGAACCAATCTCATTATCATCACAATTTCCTTTCGGTAGATAGCCATCCACTTGCAATGACCTGCACCTTACATTTATACCATTCGGTTAGTGTAAGGACTTGTTTCAGAATCAGAACAACACCACATTTTTTTAAAGTAAAACATCCAGTAAGCAGTAGATTTTCAATTATTATGGGTATGTGCTATTTTGTTCAGTAGGTACTTATCTAGATGCTATTCTTTTATTTCAAGCATATGACAAATGCTGACTGACAAAAATATATCTTCATATCCACTTAATTGCTGTAGAATGCAGACGGAAAAGCAAATTTACAATATTGATGAGATAATACACTACATAATAAAGTGGATGGATCAAATAACTCCAAGAGTAACTTCAAAACAGTTACTCTTTATCTCCACCATTCATTTTCTTTTAACCTAATGACTGATGTTCAAATGTTCTTTGACTGACAAAGTGGTTAACATAATTAGCCAACATGTTAAAACTCAAGCATATAACAAACAAAAGATATTTCATATTTTCATTAAGCGATAAATAAAGATTTATGGCCTAATGAAATATCTTGAAATCGAGAAAGCCTAAACAAACTATGGCACAGGCCAAGAATCATCTAGTGTAGCCTGGCAAATAGCATGTTGGTTCCTGCATCATGCAGGCAACAGCTTAATATCTGCATAATTAACAGGAGACAACTTGAGAAGTGTTACCTCCTGTGTTGTTTCAAATAGACAACTCTTTTCTTCAACCGCTTTCTTTGAACACAGCAATTGTTTGTAACATGGCGGATGAAACAGAGCTATGCAAACCAAAATATAAAAAGAGAAAAAAGCATATAGCAGTTATGATCAACAGAATTCTAACTAAAACACATTATAGCAGTTATGATATAAGAGACGCAGTCCTAACAATGACAGGATACTTGGTTCTTAACTTTGATGACAGATAAGAAAGCAAACTAGAATCAACTGAGCTTCAACCCATATACCGGTTGCTTAATGCAACTGAAACCATAAAAATGCTAGAGAAGAAAACTTCAAATCACGAAGATATAATATAATAGTACTTCTGCAACGCTAGGAAGCTTGTATTATACAACAAAAGTCACATACAAAAAATAATAGTACTTCTGCAACACTAGGAATATTGTATCATACCCCAACAGAAGTCACATGATTCAGAAAATTATAGTCAATCTTTATTTTTCAAAACATTGACTAACCATTTATCTGATCAAAGATACATACAAAAAATGCATGAAACTTGCATGCAGTATACAGAGAACTTCCATCTGCAACTTTTGCACCCCCCAAATGTTAATTTTCTCCCAAAACCGTATAAGAACCAAATACAGATCGCTATGGCTGATGACAGAAGCAAATGTTAATTTTCTGTATACTGAAGGAAAAGGGTTATGGAAGCACATGGATTAATTCAAGTGTGAAAATTAAGCAAAGTATTGCAGTAAACGGTGAACGTTAAGATCAAGCTGGCTGTTGAATAAAAGTTACTAACCTGGTCACCATCCTTGATGCCATAATTTCGAAGATAATCCTTCTCCGTAACTAGCTTCTGTCCATCATAGCATAAACAAAATTGCCCCCAAACATGCGCCCTTCACAACCCAAAGTAATATATCATTTAAACTTTATAAATTTTAAAAATAGTTCCTAAGATGGCATGATATGCACCGAAATATATCACATCACATGTAATCTCAATAATCATCATTGATAGAATAAATTAAAAACAAATTTGTGTGATAACAAAAAATATATTTAAACTAATCTTAAGTATATTTGTAATGTTTTTGATATGATAATTATAAAAAAAATTTAAACTATAGATTTCTAATTTTAGTCTCTGAATTTTGTTTTGCTTGTTTTAACTTCTCGTTTATTTTCGTCGTCCATATCAGTCCTAGTCAAGATTTTTGTCCTTCCCCCATCCCAATTATATTGACGACAAAAATAAATGAAAAAATAAAAACAGGCAAAAATACTGAGACAAAATATATCTAAAATTATTTAACTGTTTCAAAAACATACTTAACCCTTTTGAACTATTTAACAACAATAAGAACTTGTGTATAAAATTCTTATATATATATATATATATATATATATATATATAAACACACACAGATAATTACTACTAGAGTATAGTCACTTTAAGCCATAGGCTCGACATAATGATGTAAGATACCACCATAGTACGAAACGATCTATTTTGTAGGAAAACATCATACCATAGTCTTTGACCCAGAACCAAAAATGAGTATAGACAGTTTACCATGAAATTTTTGCTGGCCCCTTGTGAGGCACGTGACTGAACACGGCCTCCACCGCGTCCTTCAGTTCTGCAACGGTGGCCGTTTTCGAAACTTGAATATCTGAAAAACGTGAAGTCGTACACAAACAAACGCATGCATCATCTATCAATTTTTTTAAAAAATAATAATAAAATAGGAATGAATGAATGATGGTTGCATACGAAAACATGAACCGTCGAGTTTCAGGACGGTGAGTCTGAGGGGTTGGGAGGGGAGCCTGTCGTAGAAGAAGCTTTTCCTCGCCAAAATGGCGATCGAGGAGGAGGAGGAGGAGGAGGATCGGCGAGGGTTCTTGGTGTTAGGGTTATGGTTGGCCAATATTAATTGTTTTTCGTGCTCGGTTGTGGCCATGGTGGGATGCAATTAGAGCGTGAAGAAGCGTCGGAAGGAGTTTATAGAATAATGGAGAGGGAGAGATTCTTGGTGCAGAACGACACGCATTGTGCAAATGGAGTTAGGGTTTGGCCTTTGGGAGTGTGGTTTGGTTGATGCTGCTTCTGTCGGGGAGATTCTAATTCGGTCCAGAGTGAAACAGAGAGAGAGAGTGTGCCTTTTTGCATCGAGGAAGGAGGGGAATGAAGAAAACTAGTGGTGTTCACGGTACGGATCAGCACCCGTAAATTCAAATTGATCTGAATCAATCTAAATAATTTAGATTAAGTTATTCATCTATATGGGTTAAAATTGAATTGAACTAATTAAAATCGCTCATGTATGAATTGGATCACCAGTTTAGATTTATAGATATGTTAACCCATTGACTCGATTTGTGAATCCGTAATAAAATATAAATTTTATTATATATATATATATATATATATATTAAAATTGAAAAACTAAAAAATTATTTTGACAATAAAAAAAAGGTATGGTACTGTAAATGTCTAGGTCAAATGAAGGGTCAGTTCATAATCATCTCATTTTCATTTCATCTCATATTTGCTGAGAAGGTGTGGGACTATAAATATCACAAGTTTATGTTTCTTTTTCTTTTGTGTTTCTATGTTCTGTCTCATCTTATCTCCTTCTCCGCACTTCAGTTGCTTCTGTTCTCTCATCTCATTTCTTTCTCTGCGGTTATGCACCAACTCCTTCTCTGTTCTCTCTCATTTCATCTAATCAGATTGATTAAGCATCAGGTTTTTCTTTGTGCTTTCTATTTCTTTTCCAAAGCTCTTTAACTTCTCGTGATTTTTCTGGTTTGTATTCATTGGGATTTTGATGGAAACAGGGATGGGAAGAAAAGAAATAACCTTCATTGTTGAGTGCAATGTTGTTAAATCGTAGAGTCTAGGTAGACTCGGTGGGATGAGCTAAATCGAAAACCGTAGAAACGTAAATCGTATATAAGAGTCTACTTCATATAAAAAAATAAAAATAAACTAAATATCCAACATTAAAACACACCAATATTAAAGAGTTCAAATTTAATAACAAAAGTCATTACAAAAGTTCAAATTCAAATATTAAAGAGGTCAACATCATCCAAACCAAGAGGATCTTGTTCCTTCCCTTGACTAACAAAATCAGAAATTTTCAAAACATTCAAAGTCCGCCCTCCTTCATTTAGAGCATCCAAACCATGAGGAACTTGTTCTTGATCTTCACCTTCTTGAACATCTTTTTCCCAATCACATGTTGATTCCATAATCCAATCATCATCCAACTCAATGTCATCAAAGTTATAATCAAACTGAGGAGTAACTCTATGTTTTGTTTGGCCTAATCTCAAGTTAGCCATAACAAAAACAACATTATTCATTGTCTCTTGCTTCAAACGATTTCTTTTCTTTGTATGGAACTAAACAAATACAACAAAATAAATTAATACTATACTAATATCAAGTTTGAAATGTAATTCATATGAAAAATACACCATTACCATCTCAAGAGCACTCCAATTGCGCTCACATCTAGAAGAACTACATGTCAAGCTAAGTATTCGGATAGCCAATTTTTGGAGGTCTGGAACACCATCACCATATGATTCCCACCATGCTGTTGGACTCTTGTCTTCAATTCCATTTAAAGCAAAAGTAGTCCTAAAAAGACCTCTTTTATTCTTGAAGTCCTCAAGTTGTTGATCAATCTTTCTTTCTACAACTACATCTCCGACCATCCTTTTTATACAAGCATATAGTCCATTCTTGAGTTCATTATCAAGTTTAAATGAAGGAGAAAACTGTTGTTTTGGGTTAAGGTAATAACATGCAGCATGCAAATCCCTATGGAGTTGCCTCTCCCATCTTGCATCAATGACATCCCAAATAGGCTGATAACTAAGAAATAAAAAAATAATTAATTTTGAGTTAAAAAAGTTTATAACCAACATAAATTAATTGATAACTTACAATGTAGGTTTTTTTTTTAAACCCTCTTCAATTTTTTCCTTGGCATGGTCCATCGCCTCATAAATGGATCCCACGACTGCTTCATCTAAATCAACCATCCGAAGCACTTCAATCAAAGAAAGTGCCCCTATCAAACAAACTTGAACCCTTTTCCAAAAACTTGTGTCTGTTGCTATATTTTCAATAAGCATCCCATCTGTTGTCTTTATAAATTTGCTGTTTTTCCATTCATCTGACATGAACATTCTTCTTATAGGAAGATTGTTGTCATGGAGGCACTTCAAAGTCAAATAGGATGTGGCAAAGCGAGTTGCAGCAGGTCTAATCAAATCTACGCCATTGGTGAACTTGTGCAATGTTGGAATGAGTGATGTCCTTGAATAGATATAAGTTGCAATTCTTTCCCCTTAAAGATTGTGTCTTTATGAAGAGGAATTTTCTTCTCCAAATATTCTAGCATCAAGTCAATACAATGAGCAGCACAAGGTGTCCAATACAATTTACTTCTTTTCTGCATCAACAAAGTTCCAACAGCTTTATAATTTGCAGCATTGTCCATCACAACTTGGACAACATTTTCTTCACCAACCTCTTTTACCATTTCTTCAATCATTTTAAAAATCGTATCAGCTGTTTTGGTCATGTGAGATGCATCAATTGACTTAAGGAACACAATTCCCATGCAACTATGCATGCAAAAATTGATGTGTTCTTCTTCTCCTATCAGTCCACCCATCAGTCATGATTGTGCAGCCCCTTTTCTTCCACATATCCCTATGTTCTTGCACAACCACCATTGTCATATCATATTTCTTCTTCAAAAATGTTACTCTACACTGATGATAAGATGGTGGCTTGAAGCCCGGTCCATGTCTAGCAATAGATTCACACATCTTAGCAAAATCATCACTTTTCACAAAATTAAAAGGAATTCTATTGTTGTACATAGCCGTACAAATGTCAAGACATGCCTCCTCCCTCAAGCTCTTCTTGAATATGGAGCTAATGGTTACGGGAGGAGATGATCTAGTTTTCTTGAAAATATCAGAGATAGAGCCAAATGAGCCACCTTCATGATCTTTTCTTTTATTTTGAGAACAAACAACTTCCTCATTCAGTGGTATTGATGGCAATGTATTTCCTTCTTGTCCTCCAATAAGCACATTCAACATCTCTACTTCACTTCTTCAGGCACCAATTTACCAACATCTTTAGACGTTCCTGCCAAATGGTGCTTCACACGGTAAACTCCTCCACCACCCATTATTTTTGGACAAAACTTGCATTTCATTCTTTTAGTTCTTGGAATTTCAACAACATACTTCCAACCAGGATCTGTTCTATTTCCAGGAGCATTTCTTGGCACTTTTCTTCCAATAATAACAGGGTTATTACTAACACTCCCACTCTCCGATCGAGGAGTGCTATCATTGGCACTTGCAGCAGGTGAAGCCATTGTTAATTCTCAAAGAAACAAAATTCTGAAAACAACAACACACAAACACTCAACAAACACAAGCAAACACAAACACATAGAGAGGAACCGAGGGAGAAAATACAGAAGTACATAACACATAACACAGAACACTCAACAATAACAGAACTTACCTTTGGGCGCTATCACAACAGGGAGAGCGACCGGAGATAGAGCGCGACGAGACTCGAGAGGGAGAAGACCGGTAGAGAGCGTGACGAGAGGGAGAAGACCGGCGGAGAGCGCGCGACGGCGCGAGAGTGCAAGAAGACCGAAGAAGAGAATGAGTTTCGATTTGGAAAAGCCTAATTTTTTTTAAATACACATTGAGTCAACTCGACGATTCAACCGAGTTTATCGAGTTTGTACCTATATCCGAGTTTACTACAGAGTTGACTCGATTTGGAAGGCAGAATCGTTGTCTCGGACGAGTTTACCGAGTCAACTCAACGATTTAACAACATTAGTTGAGTGTTAACTCGAATTTTTGATTATAACAAAACTTATTGCATGAAATTAATTTGTAAGAAATAGTTGTGATTCAGACTATTATAATAAATCTTGTTCAAGAATCTTTTGTTTTAATCTATATTATAAGTCTATTTTTGAACATTATGTTGATGGTATTAAATGAATCATTTTTTACTATTTTCATACATTTTATAATATTGTGTTAATTGTATTGGATATTTGAAAGAATCATTATATAAAATAGTAGTTTTAAGAAACAAAAATTAAATGGGTAACCCATTGGCTTGAACCGTTCATGAACGGGTTGAGTTTCTGAAAACCGAACCGATTAAATTTGATTGGATTGAGTCCTAAATTTAACCAAAACAGATCTGAACCGATCCGCGAACACCCCTAAAGAAAACCGTTGCACATACCAACAACGGTCTATTTCCACGGACTTTGGCATGGGCTTAGTTTTGGGACTTTGTTCACGATAACTGAACTTCTTCAAAAAAGATTCTTATTCCAAAATTACCATTTCCACCTCAACATAATTTTATTAACAAAATATAAAACATAATCATATTTTATTATATAACTGTGTGAAAAAAAAACATAATGAAAACCTGATGGCAAAATATAAAACAGAATCATATTTTCATAACAGGAGTGAAAAAACTTCTATTGTGTATTTTGTTAATTGAATAACGTTTTTGTTGTTATTTATTTTTGCATTTAGTTTATCAAGTACATAATGGAAATATCATTTTGATGCTCATTTTGTTCAACAAAAAATTATTTTCGTTGTATTAAATTCTTATGATTTTTTTAATTAATTATATGTGTTATTTTTTAAATTAATGAAATTAGTGTTATATAAATTATCTTTTTTATATTAAAATTAAATGATGAAGAAACAGTTTACCTTTTTTTTAATAATAATGAGGATCATATAAATTGTCTTTTTTAATTAAAATTGAATTAATTATATTGATGTTACCATTTATTTATAATTTATAACATAACAATAGATAAAAGGGATATTCATTTTGTTAATTTTTTTTAATTATATTTTTAAGATAATTATGTCCTTAATTATTAAATAAATAAAAAAATTCAAGAAAATTATAGGATTGTTTTTAAATTATAATGAATGTTCACTTTTTTGTATGTACCAATGCTATCATTCAATGTTCGTTATTACTTTAGAGATTTCTTTCTTCCCTTTATCTCTTTTTCCTTCTTCAATTTCTCTCTCTCTCTCTCTCTCTCTCTCTCTCTCTCTTTTTGTGTTTTTTTTCACAATTTCATTGTCATTTTTGTCTTCTTCAATTCTAGCCACCTGGTCACTTTTCTCTTTCTATCCTTTTTCCCATGCCAATGGGAGCCTCTTCAATTTCTTATATTTTGGTTGATGAGTTGTTGTGTATGGATTGATAATGTAAAAACCATGTTGCCTTCAAAAGCATGAAAAATCCTATATTTCTTGTATATTTCAAAATGGTAAAATTACACGTGGTCATTACGGTAGGGTCACTTGACATATGGACATCCTCCACGTCAGCACTGCTACACTAATAGTGCATATTTATTCTCCAAGTGTCATCTCGGAAACGCTTTTTTGCCTTTCTTGTTAGTTTTGCTACATGAGCGCAGACGTCAACCTTCTACAGGAGCACGGATGCACACAGTACATATCTCCTTGTTAACATCTTATCAATTATGCTCGGTTATTAGGCATGACAGTGGGACTCGAACCCATAGGTACTCGCCCGAATCCGTCCCGATTTTAATGGGGAAAAATCGAGTTTATCGGGTTCGGGTTTTCCACGATAACCAAAAGCGGGGGCGGGTATGAGATTACTGATACCTGCCCTGCACCTGTCCCCGCCCCGTAATAAATAATATTAAAAAAATAAAAAATATATATTATTTTCTAATTTTTTTAATTAAATTGATTGATTTTGTTTTGTAATTTTTAAATTATGATCTCATATTTTAAATGTGATTTTTTTTACGTAATTAGCTTTTTCGTTCGATTTTTCAATAAAAAAAGCTATATTATTTTTTTTATTTTTTTAAATTTTAATCAAATAGCGGGGGCGGAGTAGGGAAAACCCGACCCCCTAGCAGAGGTAGGGATGGGGATGGGTTCTAAAATCCGACGGGGATCGGGGGTGGGGGTGAGGAGCGGTTTTTGAATCGGGAGCGGGGACAGGGAATGCAATACCCGCCCCGTTGCCATGCCTATCGATCATTCAAGTTGGTGTAACTACCTTATCTCCTAATATCTTTATAAGTTATCTACAAGCTGTTACTTATCTACAAGTAACAGTATATCAATAACGTACACATTATCTTTAATTTTAATTATATAACTACATGCTATTATTTGTTATTATCTTATCAACATATTACTAACAAACAAAGCCCCAAAGCTCACACTCCACGTTATAAATACAGATTCTCTTTAAACCTTTACTCGAAGGCTACCATTAACGCTCATACTCACTCATATACTGTTCACCCACAGTGGACATATCTCAGAGGCACCCTTGAAAACCTCATACACACTCTCACACACTCAGTTATTCTCCAATAATTGATGTACTTACTTGAGCGTCGGAGTGTTTTTCCTTTGTTTTGTAGGTCCTTCTCCTAAACAAGGTTAACTCCTCATCTGACGTGCAGAATTCGGAACCCACCTGGATCACGTCTAGCTCACACGTGGAATTTCCAGATTACGGTAAGAACATTTGGCGTCCATCGTGAGGCTGCAGTAAAACTTACCCTACGGCCTTGCATCCCACAAAATAATAGAACATCCATCAATGGTCAACACACATTCTAGCATCAGACGCGAAACTCCTGTGGAAGTGTCCAACCCTCCACAGACAACCATGACGAACGTCGATACCCTTCAGCAACTCCAAAACCGCATGGCAGAGATGGAGTGAAGGTACCAAGAAGAAATTGAGAGGCTGAAAGCAGACCGTGATCAATAGGAGATCAGAAAAAGACATCAACCGGGAGACGGACAATCCCCTCTTAAGAGGAATGAAAAAACTCAAGGCGAATCACACCCCCAACAACATGTCGACCTTCCGGGCGGTACCAGTTCAACACAAGTATACCGTCCAGAAGGGATAACATCACAATGACACCATTTTGTTGACTACATCATAGAAGTTGACCTTCCTCCTGGGTGGAAACCTCTCCATCTACAAAGGTATGACGACACAACTAACCCAGACGAACATCTGGACGCCTATATAACTCAAGCCAACCTCTACACCAACAGTGACACTATATTATGTAGAGTGTTTCCTACCTTTCTGAAGGGAGAAGCTCTGGCATGGTATGTCGGACTTCCCCCAAGGTCCATAGACAGTTTTGACTCTCTGGTCGAAAAATTCAATGCACAATATGCGACCAATCGGACTCATAGGTTAACCTCCACTACACTGCGTCAAGTAGATGATGAACCTCTCCGCAGGTTCATGGAACGATTTGGACAACTGACTGTCCAGATTAGAAACCTCAACCCTGAGGTAGCTTTACATTCCATGATGTTGGCCCTTTGACCTGGCAAGTTCGTAGACAGTCTATGCAAGAAATCTCCCTCTAGCATGGATGAAATACGCGAACGAGCTAAAGGTTATATACAGATGGAAGAAATGTTAAAATTCAGAAACGAAGTCCGACAGATTGGACAGAAGCGAGAGAAACATGAAGTAATGACTAGAGTCGATCCCTAGAGGTCAGACAAGAGGTAGAGGCAGAGGTTGCACAAACAATAGCTTCTCCCAAAAAGACCCAAGTATGAGAGATACACTCCTTTGACGGTCAACGGAGCCACGATCATGGAAGAAACCTTCAACACAGAGGTACAAGTGACACTACCAGCTCCCTCATTGTCTATGAAACAGGGAGCGAACCTGAACAAATATTGTCGCTACCATGAAGGGATCTGTGACCTCCATACAGGGGGGCACTCCCTTGCCACTAAGGTAGTAAGAGCAGGATACTACTGGCGAACACTCAGAACTGACACTTTCAACTTCACTCGAAAGTGTAAAAAATATCAAGAGTTTGCGGACATTTCCCAAACTCCCCCTGAAAATCTTCACACGCTGACGTCCCCATGGCCCTTTGCCATGTGGGGAATGGATATCTTGGGACCTCTACCAATAGCTCCTGGAATGGTCAAGTTTCTACTAATGGCCATCGACTATTTCACTAAGTGGATCGAAGCAAAGCCTATGCGAGAGATAACAGCCAGTGAAATGGAAGCCTTTACTTGGAAACATCTCATATGCAGATATGGTCTACTGTTCGCTATCATTACTGACAATGGTACACAGTTTAAGGCACAGACCTATGAAAATTTGCTTACACGATTGGGTATCAAACACCTGGTCACCTCTGTTGAACATCCCCAGACTAACGGGCAGGTGGAAGCAGCCAACAGAGTCATCCTCCGAGCACTTCGCATTAAATTGGACAAATCTAAAGGTCTCTGGAAGGAAGAGCTCCCCAACATACTCTGGGCTTATCATTGTTCACCTCAGAGCACCATAAAGGAAATTCCTGTCCGCCTCATATATGGCACTGACGCCATGATCCCCGTCGAGCTAGGGGAACCATCGACAAGAAGAATGCTCTTCCAAGAATAGTACAATGAGGAGAACATGAGGGTTGAGCTAGAAACTGCTAACGAAATTCAAGACATGGCCAGAATCAAAGAAGAAGCTGCTAAGCTCTGCATAACAAGAAGATATAATTTCAAAGTTCAACCTCAAACCTTCCAGCCAGGCGACTTAGTTTGATGTGTCCGAGGTGAAGCTAGAAAACATCCCCGTGCAGGCAAGCTTGGACCTAAATGGGAAGGCCCGTTCAAGATTGTCACCAACCTCGACAATGACACCTACGAAATACAGGAACTAAGTGGTAAAGACATTCCAAGAACTTGGAATGCTACCCACGTGAAGTTCTACTACAGCTGAAGAAAGGAAGGTTGGGTGGTGTACTATTTTTCCTACTCAAGTCCTTTTTCCCACTGGGTTTTCGCTTAAGAGGTTTTAATGAGGTCCATCCGAGGAATAACAAAGGGAATATGTACATTGATTGCAACATTAATTAAGCGTATTCCTATTTTCTTTTTACATTTACTTATGTCAACCTTGCAGGAACAAAACTAAATTCAGGAACTATCGCCTAAATACTATCCCAGGTCCAACATTGACAAAAACCCAGGGCCATGTCCTGGTACTACTTGCCAAGGTCTACCCTTGGTAAGCCTTACTAAATCCAGGACGGACTCGTCTTGGTACTCTCCAAAGGTTCACAAAACCCTAGGGCTTCCCTAGGTGGACCTCCAGCAAAATCCAAGGCAGCCCCTTGGTCGATTACAGGTTCTTAATATCCATTTACTCAGTGAACCTTGACAAAACCCAGGACTTGTGCCTGATATTCTCCAAAGGTTCATAAAAACCCTAGGGCTTCCCTAGGTGGACCTCCAACAAAATCTAAGGCAACCCCTTGGTCGATTACAGGTTCTTAATATCCATTTACTCAGTGAACCTTGACAAAACCCAAGGTCAAACCCTGGTACTCTTCAAAGGTCTGCAAAACCCTAGGGCTTCCCTAGGTGGACCTCCAGCAAAATCTAAGGCAGCCCCTAGGTCGATTACAGGTTCATAAAATCCATTCACCTGGTGAACCTTGACAAAACCCAGGGCCCATCCCTGGTACTCTCCAACGGTCTGCAAAACCCTAGGGCTTCCCTAGATGGACCTTCAACAAAAACCCAAGGTCTACCCTTGGTACCTTACAAATCCTAAGAACATTTCTTGGCATACAAACCCCAAGGTCTACCCTTGGTACCTTACAAAGCCCAAGAACATTTCTTGGCACTTTATGAAACCCAAGACCGACTCTTGGTAACTTATAGGTTCATAAATACAAATTTTGGCAGACCGTCAAGGTTCATAAACCCAAGCTTTGTTCAACCTCTAGCTCAAAACCTAGGGCAGACGCACCACTGGTACATCTTCAATCATTTACAGAATTCAAGGTCTACCCTTGATTACATTGTTATCACCAACTCTTGGTAACTCGCAATTTTCAAAGCTCGAGGTCCACCCGTGGTCAACCTCGTAATCACCAAGTTATCCATTATGAAAACATAAGGTATTTAAAGCTTATCTTTGATAATTTTCAGTGTTCATAAATTCTATTTACGCAGGAATATGAGCTACACAAAAACCCAAGGAAGCTTCTTTGGTATATTAAAGTCCAAGGTCTGTCCTTGGTAAGTCAAACCCAAGACTAACTCTTGGTACTTTACAGGTTCATAAATCCAAGGTCCTCCCTTGGTAGACCTCCTCCTTCACAGGTTCACAAACCTAAGGTCCAGTCTTGGTAGACCTCCACCTCCTAAGATTCATAAATCCAAGCTCTGGTAAACTGTCAAGGTTTATAAACCCAAGTCTTGGTCGACCTCCAACTTCAAAATCCAGTACGGACATGTCATTGGTCGTACTTCAACGGTTCATAAAACCTAAGATCAATCCTTGGTGAACCTTGACAAAATCCAACACGGATAATTCCTCTGATATCAGACTTAACAAGGTTCGTAAAACCCAAGGTCCACCCTTGAACTTGTAACTTTTGTAACATTTCTTTGCTTCTAAAAATAAAAATAAAATTTAGAAGCAAAGAAATGTTAAAAAAGTTACAAGTTCAAATTTCCTTTGAACCACAAAAATTAAATGAACTTGTATGACATGCAAACTTGGTGAAATTTGGCTTCTAACAATTGAATTTGCTTGGTGTATCTTCCTTGTGCAGTTTGGTCAAACAACTATCCTTGAGTTGTCTCATTGAATTCCAATTTGAGTTTGTGCTATTCTAAAAAAGAATTCTTTTGTTGCTTGTCTCTTAAAAACATTCCAAGGTTTTGTCTTAGAGTTTTCTTGTTCTTGGACTCTTTAGTCTAGCCTAGAATTGTTTCCTATTACACCTTAGTAAAGAACCTTGATTGGATTGGAAGTTGTTGCTTAAGAACTATAGATGAACAAGAGTGGAAAAAGACAAGAGAGAACATTAAAGAAAGAGCCTAGATAAAGTGTGCAAACACGAGTGTAAGTGACGAACACTTAGAGAGTCGTGAGAATTTCCTTATATACTTGTGTTTTTGCTAACCATTTCTTTTGAAGGATGAGCTCAAGAGGAGAAGAGGCTTTGTCAACTAAGACCTCTAGGTTGATGAAGGCCATTACAAAACAAATGGAAGAATTACAAACCAATATGGATGCAAAATTTTAGGAGTTACAAAGGGAGATCCAAAGGAGTAATCCAATTGGGAGTGTGGATGGAAAGGCTTATGACAATAGGATGTTGAGTGAGTATGCCTCCTCTCATGGAGGAAATTACGAAGAAGAGGGGAATGAGAGGGAGGAGTGGAGAGAAAACACTAATATGAGAGAAAATAATAGGAGACACAATCCTAGGAGGTAAAATAGAGATGGGGAAGATTGGAGGTTGAGGAGAGAAGGGGGAATGAAAGATTGAGTGGAGTGAAAATAAAAATTCCAAAGTTCCTTGGCACTTATGATCCTGAAGTTTACTTTGAGTGGGAGATGAAAGTAGAACAAGTTTTCTCATGCCAACAATTTGATGAAGAAAAGAAAGTGATTCTAGCAACTCGATAATTTGGTGGCTATGCTTTGGTGTGGTGGAACCAAATGCAAATGGACATAGGGAGATTGAGGAGACAAAGAATAAATAGCTGGAATGACTTGAAGGGGTGCTTGAGAGAAAGATTTGTTCCCACTTATTATACAAGATAAGTCTACAACAAGCTCCAAAGACTATTTCAAGGCTACAAAAGTATTGATGACAACTATAAGGATATGAAATTGATGATGATAAGGGCTGAAATTGTGGAGAGCCAAGAGGCAACCATGGTTAGGTTCCTTCATGGCTTGAATAGAGAAATTCAGGATGTGTTGGAGCTACATTCTTATGTCACAATAGAGGAGCTGGTCCACAAAGCTCAAAGGGTGGAGCAACAGCTCAAAAGGAGGAAAGCTTCCAAAACCAATGGGGCTACAACTTCCAGCTGGAAAGATAAGCCTAGGAGAGAGGTTTCTCAAGTAAAAGGTAAAGAAGAAAAGGTGGAGAGCTCAAGAAAAAAAAATTATGAACCCTACTCCAACAAGATCAAGCAATATCAAGTGTTTTAAGTGCCTTGGCAAGGGCCACATTGCTTCACAATGTCCCAACAAGAGAATAGTGATTTTGCTTGAGGATGGAGCATAAAGAATGAGTCCTCAAGTAGTTCAACTAGTTCTTCAAGTGAAGAAGAAGAATAAGAAGTTACACTTGTGGAAGTTGTGGAAGGTAATCTTTTGATGATAAGGAGAATGTCGAGCAATTTTTGCCTAAACAAAGAGGAGACTCAAAGAGATAATATTTTTCACACAAGGTGCTTAGTTGAAGACAAAGTATGCTCACTTTAATTGATGGAGGCAGCTGCACCAATGTGGCTAGTACAAGGCTTGTAGATAAATTACACCTCGTCAACCACAAATCATTCAAGGCCATACAAGCTCCAATGACTTAGTGAAAGTGGAGAAGTGGTGGTAAATTCTCAAGTGCTCATTCCTTTTTCTATTAATTCTTATAATGATGAAGTTCTTTGTGATATTGTACCTATGGAGGCTAGACATATTCTTCTTGGAAGGCCTTGGCAATATGATAGAAAAGTTATACACGATGGCAAGGAGAACACTTTTGATTTTGAGCATTTATGCAAGAAAATTATTTTGAGGCCTTTGACTCCTAGACAAGTGTGTGAAGATCAAGTGAGAATGAAAGAAAGAGAATTCAAGAGCTGAAAAATACTGCACTTGATAGCACAAAAAAAGGCAAGAATAGTGAGCTATCCAAGAGAAAAACTAGTGAGAAGAAAAGAAAAGAGAAACAAAATGAGAGCAAAAAAATTCATGAGACCAAAAAGAGTTTGTTCTTGAATGAAAAGGAAATCAAGAGAGTGTTATTAGCAAAACAACCTCTTTATTATATGGTTCCTAAATCTCTTTGTTTACATGTTGAAAAAGAAGGAGAAAAATTGTCCAAAGCTATGCAATGTCTTTTGGAGGAATATGAAGATGTTTTTCCAAAAGAAATTCCTAATGGCTCGCCTCCTTTAAGAGGCATAGAGCACCAATTTGATTTGATTCCAGGTTGTTCACTTCCTAATATGTCAGCATATAAGACTTCATCCATGGAGGCAAAAGAGATACAAACACAAGTGGAAAAACTACTTGACCAAGGATGGATTCGTGAGAGCATGAGTCCTTGTGCCATGCCAATTAAATGTGCACTGATTGTAGGGCAATAAACAATATCACCATAAGGTATAGACATCATATCCCTAGACTTAATGATCTTTTAGATGAATTACATGGTTTTACTATTTTCTCTAAAATTGATCTTAAGAGTGGTTATCATCAAATAAGGATGAGCGAAGTGGATGAATAGAAAACAACTTTCAAAACTAAATCTGGACTTTATAAATGGTTAGTTATGCCTTTTGGTTTGACTAATGCACTTAGTACCTTTATGAGGCTTATGAATCATGTCTTAAACACTTTATAGGCAAGTTTTGGTAGTATATTTTGATGACATTCTTATTTATAATGCCAATTTAAATGATCATTTGATGCATGTTAAAAGTGTCTTTGAGGTGCTTAGGAAGGAAACCTTGTATGGAACAAGTGATAAATATTCTTTTTGCACTTCACAAGTTGTGTTTTTAGGTTTTGTAGTAGGTGCTCAAGGAGTCCAAGTGGATCAAGAGAAGGTGAAAGCCATCATGTAGTGGCCAATTCCAAAGAGTGTGTTGTCAAGGACTTTAGTACCATTGCTTCTCCTTTGAATGAGTTGATAAAGAAAACCGTGAGCTTCTCTTGGAGGCAAGAACATGAAATTGCTTTTCAAACATTGAAGGATAAATTGTCTCATGCACCTAGTCTTGCATTGCCTAATTTTAATGCTTCTTTTGAATTGGAATGTGATGCATCTAATGTAGGCATTGGGGGTTTTGATTTAAGATAAACATCCTATTGCTTATTTTAGTGAGAAATTGAAGGGTGCATGTTTAAACTATTCCACTTATGATAAAGAGTTGTATGCACTTGTTAGAGTATTGAAATCTTGGTAACATTATCTTTTACCTAAGGAATTTGTGATCCATAGTGATCATGAGTCTCTTAAATATTTTAAAAGGCAAGGCAAACACAACAAGAGACATGCTAAGTGGATTGAATTTATTGAGCAATTTTCCTTATGTTATTAAACACAAGCAAGGAAAGATGAATGTAGTGTCGGATGCCTTATCAAGGAAACATTGTTTGATTTCTATGCTTGAAACTAAGTTGTTTGGTATTAATCACATAAAGAAATTGTACTCAAGTGATCATGACTTCTTTATTATCTTTCCTTTGTGTGAGAGGGGGGCTCATCAAGGATATTTTAGACATGATGGTTTCTTTTTTTCAAGGAAAAGAAACTATGTGTTCCTAAAAGCTCTTTGAGAGAACTCTTCATTAGAAAAGCTCATGAAAACAATTTAATGGGGCACTTTGGGGTGGATAAAACTTTGGCTATTTTACATGAACATTTCTTTTGGCAAAATATGAGGCATGCTGTGCATAAGCTTGTCTCTCAATGTATTACTTGTCATAAAGCTAAATCTAGATTAATGCCTCATGGTTTATATACATCTTTTCCTATTTCTAACTCCCCTTGGGTTGATATTTCCATGGATTTTGTGCTTGGTCTTCCAAGATCCAAAAGGGGAAAGGATTCTATATTTTTTGTTATTGATAGGTTCTCAAAGATGGCACACTTCATTCCTTGTCACAAGAATGATGATGCTTGTGAAGTAGCCAATCTTTTCTTCAAGGAAGTGGTGAGACTTCATGGATTTCCTAGAAGCATTGTGAGTGATAGAGTCACAAAGTTTCTTAGGCACTTTTGGAAAACATTATGGGGTAAGCTTGGCAAAAAGCTCTTATTTTCATCAACTTGTCACCCACAAACGGATGGCCAAACCGAAGTGGTGAATATGACATTTGGTCAACTCCTTAGATGCTACATCAAAGGCAATTTGAGGACCTGGGAGGAGTGTCTACCTCGCATTGCGTTTGCTTATAATAAAGTAATTTACAAGACTATTTGCTTATCTCCTTTTCAAATTGTCTATGGCTTTAATCCTTTAACTCCTCTTGATTTATTGTCATTACTTAACACTTCTTCTATGATTAATCATGATTCTTTATCTAAAGCTTCTTATATTAGGAAGTTGCATGAACAAGTGAAGGCACATGTGGAGAGGAAGATGGAACAATATGCTAAACAAGCCAATAAGAATAAGAAGCAAGTGATCTTTAATGACAGAGATTTGGTTTGGCTTCATTTGAGGAAGGGTAGATTTTCTCAAGAAAGAAAATCCAAGCTCCAACCTAGAAGAGATGGACCTTTTAAGATTTTAGAGAGAATCAACAACAATGCATATAAACTTGAGTTGCCAAGTGAGTATGGTGTGAGTAATACCTTTAATGTCTGTGATCTTTCTTTGTGTGACGTAGGTACAAGTGAGAGAGCAAACTTGATGTCCAGTTCTTTTCAAGAAAGACGGGATGATGGAGATCCATTGCAAGCTCAACGTCAAGAAGGAGAACTTGAAGAACTTCCTTTGGTTAGCTTTAGAGGACCCATGATAAGTGCTAGAACTCAAATTCTTCAAGAGCACATCAAAGCTAACTTGTATCTTTTGTGCAAGCATGAAGAAGTCCTGTCTGTGTTAATCGATTACCATTTGTGTGTAATCGATTACTAAAATCAATGTCTAATGAGTTTAGACATACATCACTTTGTCATCTGAATTTACTATCGTTTTATTGCGTGTTTATCAAAAATTCCAAAAGTACCGTAACTTGTAGCTTTGTTTTGCTTTTTCTTTATTGTTGAATATTGTATTCAAATCATCCTTGTGTATTCGTTAGTTAAGATAGTAAAAATTTGTGATATTTCATAAAGTAGTGCGTAAGTCTTCGTAGGACGATAACTCTTATTTATCGAATACTACTTGATGACTTGGTACGCTTGTCAATTGCTCAACAACAATGGTCTCACAAATTTATCGACAGGACCGATCTGTCACACTTTTACACATTCAGGGAATAAATTGAATTTTTTATCTTTCAAGAATCAATTTATCACTATCTCACTTTCAAGAATAAATTGTTGGACTTGTAGGCTTGTAGCCCTATTGAAAGGTTGAAGCTTGGTTGGGACCAAGGTATCTGTTGTTTGATTTGCAATTGCGACTAATTGATGACATTGACTTGGTTAATAAAGGCTCATCCTCCTTTGTTGGTGTCGTTGCTAAAGTTGCTTGACTGCTAATTGGTGTTACTTTGTTTCGATAGGAGAGAGAGAGAGGAAGGATTGATGATTAATTGAAAAAATTATGGAAAGAGGAAGGATTGATGAAAGATGAAAAAAGAAGCTAGAATTTTAGTCCTTCAATCATTTGGTAAAGAATATATTCCAACTAATTCTAGTCAACAAGTGATTCCAACTAAAATTTTGATTGATAGGTAATCCTTCTTAAGAAGATCTAAGAGTTAATTTTTTTTGTTTAGGTTAGCTTATTAATCTTCTAGATAAGTCGCAATCCTAACATACCATCATTGATGTTTATCTAGTAATATTGAGAGTATCTCTTTGTTCTTCAACTAGCTTTCAAATGGTCAACATCAATTTTATATTCTTTATGTTCTGTCCAACTTTGGATAAAACAAGGGATATAGCTATTTTTTTTTATAAATACAAAAATATTCTTACTTATATAACATCTCATTTCTTGTTTGGGTTATTTATGTTATTTTATACATATTTTTTTCTTTCCTTTTACCTTTGTAAACAAGAACATATACAAAATATTTTTTTTCCTTCTTCTCTTTGTTTTTAATTTCAAGATTTTGAATGTGTGGTACACCACATTTACATTGTGTTTAGCATGAAAATAAAAAGAATAGAAAAGAAAGAAAAAGATGTTAACATCTTTTGTTTCGTTCTGCTACAAGCAAGGAACTTACTATCAACGACGAACCTAGGTTATATAGTAGGGTGCAAATTCATCCCCAGAAAAAAAATAAGAATATATCAAATGTTATATATCTAATTCTTAAAATAATATGATTTTTAATTCATTTTATATTATTGAAACAACGATATAATATTAAGTTAATAGGTTATTTTCTTAATATTTTAAGTTTTTAAACTCTCACATCTTATTTTTACTTAAAGGTATTTATGTCATTTTTTACCCTCTCATTTTCTTCCTAATCGAACAAGGGAAGATTATATCTTTAATTTTTCCTTTTTATTTTCTTTCCTATCAAACAACTAAAAAATCATTTTATTTTCTATTTTTTCTTTCATTGTAATTCTTGATATGCTGATAAATCTCAACATCAACAAACTCAAATCCACGTGTTAAAGTGGCCAAGGATCAACATAAAATAAATACTAAAGCATTTAAGTTAAACTTGCAAGAACCTCTATTTAAGTTAAACTGGCAAGAGCCTCTAGGTGTCCCCCACCAAAAAACATCGATCCAGCTAACTATGAACTATTCCAAATATGCGTCAAGTGAAAATTAGTTTTGTCTTGAATTTTATATATATATATATATATATATATATATATATATATATATATATATTGTCCGACCATTGCCACATGTTAATGGATGGCCGGAGAGTTTACACTCTTTTTTTTTTTGTTTCTTTAATGCATTTTATCTTTTTTTTTTTTAATACTAAAAACCCTGTATTGCACAGGTTCCCATGCTAGTTTAGTAGTAAACTGTGAAACACTTCTATTCTATCATTTTAAATCAGTATTTTCAAACCAGAGGAGTGGGGAATAATGAAATGAATTTGGTAGATTTAAATTTTCTGTCCACGATGAATTAGCTATCAAAATACAGTGCCTGTTAACAGTTACATCTTACAAAGAAATGCATGAGATTCATCAAATGCAATGGGTGAACATACTACTAGATCATTAGAGGTTTGATGTTTGAATCCATTAAAGCCATGGCCAGCCTTTCTCGTCTGATTCCCCAGAAACTGTTTGTATGTCAACTTGTATTAGCAAAACTTCCCAAAGTATAGATTAGTCGTCCACAAGTTCCCAAACCTGAGTTTGATTCAGATTCTTCTCTTCCTTCTCAAGAGATGCAGTGATGGGCAGAAGAATGAAGCAAATGGAACTCCCAAATTGAAAAAAGACTTCATCTAAGGACTTATATAAGTTATTTGCCAATGAGCTTGTAGTAGGTGTATAAACCAGATCCGGCAAAACCGAGAAATTGCCCAATTAAATTCCACTGAAATCACATAAAAATTATAAACACATTCTGTCATCGGTAAAATATACTCAATCAAGAACAACAGAAAATCAGCAAGGACAAGAATACTCACAAAATCAAATGGTAGTCCACCAAAAATTATCCAGCCAAGGCCAATAGTAAATAGATCCTAGACATCAATACAGATTAATTAAAAAGCATGATCGTTTTTTTATAGGCTAAAGCATAAACTAAAAGCTGCATAAAACAATCATGACTCTTGAGAAGCATAATAGAGCCCAAATTAGAGAGAAAGTAAAAAAGAATTATTAATATGGAAAGAAAATCAATGAGAATGGATTACAGAAAGGGAAGTGAGCAGAGCTGAGAAAGTGAGGAAAGCGCGAAGAAAATGTGCTCACGGGATCTCTATGCAGCAAAAGAGAACTCTCTCCTCATGGTTGATACCATGGGGATCTCAAATACAAAGTTGAGAAACATGGCAGAGCCCAAAATTGAGAGAAAGTAAAAGAGAATTGGCGAGAATGAAATGGAGTACAAATTACAAAATGAGCTATATTTTGGTTTATATACATGGAGGAGGAGACTAATTAATATAACCATCATCTTAACTATTTCAACCAATCCAACTATCTCTAATAGTGACATGAATATGAAACAAATAAAATCAGAACATATAAAAGGGAAAAATGAGTGCACATCAGACTCCATGGCAATATCTAGAAAAGGTATGTTCTTAACTTAATCCAACTAAAATCAATATATCATATGTCATCATGATGTCCTAATCAAAGATTTTCAACGTCAATCAAATATCTTAAGCCTAATTGATCAGAAACAATTATCTGTAATAATATTAAGTTCTTTTTCTTTTCCCCAACTGTTCATGAGTCAAATATAAATTTGAGACAAGACGATTTCCCAAGAAAATCACCAGATTAAGCTCATTTTTTTGCTTCCAAAATAAGCTTGCAAGCAAAATTTATGCCATTTTATGTAAACTCCCCCTATCTCACTCATCTGCATCAGTATCAACAAGCAAACTCATAGTTGATTACACTTAAGGGACATTTGTTTTACGGATAAATTTTTTAGTCTTGGGAATTATTCCCAGGTATATTATAAAAAATGTGTTTGGTTAACTATTAAAAATGGTTGGGAAATTTTTTTATATGCCCAAGAAAATTTAAAACATGTGTTTGTTTGGCATTTTTTTCCTTAGGAATATATATAATAATTACTAAATATCATTGTAGCACAGTTGGAGTATATGGAAACTGCCCTATAGACCCTTGGAGCAAGAATTGTCTATTAAAAGACGAGCATTGGAGAGAAAGCAAAAAAATATTGTAACATACAACAACTTGGCGGTAAATGAAAGGAACGAAATTTGCAGGAATGAGAAAAATTATTATAGCACTTAAAGGAATGGAGCATTAAGAGGGTAGTAAAGAGGGTATTTGTGTATTTTTATTCACCAAGAGAGATTCCTATCCCATGGGAATACATATTCCTACCCCCTCTGGCGGGATTAAATATTGGTTGAAGGTGGGATTATGACTTACCCAGGAATAAAATATACCAAGGGTTAATTATTTTATTACTTAGTAACAAATGCTGGAAAAATTTTCTCCTCCTGTATTCCTAGGAATAAAAATATTATCCATGAAATAAACGCCTCCCTTAGTCTTTCATGATATCAAAATTTACTAGAAGATTCTCCCCAAATTAAAATTAAATAAATAGTCAAAAATGAGTACTAATACAGCCATTTCTCCCCAATATATTGATCAATTTTGTAAAAATTCCATTGCACACAGAAAAGTTCATACTATGCCATCATCCGCCTTATGGCATCATCACTGACAACCTGTAAATCTTGGTGAACTATTCATGCAAGGTAAAACAATAAGCAAGGCATACATACCTTCAGATTACCACAAATTGTCTGTGTCACAGCTGAATTTAGTGTTGTGTTCAGAAAAATACAGTAATTCAAGAAGAATGCCAGCATGCAGGAAAAAAGCAAAATAACCTGCATAAGAAAAAAAAATACAAAAATTACAACTTCTCATAATTTCAAATTAAAAGGAAACCAATTTTATAGCTTGGTGCAGATTGATGATATAGACAGAAGGCAATTGCTTCTTTGTGAACAAAAATGCAGACCGTTAAATCGCAAGAAAAAATGACTAACTTCACACAATTCTCACCCCATCCAATCAAATAAATTAAAGGAAGACCCAGACAGACATGGAATGATGGAGCATTGACAATATTCAGATAATTGTCAAAACAGAACATTGATATAACTTTTGGATGAGATATATCCCATAAGTTCATCAGGCATGCTACAATTTTTTTGGGGTGTGTGGTGTTGGGAGGGGGGGTTACATTGGAGGTGCATGCACATTGAAAACTGGAAGGAGATAGCCTAGTGGACGATCAATCCTTAAACATCAACATCAAACACAATTGGGCCAGTGCCAGTTGGGAAAAAAAATCATATGGCTTTTTGGAAGAAAAAAAATTGAAAAATTAGATGGAATAATCCAATTGCTAATACTGATAAACTAAAACAGATATAACATATTTATTGTATTATATTATTATATTCTACGATTTCAAAATTGGACCAATCATTGAAACAATATAAGGAGAGTTTTAAAAGTTTGAGGTTGAGCCCAGGGGGTCCATATCCATATATACAAATAAAACAATATGACATAAAAATATAATATACATATGTTAAATAAAATCATGGAGAAAAACATTGAAATATATTTCTTGAATAATTAAATTAATTTATCACATGAACAAATATTAAACTAAAGTACTATACTAATAATGACCTGTTTTTTTAACCTATATTAAAAGCCAAAAAGTGGAAAATATACATGTTTCCTCCTTACTCTTCAATTCGTCTATTTGACAGAATACATCCCTGTCTCATCTAACAAACTCATCTCCCCTAAATCATCCTCTCAGGCCTTTTGTCACTGGGTTTAAATGAATCCTAGTCTGCTAGATTAGTTGGGTCAGGATTCCTTTCAAAATATACTATATTTCTTTTGGCAAGTAATCAAAGAAGGTCCAGCAATGAATAGTGAATTATTGAAGAAGAAAGGCTAAAAGCAGACATACTACAAAACCAGGTGAGAAGAGATGTGGAAAATTGAGTGTTGTCATCAAGTCACCACGAACAAATGTCCAGATGAGTAAAACAGGCCCACATATAATACCTATAATAAAATAGAAAAGTATTTCAAATAAGATATATTGTTACAATAGAAAGGGTAAGAAAGTTTAGCAGGCCATTGTACAATATATAAGCTTACCATTGCACCACATTAGGCCAAAGCTATTAAGACCACTAGTTTTCCCTGATAAAAAGACATGATACCATATAAATAAGAAAATGCAAGCTTGGAAGAAAAGAAGGTAAAAAATTTCACTTTATGTGAAAGAGTGGAAGTATAGGAATACAACCAATGCGGGCTATGGTTGCAAGATATATTGCTGTGGCGATGTTTGACATGAAAACAACAGCATAGCCATAAGCATCAAAAGATAAATCCCGTGCTCCAGCAACAAATGCACCAAAGACAATCAAGCCAACACTGATAACATCCTTATAAATTTCAGTTAAATGAAGGATCAGACAGATGCTCATTCAAATAACAATTTGATCTTTAACTTCATTGTGTTATGTATGGAAAGGGGGAAATAACCAAAAGAACAGCAACGCAGTTATGCTTAATGCAAATGCATATCATCTTTTATTAAGAAAAAAGTTAATGCAAGGGGCAGTGACGGATCTAAAAATTTAAGTTGTGGGGGCAATATTTATATATTTAAATTTAGTTATATATTATATATGATCATTTTTTATTTTTATATATAATAAATAAATAATTTATAAAATTTAAATCACTTTATAATTAAAAATTATAATAAATAAATATATTTAAATATATAAATTAGAATTTAGATTTATAACGAACAATTGTTTGATAAAGATTATTTTTAATTATTGATTTTTTTTCAACTTATTAAAATTTAATTTTAAAAAAAGAGATAAAAGAGAATAGAGTGAAAGGTTTAGCCAACTAAAAAATTCAAGTATACGGATAAACACAAAAAAAATATAGATTGGAATGATTAAGAGGAAATTTTTTTGTTTATTGTAGGATAGTAGGATAGTGTGTAAAATGCACATTAAAAAAATATTAAAAATATCTAATTAAGATAGTCAAAATAATAAAACTAGAAATAAGTTTGTGGGGTCAATATTCATATTACAAATTATTTTTTTACTATACTTCTAATTATGTAAACAATTTATAGTTATACATGTTATTATATTTACAAATGTTAAAATTTTAGTGGGGGCAGATGCCCCCACACTGCCTAATGTGGATCTGTCATTGCAGGGGGGGCATCTGACATAACTTAATTTCCAATGTACCAAATACAGATAGCATATACTAAGTCTAAGTGTAATGCACAACATGTCCCAATAAGTCTAAGTATACTGCAGAGCAGATTATATTATGCAACGGAGAAAAAGCAATTTACCTGAAAATAACAGAAGGTGTATATCTCTGCCCCACCAGAACAAACTCTACAAGCATTGTAAATACCACTGTGGTCCTCCTAAGAGTTGTGTACATTGGAACATTTACTCCACGAACAGACTCCATGGTGACTAGCTAAGAAGAAGTACAGGGGTGAATAAAACAATAATAAACAAAAAACTTATTAAGTATTTGTCCTCTTTTTCAGGGTGGAAGGGGAAAAGAAGGGCATACCATGTAAAATAGATAAGCTCCTGAAAGAGGAAGTGTGTGCTTCAAAGTCTTCAACGATACAAATTTTGATGAGTTATCAGATATATGTAAGGATTCGCCTGTTGAGAAAGAAATCATCCTCCAGCGTCTCAATAAATAGAGAAAGCAACATGAACATACCATCTGCAGAAAAACAAGAATAGAAGATTGTTTAAAATTGTGAAATGAATCAAGTGGATCTTCACAACAATAGATTGGCAATTGTTAGTGGCCAATAGAAATGTAGACACTGCCTGACATCCTAAAATTTTAGATTCAATACAATTCTCTCTCTTTTACTCTTCTCCAATGCATGTAATAAAAACTCTTGCTTTCTTCATTATTGCTTCAAATATATTAACCCCTAATAAATTATTTTGAAAAACTTAACTCTTAAAATATAGAGACTTTGCTAAACGTATGGAGCATCAAAGTGTTAATTGAGTATCAAAGAAGGAAAACAATGTAGAGCAGCAGATCAATAGTAAAAAGTAAACATAAAAAATCAATAAAACAAGTTTGGAGCAAACTACTAATTTAGATAGCATTCCATCCTCTATGACAAAAAAAATATGGACTGTTAATATAAATCAATCAAGCATGACAACAATGTGGATCATGAAGTTCATTTACATACAAATTTTCTGCAAGAGATGCCTAAAATTTCTAATTGAACACAAACCAGTGGCATGTCAAGTCTAGACTCATAATAATCACGAGAACAAAAAAACAGAAGCATGGATACTTTACTGGATACATCCATTAAAGGTACTTACTAGATACACATGGATATTTAAATACTTGTTTTCTTCTTTCTCTTCTTTCAATTTTCACTATCAAAATATGTTCACATATGTCTTTGTCAAGTCAATAATTACAATGAGCCAATAATACTCATGTACAAGCCATTCCAACTTCCAAGCAAAACATTAAGTTTTGTTACTAGGTTGTCTGGTATGGTAAGTTGGTAACTAATCAAACAAAATGCTACTCTACCCCTTAAAATCTTGTGCTCTCTTTAGGTATCTTTGCTTCCTTTATAGTAATATAATATATGGAGTTTCAATGGAAACTAGGAGTTAAAACCTTATGAAATAGTATTTATTTCATGACTCATTTGCTACACATGTCATTGCACATGCACACAATCAAGGTATCAAAAAACGATCTGTGACTACAATTTCAACTGCAACATCAAGATTTTTGTGGTGTCGGTAACTGCAACAACAGCAACTGAAATTTAAAACTTTGAATATAATATATCCTCCCGTACATTATATTTTAAAAGTTTCGTCATAATTTTTCTTTTTGATTGGCCAATGTTAGTTGTTAAATGTTAGTTTTTTGTTAGTGGAGGGATTCGAACCCACTACCTCTCCCTCCTTCCCTTCCTTCCCTTTTTTTCCTTTTACCACCCAACCAACCTTATATCTCCAAAAAATAATTGGAGACTAAGTTTTTTGGGGCATAGAAAAGTGGGTTTTGCCTATCCTAACAAAGTATTCACCATACACATGGCCATGAATCGTACCTTTAACAACATGCTTAAGGAACTTAGCTAGTAGCTATCTACCAACTGTATTGGACCTTGTTCTTAACATGAACCAATTCTAGATTATAAGTGAAAATTACTTGTAAGCATACAGTCCATGCCATCACCTCACCGATAAACTCAAATTTTAGGGCATAGAATATATTAATACAATTCTCTTAAGTCTCAATGATTAGGAGAACTATTACCAATTACCAATGTATAACAAACGAAAAACTATAACATGTAAAAAAAAATTACGAAAGATTTAAGTACAAAACCTGAAGAAGTGTGATGACATTAGCGGACGGAAAGTTATAAGACGAAAGCGCCGCTTTATTGAACATCACCAACAGAACTACATAAAAAGAGAAAAAGGAAGATACTGTTAATTTATTAAGTAATTGAAAATTAAAAATTTGACGATGAAAGAACTTTGCGGAATTTAGAGAAGAGGAGAGGTTACCGGCGCAGCACATGTAGGAGACGGCGGCGAAGGCTCCGCGTTTGGTCATGGCGGAGCCTTTGAAGAGCTTGTTGTCGGCGTCTTGGGTCTTGGGAGGATCGGACACCGGGAGCATCAGATTCTCCGACGAATTGGACGGTCTCAGAGACATGGAGAAGGCGAAATTGAAGAGAGGGAAAGGGTTCGGTTTGGGTTTTTGGTTTTGCGATTTGGTTGGAATTTGAAGGAGAATTCGAGGAAGTAAAAGCCAATGAAGGGGAGAGAGAGAGAGAGAGAGAGAGAGAGAGAGAGAGGGAGAGGTTCGAGTCAATCAGACACAGACCAGACGCCACTTGCGAATCAGAACTCCTCAACTTGACTAGGTCAACTCCGATGTCTCAAACTGGCTCCACCACGCTATATATATTTTTTTCAGTTACATATTTTTTTTTATTTGGTTAAAAAAATTATTTAAATAATTTTTTTAACCGGCCTTAAATAATCTTTTAGACTTTAGTGCATAGGTGTGAAATCAGATGAGGTCATTGATCCGATTGAGATAGTGAGTCAGTGATTAAATTAGTGAATAATTAATTGGTCTAGTATAACATGGTATATTACAAATTCAAAATTATATATGTATCTATTATATATAAGTGTATAACTAACATCATTTGAGTAAGAAAAATTTATCCATACTTCAAAATCCAAATTTTTTCAAAAAAAATTTCCAAAAAAAAAAATTGGAAACCCAACCAAGTCGGACCAGTCCAACCGAAAACCCAACCGGGTTAGACCGAGCCAACTTGGGTCAATTGCATTTTCGATCCGAACACAGAATCGGCTCGGTTTAACCACCGGATTATGGTCCGGACCACTTTTTACAACAATGCTTTAGTGCCTATCAAATAAGAAGTTTTTTGTTTTGCAAGTGATTGTCTTATATAACAGGATGATGACATTAATATTTGATAGGCATGATAACGAGATAGAGTGGGGATGAGTATTGCATTTTTCATTCCTGCCCCCGACTTTAAAATCGCTTCCCGATCCCTGTCGGAGTTAAAAATATATACTCATCCTCATCTCCATTGGGGTCGGGTTTCCCCGGCCTGGCCCCGCTAATTGATTAAAAATAAAAAAAAATTAGAAAAATAATATAACTTTTGTTATTGAAAAAATGGGACGAAAAGGCTAGTTACGTAACAACAAAAAATAATAACAAATCCACATTCAAAATATGGGATCATAATTTAAAAATTACAAAACTAAATCAAGGAATTCAATTAAAATCATAAAATCTAGGTATTGCATAAAGTAAGGACCTGCATAGTTAATTTCTCCCAAAATACAATATCATTTAAATATATATTGTCCCAAAATTAAGTAACACATCCTTCAAATTACATAATAGAAAAAGAAACAACTTAAATTGTCCAGCAAATAAATGTTGATCATTCCTCCAAATTAGTGACACAAGCAGCCACCATTTCACCTTCATAAAAGAACTAGAAGAACAATTAGAACAAAAAGCTATATTATACAATATCGAAAACTGAAATTCAAAACATTGTTTACCTTCATCATCTGAAACTATTTCATTCATTAAAGTAGCACAATCAGCAACAACTTTATAGCTCGTAAAAACCTATAAAAATACGTTACAAGTATTAGTTTGTTGAATAAACACAAATATCAATTTAACAACTTATATGAATAAAATTTTATTAGTATTTTCAGCACCACACAACTAGCTTCTAGCACACATTAAAGTCTCTAAAGTAGTCCATTGAAGCCGACTACGATGTGGGCTTAATATTTGACCACTGGTGCTAAATGTGGATTCTGAAGCTACGGTAAATACCGGAATAGCTAATATATCCGTAACAATTGCTTGAAGTGTTGGATACTTGACACCATTAATTTTCCACCACATCAAAATATTAAAGTCAACCGCTCTTGGTAAATCATCTTCTTCTAAATAGTGGTCTAACTCTAATTTAACATCAGAACTTCTAGCCCTTTTTTTCCTTATAATAAATCTATCATACTCAAATAATGCATCTCCAACAACTTCATTACTGGTAGCATCTCCAACATTACTACCAAAAGAGTCTTTCTTCATTTTCATTTGGTAACCAGAAACTAATTCATTACATATTTGTTGAATGCACCTTACTTGATTAAAAGAGTCATGTTCATACAATTTTTCATAATAATACTCAAGCAACTCCATCTTGTACCTAGGATCTAAAACAGTGGCAACTCCCATCACATTATGAATCACACCTCAATATTTATCAAATTTTATCATCATATTTTGTGTCATTTGTTGAATCATTGGGTTAGGAGAAGTAATCCATTGTTTGATTGCTAACTTAATCTCACATATATTTGGAAAATACAAATTAGCAGTTGGATGTTTAGTAGAAGAAAATAGTTCAGTGATAGTATTGAACAACTTCAATCTCCCACACACATCCTTTGCAAACTGCTATTGTAAAGTACTTGACAAACAAGTATATTGACACTCTCGTTGCTTTAATCGACAAAATACATCCTCATATCTTATGACAATTTCAAGCATTTTTGTAAGTTGAATTCCACTTAGTTGGACAATCTAAGGCCAAATTCTTAGTTTAAGGGATTCTCAACTGTTTAGTTGTTTCCTCAAATTTTTCCTTCCTCTTAGGTGTTGTTGTCCAATATGCCACACTATCCCGAATCTTTTCTACACCTTCTTTCGCCACTTCCAACCCATCTTTTACTATCAAATTAAGGATGTGTGCACAATAACGCATGTGAAGTAAAGGCTCATCCCTAAGCAAACTACCTAAGTGCAATTTATCCTTAATTTTATTAATCATAGCATCATTTATGGTATAATTATCTAGAGTGATAGTGGACAGCTTTGTGTCAATATTCCAATCCATCAAATAGTCAGTCAATACATTGCAAAGTTTATCACTTGTATGAGGAGCAGGAACATAAATGAACCTAACATAAATAAAGAGATATAATATAAAAAACAGCAAAAAAAAAGAGATATAATATAGTCATATTCAATCATTTTATAAAATAAAAGGCCTAATAATATAAAAAGTTCAAATAATTTTATTACCTTAAAATCTGACTTTGTAAGTTCCAACACCCATCAATATAATGAGCTGTAATAGCCATATACCCCCTCTTCTGATTGATTGAAGTTCACATGTCTGATGTGATAGTCACTCTTCCATCAAGACTATCCAACAACTTCAAAGATGTTGCTTGTTCATTCTCATAGATTTTCATCATCTCTTTCTTAATTGTGTTTCTAGTAGGAACCTGAAACACAGGTTGGAGGGCAGCAAAGTATCTCCTAAAGCCAATGTGATCCACAATTGATAGTGGATACTCATGCATAATAATTACTTTTGCTAGCTCTCCCCTTGCACATTTTGCATCATAAATTCCCATACTCAACTCTTGTTTTCCTTTCACGACCTTAGGTGCAAGAAAAAAGTTTGGCCCTTCACCCCTTTCATAAAAATCTTGACCCGAACACAAATCTAATTATGTTGCCACAAATGATTGGTTCCATTTTTTGATTTTCCACCAAGAAGTTTCTTCAATACTCAGCCCTGTCCACACCATTGACTTTAATTTTTTGAAAATGTTGCCAAATCTTACTTTTCAGCCTAGTGAATACTCCTTGTGTGAGTTGTGTCTCCACATTATTAACTTTATCTTCATGAGGTGAAGGAGTAGGATCAGCTTCAATTGGTAATGGAGTCTAATTAATTGGTGAAAGAGTTTGATTGTTTGCTGAAGCTGAAGGAGTTTGATCATTTGACTGATTTGACGAAGGAATAGGAGAAATTCCTTCCAGTGAAACACTAATATCTTCCATTACTTTCCTAAAAAGAAAAAAACAAACACTTATTAATATAAATTGGAGAATAAAAAGCAAACAATTTTTTATTTCTTTAATTTTTTACCCTTTGTTCAGTACTACTAAAAAGCCAATCATTTTAGGAATTTATTGAAAGGGAAGGAACAAATAATAGAATTATGCATATATATGCTTACCATGGGATATGTGACAAACTCAAAGTATGCAGTTGATAAAAATTGCAGCAACCGTAATTAGATGATAAAAATTATGTAGATTTGAAAAGAACAATGCTAGTTATTCGACATTTGAAAAGAACATAAGTATATTATGAACAGCCTCAATAGCGTTCCTCACTTCATCCTAATTAATAGAATTCCTATGTTACTAAGTTTAACCCAATGAAGATCAATAAATGATACAAAATTATAATAAAACAAGCTTAATATATTGACAAGTCATCCCCATATTATATTGAAAACTAGCTTATATCAGCTGAAAAAATAGAAGAAAAAATGTTAAAGTCTTGCCTAAAAATGCAGCAACTAGGCCTTGGAGTTCCTAAGTCCAGTATGAGTAAGCACCTATGACAAAGTTGTATGCTATATATAACCCGCAAATAGACATTCAATTAATGGAATTAAATACATAAACATGACCATTGGGATATCAGGAATGTTCACGGGATTGGATTTATTTTGAAGACAAAAGCTTAAGCCACAGGGCAGTGAAGTTTCTTTATTTTAAATAACCTGAAACTGACTTTTTTACTAAATAAATTTAAGCTCAATCAAACCTTAAATGTGCATGAAATATCCTTCATAGCTTCTCTGTTGGATTCAACAGCACAGAACGGACAGTCAAGTGGGGGTGGTGGCAAGAACAAGTGTATGAAAAGGTAATATATATGTAGTGCATCAGTAAAAAAAACTAGTTCTTTAAATAAATGGATTTTTTTTTTTTATGTAAATTGCTTGTATTGGAAAACATTGACTTATAACTATAAACATAGTTATCAATGGGAGAAAATTAATCAAAATTCCTGCAATAATAGGAGATTACAAGGTTTCTACTGCATTGATTATTTGTTTATATTAATTTTAATTCGCAGATTAATTCTATGAAAGAAAGCATAGTTATCAATCCTGGATAGCGGAGCGGAGCGGCCGAGCCTCAAAACTGGGATAGTGGGATAGCGGTAGCAAGATGACCGCTATTCTAATGTTTTTTTTATATGTATTAAAAAATTTATAATATAAATATATAATTGAAAAAGAAAAATATTACTAAAAAATCATGCACTAATTATCATTAAAAATAAAAACTCTTAAGAATATAAAGACAAAAAAAAAGTCAAGAAAAAAAAGAAAATGAATAACCTGATATTAAGAAAGGAAAAAAACAGAAATAAAAAACTAAAAAGGAAATAGAGAATATCAAACCTGGTTTAAAAAAAACAGAATTTGACAAAAAACAATAATTATTAAAATAGTAATAGTTATTAAAATATATAATAAAAATTAGTAATAGTTATTAAAATAAATTTTTTAATTATTACTACTAATGTTAAAATCCTATCAAAGGTAAATAAAATGGACTTGAATCAATCCCCGTTGGAAAGCAAAAGTTGTCTCCTCTTATCTACACCTCAGCCTCAAGTCCATTTTAAAATACAACATAATATACTGAATAGTGAATATAACTTGAATAGTGAATATAACTTGAACTTTAAAATTTTAAAAGGCTTTTGATACAGTAGAACACTTACTCTCCAGCTCATCAAGCAAGCCAATCCATCAACTCACAACACATATCATATAATATTATATAATATTACAGCTAGAGAGTAATAGATATAGCTTAAACGTACAGTGTACTCTTCTTCTTCTTCAAAGCTTCTCTTCAACTCTCTTCAACTCACTGCCTTCTCCTCCGCCGAAGAAGCTGCGGCCGATGCTATACTCCCTTGATAAGTCATATATATATATATATATAATAGTATTTGAAGGGTTCCAAGGAGAAGAGGGAGGTTGAAGGAGGTCACGCGGAGGGAGAAGCTTCGAGGTCGCAGAGAGGGAGAAATAAAAAAAACGTGAATCACTCGAGCAACACAAATCGCGGCCACGTCACCGCAATTGCGGGCGCGACGCAACATCCCTTGTCGCGGCCGCAATCCCCGCTATCCCAAACCGCACCGCTACACTACCCTCCGTAGCAGTGTCATGCCGCGCCGCTCCGCTCTGCCGTGATAGCGACCACTCCGACCGCTATTGATAACATAGAAAGAAAGTTATTTGTCAGAGTTAAATCAAAGGTACCAAAAGATTGCTGCTCAACTTCAACATGTGTTGGTTTATTCTTGATTTCTCATATAGGCAATCATTAGGTGCTCATTGCTAAAAGACAAAATCTATGAAGAACTATGTAGATATAACAGTCATCAGATGTCGAGAGTAAAAAAATAGACCCTTTCCATAATTTTCTCTTCTCTTTGATAAAAAATAAATACCTTATTTTAAAAATACTAAAAGGTAGTCACTTTCTCTTACGAAATCTGGATTTGCACCTTGCTTAGGTAGTCACTTTCTCAGAACAAAAAGTAAGTACCTTATTTTAAAAATACTAAAAGGTAGTCACTTTCTCTGACGAATATGCAAAATCTAGATTATTTAAAATAGGTGCAGGAGAACCAGCATGACATGAAAATGCAAAGAATGTGTTACGTGTAACATTACTACTAAAAATATACTTTCATGAAGATAATATCTGGTGAGTTGCACTCCCACTCTTACCCAAATTCCACAATCAGCACACCTATATATGATGTGTGGCTATTTTATCCCAGGGCTTCAGAATAAAGTTTCTCATTTAAACCAGTGGTGGCCCTTCTCACTTCTCTTAAATGAGATATGTCCTTGTTTTAAACAGATTACAGTCTATTTATGTATGTCTGTCCCAACTATTTAATATAACTAGGCCTGACATTACTGCAAAAATATCATATCAATAGGAAGTGAAACCTGTAGGCTACACGTGTGGCCTGGAAAACAACTTCTTCGGACTCCCCTGCTCCAAGCTCTATTGCCTGTGCTGGAGGTGAGAAAGCATACTCCTGGGAAATAAGATAATAATAACATACACTGAATAAGGAAGTTGACAAAGATATAGCTTCAGCAATGACCAACATAATTTTAATCATCAATTTCTAAAAAAATCTTGATATTTACAAACTAATCAACTTCTTATCCTAATATCCTTCCTTTATTGTTGAGTTGCACACAAGCAGAAATTACAAATAATTTAGTACAAGCATAAAGAGGTGACCTACTCAATCTGAAAAGAAACACATGAAGATTCTGGATAAGCAAGCAAAACGTTTCCATCGACTACGCCCTTCGGCCTGATCTTAGGCCCTGACTCACCCTCCGTGGATGAACCTTGCGGAGGAACCCTTGGATTTTCGAGGCATTAGATTCTCACCAACGTTTGCGTTACTCATACACCTTTCATGTCTCATATCCAACTCATAACTATTTTTTGAAGGTTATCAAATACATATATGATATGGATACATGAAGAAAATGCAAGTATTGATGGTTAATATGATATATTTTTAACTTCAGGTGCAATAGCGTGTGAACCAGAGCTGATTGACAAAAAGTTGCATGTCAAGGACATGACAAGAAATAGAATGTAGAACATAATAACAGTTATGTCTAGCTTTGGTATAGTACCTTCAAAACAGGATGCAAATAAAACATTCCAGGAAACAAATTGTCAAACAGGAATGTCCCACCAACTCCTTATACTGAGTTGTTTCTATAACCATTGTCACCACTCAAAGACAACAGAACAGAAGGAATGGGCTCTTAGCATCATCTTTGTGATGTATGTGTACTGAAATTTGACTAAGCTTCTGACAAGTAAAGGAATGAGGCGCAACTTGTTTTAAATGATATCCAGACTAAAATACAAACAAAAAACAAATAAACCAAATAATTTAAGAAAACAAGATAGCAACAGAAAACATCACGCAAGCTTACAGAGTTCACCCTAAAGTTAGGAAAAGATGATTAAAGATTCTTATAGAGTTATGGTCTCAAACTATGAAAGAACGCGGTGAGGTGGGTGCTCTGTGATGGAAGAGGTCAAAGAGAGAGTGAAGTGGGTGCTCTGTGAGGGAAGACCGGAGTGGGTGCGCCAGTGCTCTGGGACTTTAGGTTTTATTGATTTAGGTTTTTGAATTAGGTTATATATATATATATATATTTATTTTTTTAATGTTATTTATTACAGGGCGGGTGTGGGACGGATATCAGTAATCTCATACCCACCCTCGCCCCCGCTTTTGATTAACAGGAAAATCCCGACCTCAATCCTGAATCTGATCAACGCGATTTTTCTCCGTCAAAGTCGGTGCAGATTCGATTCGGTCCTCATGAGATCGGATTCCACTGTCATACCTAATATTTGATTGATTTATCAAGTCATCTAGAAGTATGACAAGATAAACATGTGTATTTTTTTGTTGCTTGTAATCTGGATTTTAAATTCCTCTTTAAGTTCAAATAAGTAATGATGTCAAATTAGCCAATAAGAGATTTAAAAATACAGTTTATAAAAAAAATTACACATAATTATTGTGTCAGACTCCTAAATAAGGTGTTAAGTCAATGAGTTGTCAACATTACTATTACATCTTAATAAACAGGGTAACTTGACAACAAAAACTAGATAGT
Source organism: Glycine tomentella (assembly GCA_007407185.1). Classification (NCBI taxonomy): domain Eukaryota; kingdom Viridiplantae; phylum Streptophyta; class Magnoliopsida; order Fabales; family Fabaceae; genus Glycine; species Glycine tomentella. The sequence continues at coordinate 389,006 of PYAF01000399.1, forward strand.
ATTTGGTTTAAATCTCCTTGGATGAATTTAATGTGAAAGTTTTAAAAATTGATCTGGATCTAACAGCTCTACACTTTTACTTTAATTCAAATATTACATTTTTTTTTTATCTCTTTTCACTTTTACAATTCTTTCATTCCTTTAAACCTAGCACAGACCAAGCACAAAGAATTTTTAACTTTAAAGGACAATGGAAAAATAAAAACTTTAAAGATAAAAAAACCTATTATATAGAGACTAAAACATTATTTAAACCAAGAAAAAAACTTTTTTGCGAGATTGTTGTTGTTGTAAAAAAAGAATATTTTTACGAGAAAATACATTGTGCATTACAATATATTTCAACATAAAACCCAGGCACATTCTGGTGTGTTCTTCCAGTTCTTAGCCATTTGTTTCCTCAATCTCAAGCAAGGTTTACCAATTAAAACTCTGAAGATACTCCCTTTAACTTATTGTTTTGTCATTTACACCATTTTTTTTTGCATTTTTCTCCAGTTTTAGACGTTAGTTGTTTTTATGTTGAAATGGTATGCCATAAGACCACTAGCTACTCTGAGGCATCCTTTCTGACACAACAATAAGACCACAACTTCTCAAATATAGACAATGTGTAACCAAGGCCTAGCTTAGAAGCGCAACTATCTGGATGAGTAGAGATCTTCGCCAACCTATGTAAGACTCTAGCCTAAGTGGTATAGATGGTTTCTCTCCACTAGTTGCCGACCTAGCTTGTTTGAGGGTGGATAAATGCACCCTTTTATTTTAATAAATACACATATATTTTTCTTTAAAATTTAATATTTTGCACCCCTAATTTTATATATTTGAATCCAATGACTTATTATCATCTAAGAATAAACAAAATGAATCCCCTTATTTTAATAAAATCATTAATATTTATGTTAAAATTTTATATTTTATACCTCTTATTTTTATATATTTGAACGACTTTCTCATTTTTATATGTTAGATTTATTTCTTAAAATAGTTTTCCCCATTAACGTTGAGTCTTAGATCCACAGATTTGGGAATGCCATGCAGGCGACAGATCTCAACAGAAAAACAAGTAGCCAAGGTCAGGGCAATGAACTTGGTTGGAAGAGCAAGGAAATGAACGAACTTGGACAAACGATCGCAGATAACCAAAATCGTTGTATGACCATATGAGGAAGGAAAGTGAGTGACAAAATACATGGACAAGTCTTCCCACACCTGGTTGGGAACTAGTAAAGGCTGAAGTAACCCGGCTTCTGTTGTGACAAGTATTTGTTTTTCTGACAAATAGTGTAGTTGCAAACAAAAGCTTTGGTGTCAAAGTACATGCTTGACCAGTAGAAGGAGGTGGCAAGCCTAGCCAAAGTTGGTTGAAGTCCAGAGTGTCTTGTTGTTGGGGAGGAGTGGTGAAGATTGGAAATCTGAGGCACAAAGAGTCAATCTTGAAGGTTAAATAAGCCTTTTGAGGCTCTAAAAGTTGATTGCATGCTTTCATCAATTTCAAATTTTCTAATCAGTTATTTGACTTCATCTTATGAGGAAAAATACTTGCGTAACTGGACTACAATTTGTGGGACTGGAGAATTGAGAACTATCAATAAAGCGTCTTCAGAGAATTAGCAAGACAAAGCATCTATATATGTGTTATTGCGTCTAGGTGTGTTAAAATATGTCAAAATTGTTCCCTTGTAGTTTTGATGCCCATTTCTGTTGTTCTGGGCTTTTGTATAGTCTGTGAGAGTAGGGAACTAAGGCTTTTGTGCTTAGTATAAATTTGAAAATGTCTCCTTACCAGATACTAACACCATTTCTTTATGCCTTCTGGGACAACATATAACTCGTGGATATAGGCAGAAGTAGACTGAAGGCGGGGGCACATTTGCTTGCTGAAAAAGGCCAGTGGGTGACCATTCTGAGATAGCACTACTCCAATGGCTATAGAGGAAGCATCAGTTTCAAGTTTGAAGGTGGCATTGAAGTCTACAGGAGCAAGGACTAGTGTTGATGTTATAAGCACGATGTTTTGATGGTGGAGGTTGGGTCGTTGACAGTCATGCGCTGGTGGTTATGGAGGACAAGTGGTGTAGTGAGTTTGGGTTATGGTGGAGGTGTTTGGAGGTAAGTGTGTTGTAAATGAGGAGAGTGAGGACTTGACGCTGGAGAGTAAGAAGGCTTAATTGGTTCTGGTGGTTTTAAGCTACCAGAAATTATAATTATAATTTCAAAATGAATACTTATGATTTTTGAGACACCCTAAATCGTTATTAAATATTTAACATACACATAATCACTTAATTGATAATAAAACCTAACACAAAACTTTTCAAATATCAGGAAACAAATACAAAGAAAGACAAATATATCAGAAATCGCAAACATATTTTAGCGAAGATTGCAAAAAGAAAGAAGCAATAAACAAGACAACTTGATCAACAGGTGACAACATATCATGCTCTGAAAAGTATATTTGTTCACCTATATACTAACACATCATCTTAAATTATTCGTCCAATAGGGCAAAAGACAACCAAAAGGAAGAACAAGAGGGAAAAGAGTAGAAACATCCATCAATTATGTGGACTTGATTGGTGTGGAGGAAGCAATGAGGGAAATAAATGTTCTCAACGTCAGACTTGCAATTTAAGGGAGAAAGAATTAGAAAAGAAGTACTACGACATTCTAATACAGGACACATCTATAATGTTTGAAAGTCAACTCCAAGACAATGAAGCCTTTTGTAAAATAATTAGGCATAAATTAGGTGTGTAGTATTAATTTGTTAGGTAGTTTTAATTTGTTGTAAATGTCTTTTAATTTGTATTTTTAGGAATCATGTTTAATTTGTCTTTTTATTTTTTTTATAATTTGTAACCATCTTTTAATTTGTTCAATATTTTTTTTGTGAAACTTGACCATTATAAAACAACCATTGCAGAACTAGCCGTTATAAAACTAGTCGTTGCAAAACTAGCCGTTGCAAAGTTAATTGTTGTAAAACTAGTCGTTATAAAACTAGTCGTTGTATAATTTTCTAATTAATTATTCAATTCTCATTCATTCTTGTACGTCTTCTTCAAACAATCTTCTTTTTTCACTCATTTATGCAATCAATTATTCATAGAATGGATCCAAATAATGACTTCGACAGAGTTTGTAAACAAATTTTTATGAAACACTTGACAACGATAGTGATGACCAAATCATGAGCTACTTACATGCGATGCAGCTACAAGGAGGCAAAACAGTCTATGCAAAAGACCTAGAAGAGTGATTAATCGCAATCATGAATATGGACATCTACGATTTATGAATGATTACTTCTCAGAAAATTCAATATATACAGAGGCTCAATTCCGACTTAGGTTCTAAATGTGGGGACAATTGTTCATTTGAATTGTCAATGCTCTTAGTAACCACTATGAGTATTTTCAAATGAGACTTGATATTGTTGGTAGAACGAGTCTATCGCCATTGCAAAAATGCACTGCAGTTATTTGTATACTGACATTACATATCACTTGCCGATTGTGTGGATTAGTATGTTAGAATTGGTGAATCCATTGCAACTCAATGCTTACAAAATTTTGTAAAGGGAGTCAATGAGATATTTGGACAAGAGTACTTGAGAAGACCCAACAACAACGACATCAATCGCTTAATGCAAATTGGAGATGCACGAGGGTTTCCATGTATGTTAGGTTCTATTGATTACATTTATTTGGAGTAAAAAAATTGTCCAGTTGCATGGCAAGGCCAATATCGTAGAGGTAATCATCACAAACCCACAATAACACTTAAAGTCGTCGCTTTGCAAGACTTATGGATTTGGCATGCATATTTTGGAGTTGCAGGTTTAAACAATGACATTAATGTGTTAAACCAATCGTTTGTGTTTGATGACGTTTTGCAAGGTCGAGCTCCTCCAATGCAATTTACAATTAATGGAACTCCATATAATATGGGATACTATCTTGCAGATGATATTTATCCTGATTAGGCCACATTTGTGAAGACCGTATCGATGTCACAAGGTCCTAGAAGAAAATTGTTTATAAAATGTCAAGAAGCAGCGAGAAAGGATGTGGAATGAGCATTTGATGTGCTCAAATCTCGATTAACAATTATATGTAATGGTGAATTTGCATAGAAGTGAGATAAAAGTAACTCGTGACTCACATCGCACATGATAGTTCTTCTATGATATCCAGTAGGAAAAAAATATTAAATATGTTTTTGTTTAATTAAAAACTAAATTACTTCTTAGTTCACACTCACTTTTCAAATGGAGTGTTTGAATATGAGTATTTGTTTAATTAAAAACTAAGAGTGAACATGGATTAAATTTTTAAAATTCAATTCATATTCAAACCATATTTGTTTAAGTGGTTTGAATTTTAAATCCAAGTCATTTAAATGAATCCATATTTATTAAAACAGTTTGGATATTTTTAAACTGGATTTAATAAACTATAAAATCCAGATTGTTTTTAAAGCTTGTCAGTTTGGTTTATGGTCTAAAACCAATTTTAAAACTGATTTTAAGTTCAAGTTTGTTACTTAAAATGTAAAGGTAAATCTGCATTGAAGTGAGATAGAAGTAACTGGTAAGTTCCGTGGGAAACGACAAAAAAATTCTTCGGAAATAGACATATGGAACATTAGAGACGGATTTATGCGTCAAAAAATTCCATCGATAACTGATTACAATAACTCATGAGAAGTACACATGAATCCATCACACAAATGTGGGTATTTCATACATAAATACCAGTAACTTTAAAAATTTAGAAAATTTCTAACAGAAAAGAAATTGTTTCAACATGGGACTAGCAATATATAACCATTGATAGGAGTTTTGTACATGCATCTTGCTCAAATGAACAGTATACTACAGTCAAAGAAACAGTTGCAATAACCAAAATATATAATCTAATAATGTTGTATTTCCAATAAAAAAAGAAGATAATTATGCACATAGTAGGAGAAAAGCAACATAAATCCCATATACTTGAAGCTTCTCTATTCCTTGAAATGTGCTTTTGTAGGCAATAAGAGAATGACCTATACCTACACCCATGTTCGTTAAGACAGTTGAATCAGTCAAGTCCCTTTACACAGAAAAGAGAATAATGAATATAGAAAACAACAATTATTTCCAAGAGCTAATTACTTTTTTTTTTTTATCAGCCAATGTTAGTTGTTAAACGTTAGTTTTTTTGTTAGTGGAGAGATTCGAATTTACGACCTCTCCCTACTTCTTTTCCTTCCCTTCTTTTCCATTACAATTAGACTAGCTCAAAAGTCAAAAGATTACATCAAGGTTATCAACTAAAGATTCAAACTGTGAATTGTCAAGCTAATTTTTTAAATCAACAACTTCATGCTTTAGATGAGACAGACCTCCATTAGCTACACCTAGATTACCTTCGCTGTTCTCAAAATCAATAGGATTCACTTTGTGAGGCATAGTTGATGACCCAATCTCCCCAGCCTTAGTGGTCTGCATAAAAAGTTTTATAAATGAAAAGATTATTGCTGCCCTTAAAGGGTAGCACCATACTCTAGTTAATTCCCACTAACATTAATTTTAGATCTTTAACATCAACTATTGCAATCTAATTTTTAGATTTTGACTTCTTTGTAGAACAAAAATTTGAGGTAAACACAGAAAGTTAAGCTTTTCACGCACCGCTCATAACCCATTCTCTAGAAGGCTACTAGGAGTTGGGTGCTCCATGGTCAATATGCTTATGCTTAATGTTTTTAAAAGATACACCTCTATTTATTTTTATTCTTTTATAAATCAAATGTTAATCCAATTATTTTATGTTTTTTTAAGGCACTTTGTTTTCATCAATTCTTTTATACAACTTTTGTACGTTATAAATCATAAATTGATACATTTGCTATGGCCTAGTGTCGACAACAACAAAAATGCGATTTAATATATTTAATATATATTTTTAGATTATTATATAGTATTAAAATATTTAATTAAATTCTAAATTGATAAAGTTAAAAAATATTTAAGATTTATTTCAAATTAAAAAATTATGAAATTTTCAATAAGATAAACAAGTGAAACTTCAGTTTTAATTTTTTTTTTTAAACAAGTTAAGCCCAAACTCCTAATTAGATTTAATTAAATAAATGAGTTAAACTTGAGTCACATATTTTTTT
>PYAF01000399.1:398847-409538 GCA_007407185.1 Glycine tomentella
TCTACAAACGAAGACACCACTAGCACCAAAATACCAAGACCCGATAATGGAAAGTATCCATTCCTATGGCACCTTCAAAGCTTTGCTTTCGCCCTTTGGTTTACAAAAGGTTTCAATGAATATTAGGGAATGTTTAAGAATCTTTGGTTAAATTTAATTTCTAATTTGACACATTGTTGTTAATCGTAAAGCAACAATTATCGGTGAAACAAAAGTTTGGAGGTGTTGCCATCGACGGCGGCTTCGGTGTTGTCGCGGCGTAGATGAAAGTTACGTGAATTGGAGTGAAAGAGAATACGAGGACAAATCCAGAAAGACAAAGAAAAAAGAAGAAATGAAAAATGAAAAATAAAAAAGAATCTGACTCCATTTAAAATTAAAAGAGCCAACGGTGGAAAAAAAACTTTGTTATTGTGCATAACTTGTTTTCACTTGGACACCCTAGTATGTCATTATCTCATTAAAGTTTACAAAATTAAGCTGAGTTAAGGATGTATTAGATTAGGATTTTAACAAAATTTACATGATATTTTTTAAAAATAATATTTTGGTATTCAATTAATTTTTTTAGATTTTTTAATGAGACAACAAAAATCCATATAGAATTTTTCATAATTTACAAAAAGTCATTTGTTATTTAAAAATATATAATTTTATGGATTTTTTTTAAGAATTATTTCGATAAATTCTAATCAGAATTTTATAATATATAATTACAAATATGGCATATAAATTTTTCTATATATTTGTTAGGCAAAGTTTGAGTTTAATAGTTTGTTTCCTCTCCCCCCGGTCCAAAGCTGGCTCCGTCCGGTTAAGGAAAGGTGTGGTGGGTTTTGGTGGTTTGATGAAGAATGGAGTCTCGTGAATGCAATCTTAAGGATGATGTGGGGGATGAAGTTCAAAATGTTGTCAAAAGATTAGAATAAACATATGATCTTACTTAAATAAAGAGATATTGAATTCTTTTTAATTGGCAATGTTAGAGTTTTCAGCGCACAATCAAGCTGATATTTACACGCGGAAGCAGAAATTAAAGAGAAAGAAAATACACAAGTATTTTACTTGGTTCAGTAACTAGGATAAAATCTTTGTTACCAACATCCAAGGGCAAAGAACCTGTAGACTCTTTTATTCACACTACAATAACAAGAAATATTCCAAAAGCAGCATTCCTTAGTAATTACAAAGCTAAATTTTCAACAAGAACAAAGCCTAAAATTACACAGGTAAGCAAGAAAACAAGATTTACAGGGTACAAAAGAGAACTACTCTTTACCAATGTCAAGACCAGACATTACCCAACCTTCTGCTCTTCTCTCAAACAGTTCCTTACAGATAACAGCCTCAAGAATACCGATAGTATCAAACCCGAGAGAGAAAGAACCTCTACCTGCAATACCACAACAACAGGAATGCAAAACACATACCACAAAACAACCTATATCATCATCACTCAGTTATTCACTCATCACGCTCAAGATTTGTGCTGAAATGACAAACCGTAGCAGAGCTAGGTTACAGAGGAAAAAGAAAATGAAAAGAATGCAAAGTGAAGCTTCTGCAGTATGCCACTAAAGGAAGTGTAAAAGCCAAAAAGAAAAACGTGTTTCAGCTTTGTGAATAAAAGCAATATATATATGCTAGGTTATAAGTGAAACTCATCGTTTCACTAAAAGAAACAAACGTAAAGTTTATTTGGGCTTCACAAGGCCCAACAAACTCCACCTTGAAGCACAAAGAAACATAGCACAAACAGAAGACAGACAAGAGACTACAAGTTCAATGCCAACACAGAGGACACAAGACTCAGAAAAAAATAGAACAAACATATACAAAGAGAAACAGATCAAAACCTACAAAATAAGAAATTGCATTAGTAATTTCTAAAACAATTTTAAAAAAATAGAAATAACAGAGATAAGAGAAAGAAATCACTGTTGTTGAACTTTTAACAATTCCAAGGCATCCTTGAATTTGCTAATAGGAACAACTTTAGTTAAAATATCTGCTGGATAGCACATAGTAGATATTTTCTCCACCTTCACCTTATCACCTGCAATAACATCTCTAATAAAATGTAGTCTAACATCAATATGTTTAGTTCTTTCATGATAAGCACTATTCTTAGATAAATGATTAGCACTTTGTAAATCACACATAATCTGTGGAATTCCATCACCTAATCGAAGTTCAGAAAGTATTCCTTTCAACCATAGTGCCTCTTTTACAGATTCTGACAGGGCCATATACTCGGCTTCAGTAGTAGACAAAGCTACTACATGTTGAAGATTTGACTTCCAGCTAACAACATTTCCACAACAGTGAAAACAATACCAGATAAAGATCTCCTTTTATCTAAATTTGTAGCATAGTCAGAATCACAATAGCCTTTCACAGAAAAATCATTAGATTCATTACCAGTAAAATTCAAACAGAAATCAGAAGTGCCATTAAGATATCTCAGAATCCATTTCACAGCATTCCAATGATCTTTTGAAGGATTACACATGAATTTACTCACAACACTAACAACATATGCAATATCAGGTCTAGTACTAATCATTGCATACATTAGACTTCCAACTGCATTACAATATGGCATCTTCTGCATATAGACAGATTCATCTTCATTTAAATCACCACATACAGATTTCAAATGAAAATGAGCAGCTAATGGCAAGCTAGCAGATTTACAGAGATGCATAGAAAAGAGTTTAACAACCTTCTTAACATACACAGCTTGTGATAAAGATAAGGTTCTTTCTTTTCTATTTCTAACTATATCCATACCTAAGATTCTCTTAGCAGGACCAAGGATTTTCATATCAAATTCCTTCAGCAACATCTCTTTCAATTTGTTAATACACTCAATATCATGAGAAGCAATTAGCATGTCATCCACATAGATCAACAGATAAGTATATTTATTTCCATTTTCTTTCTTATAATAGACACAATGATCATACTTACATCTAATAAATCCATGTGAAAGAACAAAATCATCAAACCTTTTATACCACTGTCTAGGTTCTTGTTTTAAACCATACAAGGACCTTTTCAGCAAGCAGACGTTGTTCTCAAAACCTTTCTATATGAAGCCTTCTGGCTGCTCCATATAGATCTGTTCATCTAGACTACCATGCAAAAAAGCAGTTGTAACATCAAGTTGTTATAATTCTAAATCAAGAATAGCAACAACAGATAAAATAAGCCTAATAGAAGTATGTTTTACCACAAGAGAGAAAATTTCATTGTAATCAATTCCTTCTACCTGCGAGTAGCCTTTGGTTACCAGCCTGGCCTTATACCTGGCTTTCTCCAATCCTGGAACTTCAGGCTTCAGCTTGAAGACCCCCTTGCATCCAATGATCCTTTTATCCTTGGGTCTGTCTATAAGAACCAAAGTCAGATTCTTCTTTAATGAGGAAATCTCATCCTCCATTGCTTTCAGCCATCCTTTTCTAGATTTCATATTGATTGCTTCTTTGTAAGTTGCTTGTTCTTCTTGTTCAACCATTTCAGCAACCTGCAAAGCAAAAGCAACAATGTCAGCATGGGCAAATCTGTTAGGAGGCCTAATATTCCTCCTAACTCTATCTCTAGTTAGAAGATAATCATTGAGGTCAAAGTCCTCTTGATTTTCTTCACTAGTTTGTTGATCATTTGCAATCTGATCAAGTGTGTCAACTTGATCTTCAGTTTCACCATGATTCTAAACCATTTCAGAATCAATACCAGTGGTGTTCTCCACCTCCAACTGGACATTTCCAGGTTCTTTAACCTGTCCAATATCCTGCACAACATCTTTATAAAATGTCAGTTCATCAAATACAACATTTTTACTGACAACACATTTATTTTCAGATATTAACCAGAGTTTATAACCTTTTGTCCCTGCAGGGTAACCCACAAAGATAGATTTAAGAGCTCTAGGAGCTAACTTATCTTGTTTAGTATGAACATAAGCTAAACAACCAAAATGTTTCATATAACTCAGGTTAGGAGGCTTACCATACCACATTTCCATGGGATTTTTGAAATTAATAGCAGATGAAGGTGACCTGTTTATAATATGACAAGCAGTAGAAACAGCTTCTGCCCAAAAAGATTTTCTAAGACCAGAATCAACAAACATGCATCTAACTTTATTTAAAATAGTTCTGTTCATTCTTTCAACAATGCCATTTTGCTGAGGTGTTTCAACACAAGTTCTGTCTTAAAATACCACATTGTTTGCAGAAATCATTAAATTGATTATTACAGAATTCCAATCCATTATCAGTTCTTAGTGCTTTAACCTTCTTTCCAGTTTCAGTTTCCACTTGGACTTTCCACTCTTTAAAATAATCAAAAGCTTGATCTATTTGTTTTAAAAAATAAGTCCACACACGTCTGGAATGAGAATCAATCATAGAAAGAAAGTAATGACAGCCAGAAAGAGAACTAGGAATGTTAGGTGACCCCCACAAATCAGAGTGTATATAATCCAAGATGTTTTTAGTTTTATTCTTTCCTATTTGAAACTTTAATCTGTGAGATTTTCCCAAAACACAAGTTTCACAGAAATCAATAGGAGAAAATGTTTTAAAACTTAAAATACCTTATTTATATAACTCTTGTAATCCTTGATTACTAATGTGGCCTAGTCTTTTATGCCAAAGTGAACACTCATTATGCTTCCTACTAACACTACAAGACTCAGGTCCTAAAGCTTCTCCATCCAGAAAATAGAGACCATTATCTAAAATCCTTTTCATAAGAACTATGGATCCTTTAACCACTTCTAGAGTTCCTTGAAAACTCCTAAAACTGTAACCACTCTTATCTAACATTCCTAGAGATATTAGGTTTCTCCTAAGGTTAGTGACCCATCTCACATCCTTGAGAACCTTAACAGTCCCATCTCCCATCCTAAACCTAACAGCTCCAATACCTTTTACTTGACAGGTTTGGTTATTATCCATCATCACCTTTCCACCTTTAATTTTCTTAAGACAGATTAACCAGTCCTTTTCAGGTATCATATGGTAGGTACTACCAGAATCCATCACCCACTCCCTCTCACAGGAAGCATTAGACACAACTAGGACTTCACTATCCTCAAAACCACTAGTCAGATTAGCATAATCTGTCCTATTCCCATTATTTTGACCTTTTCCTTTTTCTGGACAATTATTCCTAATGTGTCCTTCCTTATGACACAGCCAACAAGTCACGTTGTCCTTAAAAGATGACTTATTCTTAGTATTGTTCTTTCCTTTTTCTTTTCCTTGAAACTAACTCTTTTTACTAAACTTCTTTTTAATAAACAGTCCCTCTGCATTGACCTTCTTATTAACTACCATTTCTAGTTCTTTAGACTTTAAGGCTTCTATTACGTCTTCTAATGACAAAGACTCTCTTCCATACTATAGGCAGTTTCAAGAATATCATTTTTATCAGTTCCAGATAAAGATGAGGGTAAGTCTTTCTCACCATCAAGTGCTTTAGAGCACTTTTGATGTACCAGCACAACCTTCATCTTCTTGCGCCACATGTTGAAGTCTCCTTTCCCGTCAAACCTCTCCACCTCCACTCTGGCTGAACCCATTCTTGAGTGTTTAAGGGTCTGAGGTAGACCTTAGCACCAAAGCCTAAAATACACAAAAAAGACAAGAACACAAGAACCAACCAAAGCTCTTGATACCACTTGTTAGAGTTTTCAGTGCACAATCAAACTGATATTTACACGCGGAAGCAGAAATTAAAGAGAAAGAAAATACACAAGTATTTTACTTGGTTCAGTAACTAGGATAAAATCCTTGTTACCTACATCCAAGGGCAAAGAACCTGTAGACTCTTTTATTCACACTACAGTAACAAGAAATATTCCAACAACAACATTCCTTAGTAATTACAAGGCTAAACTTTCAACAAGAACAAAGCCTAAAATTACACAGGTAAGCAAGAAAATAAGATTTACAGGGTGCAAAAGAGAACTACTCTTTACCAATGTCAAGACCAGACATTACCCAACCTTCTGCTCTTCTCTCAACCAGTTCCTTACAGAGAACAGTCTCAAGAATACCAACAGGATCAAACCCGAGAGAGAAAGAACCTCCACCTGCAATACCACAACAACAGGAACGCAAAACACATACCACAAAACAACCTATATCATCATCACTCAGTTATTCACTCACCACGCTCAAGATTTGTGCAGAAATGATAAACCCTAGCAGGTTACAGAGGAAAAAGAAGATGAAAAGAATGCAAAGTGAAGCTTCTGGAGTATGCCACTAAAGGAAGTGTAAAAGCCAAAAAGAAAAACGTGCTGCAGCTTTGTGAATGAAAGCAATATATATATATATACATATATATATATATATATATATGCTAGGTTATAAGTGAAACTCACCGTTTCACTAAAAGAAGCAAACATAAAGTTTATGTGGGCTTCAGAAGGCCCAACAGGAAAAATATTAAAATCAAATATATTGAATAAAGGACACAAATGGGTGCCAAAAGAGATACTAAAATTAGGAATGGAGAAATAACTTAACAATTTTCTCTTAACTCACACTTCTCAAAATGGAGTGTTTTAATATGAGAGTTTATTTAATTAAAAATTAGGGATGAACATGAATGGAATTTTTTAAAATTCAATCCATATCCAAATTATTCAAATTATCTTTATTTAAGTGATTTAGATTTTAAATCTAAGCCACCATTTAAATGAATATAATTTTTTTAAAACGGCTTGGATATTTTTAAAATCAGTTTGAAACTGGATTTAAAACTTAATTTAGTTTGTTTTTAAAATTGGTTTTAAAACTGGTTTATGGTTTAGAAACAGTTTTAAAACAAAATTATGATTTAAAATCGGTTTTAAATTAAAAAACTAACTTTGAAATTGATTGAGTTCAAGTTTGTTATATAAAATGTAAAGGAAAACCTACATAGAAGTGAAACAAAAGTAATCGGTGACTCACATCCCACATGATAGTTCTTCTATCATATCCAGTACAAAAAATATTAAATATGTATTCAAAATTTTAAAGTTTTCTTTTTCGATAATTAACATAGGACCAAGAGAAAAGCCTTAGCATATCATCCGAAAGAAAAACAGTAAACCAGGATGGTTATGGTGAGGAACATAATGTAATTCCACCAGAAGTTGAAAATTAAATGTCACCTTAGCTTTATTCAACTCACAACACGCAAACTATTAAATGCATTACAACGACATCTAAGGATGTTCGCATATATAACACATTGAGTATGATACGTACACAGTTACACACATGATATGATGATGAAAATATTTAAGGATAGATCTCAATCAGAGATCTAAAATCAAAGAAGGGAAATATTTTGTAGTGTTTGAATCCTGCTTCAATGAAGAGTTGTTTCCATTCTTTTTCACTTTGTTCTTTTCCATTCATATTCAACATAATTATATCCCAACTAAGTTTCGTTTGAGTCATATCCGGGTCATCTAGCTTCTCGTTTATCACTGTATCTATGATAATCACTTTCCCTCCGTTGCCTTTGTTTGAAATAGAATCTTTACACTTTTTCAGGATCTTTATGCAAATTTCGTCATTCCAATCATGTAAAATCCATTGCAATTAAAGTTAAAAAGGAAAAAACAATGAACAGTTATGTGTCTATAATTGCAATATTCTTTTCCAAATCAAATAAGCAAATAGACATAAGATATATTTGTACCTTTAGTAGAACTGCATCAACTTGAGGGATAGATTTGAACATGTAACCACCAACAAAACTTAAATTATTGGTTTCTGTCAAGTTTTCTACAACATGAGGAAGGTCAAGCACAACACATTTCAGCTTAGGAAATGCGTCACAGATAATTCTGGCGGTGGTTCCAGTTCCACCACCTACATCCACGATGGAATCCAGCCCCTCAAAAACTGAAGTGCAATTTTTGAGTGCCAAGCCTACCATTCGGGAATCACTTGCCATAGCCTCGTTGAAGAGACTCATATATGCAGGTTTTTTCTCAAAAAATTCCCAAACGCTTGTTCCGAAGGTTGTCTCAAATACTGAGGGGTCCTCCCCACGAATCCATTCCCCCAAGTTATGGAATGTACTCAACAGAAGTGGATCGGTAAAGGCTAGAACTATTGGAGATAAACAATGATCACTACTATTAACAAGAAGCTTTGAAGCAGGGGTTAGAGCATCTGCTAATTCATTATCTTCTTGGCTCTCATGGATCTCAAATATTCCATTGTGTACCAAGAAGCGCATGAACCGTTGCACAAAAGCAGAGTTAGCTAGTGGAATTTGAAGAGTGAAGACCAAGTCAGAAAGAGTAATGGGTTTGACATGGTTGTGTATTATGTCTGGAATACCTAATTTGACAGCCCACTTAAGACACATAGGTCTTAGGTGGCCATATAGCTGCATGTACACAAGAGATTGGCCCTCAAAGAGCTCTATTTCTTTCTGGCTATTCATTGAAGCCATGGCTGTAATCGGTATTTGCTTTGTTTCCACGAGTATAGCATAGGTTGGTTTGCCTTATATAATGTTTTAGCACCTCTGCTGATGCATGTATACCAATGTGAACACATCTCTATGAGCATTTTGGAAAATACTAAATATGACGAAGTTTTAATTGTCTTATGTAATGTTTTACATCAAATCAGGATTTGATTGGAAATTTACTTTTAATTAAATCACTCGTGTATTTCGTTAATTGTTTCGATCATTTTTTCAAAATATAGTTGTGTTCTCTTTAATTTTTTTATTAGTATCCAAAGTGGGAAGATTAATTGTATTGAAATATATAAATATAGATACCACGTATGCAGAAGTTGAGTTCGGAGTCAATCGGAGCCAAGAAATTGTCAAATATGTGGCATATTGAGGGACTTAAAAGGTTCAATACAACAATGGACATTGGACATCCTAAACACATGCATCTCATAATTTTGAGAAATCCATGTGTTACGGATATTTTATATTGGGCCAAAGGCCAAAGAGCCCAAGACAGCTAAAAACAAGTTATTTAGGGAAAGATTAAAGAAGATTGAAATCCTAAATATTTACAGAATCAAAGAAGATATAGAAGGTTATTTTTACATCAAATATCCAGAATATTTGCTCATCTTTCAGAAGATCGTGATCAAGAATAGGAATAGTTTCCTTATTTTTTCACAGGTCAGTAAGCATAAATAGTCATTCACACCAAAGGTGCAAGGTACACACATACTATTGCTCCCTCTTTTCCATTCTCACAGTGCACACACCCCACGTCCAATTTGTGGTTCGTTTGTGCTATGATCTTCTTCTTGGAGTTGTTTTAATCTTCGTAAACACCTTCAGAGAGAGAGAGAGTTTGATCCTATATTGATTTCTGGCATATTGTTGGATCTCCGTTTTTAAGGAACGGAACATTGGCGCCGTCTGTGGGGACGTTAAACTTCGATTCCCACCATGGTAAACACGAGAAGACATCAGCTTGAAGGCCCACCCGAGGTCGGCCGATCGTGATTGGTCCGGGTGGAGGACGCTTTGACGGACACAGCTTCGTCACGAGCGTACAATGACCCGCCCCCCGCACCTATCGAAAACCCGTTGCCCGCACCGGTCGAGGTAGATCAAGAATCTTTGCAGCGTTTCACCAGCAATGCGTTGCAGTCCATTCTGTCGCGGATTGAACGGCTTGAGAGACGACATGCCCTTCAGCGGCAAGAGGATATGAATCATATGCTGGCACAATTAGATGAACGTTGTGCAAGATGGACAATGAACGAGCATGACCGATTACGAACAATGGAACAACGCCTTGGCCGTATGGAGTTACCACCCCAGGAGCCGACGATTCACCCCGGCCTAGCCCCCCCGGCCGAGAACATGCAGAACCCGAAACTACACCATTAGCTACCCAGAGCCGAGATCCCATGTCCAGTTGCGTTCAGAAGCCCACAGGATGCATTACGAAGCTCGGCTTACCAGCCAGGAGGAGGTGCCGACGTCTACAGGAGGAAGTACAGGCGCGGACAGCACAATAATAGTCTGTTTGTGGATGAGATCGTCAATGCCCAGTTTCTGGAGGATTTCGACGGATCTTTCCTGTCGAAGTATGATGGGAGCCAGGATCCGCAGGTGTACATAGATCAGTTTGACATGCAGATGTGTGTCCGGGGGATTGAAGAGCCGATTATCTCTCGGATATTCGTTACCACTCTGACCGGGGCGGCTCAGACATGGTTTCACTCGTTACCACCCCGATCAATTCGTAATTTTGAGGACTTTGGCCAGAGATTTTTGCTCAATTTTGCAAAGAGCAAGAAACTGTTGAATGTAAAATAAACTTGATTTGTAATAATTATTTGGGCTTAAGAAAATTCTTAGAATCATATGCCTAATTAGCCTATTTTCTAGAGTGTGAACCCCATTTGGCCCATGTTCTAGAAATGTGTTCTAGAAATATCTTTAAAAGTAGAATGATATGGATAAGTATGAAAGTGTGTAGAAGATAGATATTTAGGTAGAATTGTGTAGAAGTTAAATTATAGCCATTGGATCAAAGTTGTGTTGGAGAAATCTTAGCCATTGGATGAGAAGTTGGCCAAGTATAAATAGGTGTAGGATTTGCTCATTTGTATCAAGCCATAAAATCAAGTTCAAGTAATAAAATCTCTCTTCTCCAAAATCTTTCTACTCTTCCAGAA
>PYAF01000399.1:409638-424817 GCA_007407185.1 Glycine tomentella
AACAGCCCAAGTCCGAGTTTGTTCTAGGCAAAATCCGACAGCATCCGGGGAGACATTGCAGAGCTATTTGGACCGGTTTAAAGAAGCCGCCTTGCAAGTGCAAGGCCTGGAAGAAAAGGTGCATGTCTATTTGCTATCGGTCGGACTCAACGGGTCATCTCGGCTGGCAAAATCTATCTATAAGGATCCTGTCAGAACTTTGCTGGATTTCAGAGTCTGATCAAAAAAATACCTGGAGCTAGAACAGATGGAGATTGCCAACACTGCTCCCAAGAGAAAGGGTTCACCACAAAACATCGTCCACATATGGGGAATATGCCCCCCAACAGGAGTTTGGAAGTCGGCCATAGACCGGGGAGATACGACACCAAATATGACAAATACACCCCGTTGAACACCTCTCGGGCGCAAGTGTGGAGGGAAGTAGCTTTAATTGAAATGAAGAAAGTAGACCGATCTCGACCGGTGTTCAAGAAGATCGGCCTTGACCATTCTCGTTTTTGTGAGTTTCACAATGGTCCGGGACACACTACCGACTAATGCTGGGACTTGAGGGATGCTATAGAGAAATTCATCCGAGAAGGAAAATTGAGACGATATGTGATCAAAACCCAGGGGCAGCAGGGAAAGCGTAAAGGCAATCCCAATGATGAGGTGAAAGGCCGAGATGAGAAGAGGAAGAAGACGGATGAAGAGGAATTTCCAGAGCCAGAATTCGAGTGCAATGTCATTACCGGAGCTATGGGAGGAGGAGGTGACACTGCCAATCAACGTCGTAAGTACCTCAGAGAAGTCCTGACAGTGAGGGAACAGCCCAAGTTTAAAACCACCAGTGACAAGGCTGAGCCACCCTTGCTTTATTTTACCAGAGAGGACCTGGCCGATGTGATACCGGGACATGAGGACGACTTGGTCATAACTGGGACCATAGCCAACTGTCGAGTTAAAAAGATATTTGTTGATAATGGCAGTTGTGCCGATATTATATCCTGGTTGGCATTCAAAAAGATGAACCTGGACGAGGAAGATCTGAAGCCGTGTCAAACACTGTTATCGGGCTTCAATGGCGAGAATACCGCACTCAAAGGCTCTATCGAGTTACAACTCATGCTGGGAACAAAAGAGGGTTTCAAGTCAGAAAGGGTTAAATTCGTGGTAGGGGAGTTTCCTTCCCCCTACAATGTGATTCTCGGAAGGCCCACCCTCCATAAGTGGGATATTTTGATGTCCACCAAGCACCAAAAAATGAAGTTGGTAGGAAGTAACGGAAAAGTAATTACTATTTGTGGAGATCAAAGGGAGTCTCGCCAATGCTATTTCAATGCTGTGAGGGAAAGTGGAGCCGGCCCCTCTTCAGTGTCGAGTTGTCAAGAGGGCCGAGAAGAATAAAAAAGAATGAACGGAAAGTAGGAAAGCCTGTAAACCTGGTGGAGCTTGATGTGCGAGAGAAAGTGGAGGAATGGAGGCCTGAGCCAGCCGACGAGCTTATGGATATTCAGATCGGCCCAGAGGCCACCCAAGTCACTAGGATTGGGATGATAACCGATCCAGTTGCACGGGCCGAGTTGATAAAGTGCCTCAAAGACAATCGAGATGTTTTTGCGTGGAAAACTTTAGAAATTCCTGGGATAGATCCTGCATTCTGCTGCCATAGATTATCCATGTACCCTGATGCAAAACCAGTGGCTCAAAAGAAAAAGAATCTCGGCCTTGATCGGAAGCAAGTACTGGAGAAGCATATCCGAGAACTGGTGGATGCTGGTTTCATACAAGAAATCCAGTATACTACCTGGCTATCCAATGTGGTGATGGTTAAGAAGCCTAACGGCAAATGGCGAGTATGTGTTGACTACACAGATGTCAATAAAGTTTGTCCCAAAGATTCTTATCCACTGTCGAGCATAGACCAGCTTGTGGACAACTCTGCCGGATACAAGCTGCTGTCTTTCATGGACGCATATTTTGGATACAATCAGATTCCAATGTATCCAGGAGATCGGGGAAGACAGCCTTCAGGGGAGGAGAAGCCAATTATTGTTATAATGTAATGCCCTTTGGCTTGAAGAATACCAGAGCCACTTACCAGTACATGATGAACAAGGTTTTCGCCCAGCAGCTCGGTCGGAATATAGAGGTGTACATTGATGATATGATTGTTAAGACAGCCTCAGATGGGATCACGTCAGAGATCTGCAGGAGACTTTTCGCAAACTAAGGAAAAATAACATCCGACTAAACCCGCTCAAATGTGCCTTTGGAGTAAC
The DNA here is from genome assembly GCA_007407185.1 of Glycine tomentella. Taxonomy (NCBI): domain Eukaryota; kingdom Viridiplantae; phylum Streptophyta; class Magnoliopsida; order Fabales; family Fabaceae; genus Glycine; species Glycine tomentella. Next base: position 411,903 of record PYAF01000399.1, read on the forward strand.
GGCGGGGAAATTCCTGGGTTTCATGTTGACTCATAGAGGTATTGAAGTTAACCCGGACAAGTGTGAAGCAGTCCTGAACATGAAGTTCCCGGCGACTAAAAAGGAGGTACAATAGCTGACTGGTAGGCTGGCAGCGTTGACAAGATTTCTCCCCAAGTCAGCAGAAAAGGCCCTCCCCTTTTTCCGGTTGCTAAAGAAGGAAGCCCGGAATGTGAGGCTGCCTTTCAGGAGATCAAGAGGTGTCTTTCCTCACCGCCGGTGTTGTCTAAACCGGAACCTGATGAAACACTTATCTTATACTTGTCTGTGGGTGAGGAGGTGGTGAGTGCCATATTGGTTAGGGAGATTGGCAAGACTCAGCTACCTGTATATTTCATAAGCCGAGCTTTGAAGTGCTCGGAGTTGAGGTATCAAAAGTTGGAGAAGGTAGCTTTTGCACTTTTAGTAGCGGCTAAAAGACTGCGTCCATATTTCCAGGGCCACACTATTACAGTACGTACCGACCAGTCGATCCGACAAGTTCTTCACAAACCGGACTTAGCAGGAAGAATGATGAACTGCGCAATACAGTTGTCCGAGTTTAATTTAAAATACGAGGCCCGACATGTTATCAAAGCCCAAGCTTTGGCCGACTTCTTGGTTGAACTCACCCCATCGACCTCGGCCAACGAGGAGGTATGGACCCTCTTTGTGGAAGGATCGTCCAACACAAAGGGGAGCGGAGCAGGAATCATAGTAGAAAATCCTCAGGGAATATCAGTAGAGCAGTCTCTGTGGCTCAATTTCCCGACATCAAATAATCAGGCTGAGTACGAGGCCTTAATAGCCGGATTGATCTCGGCCAAGGAGCAAGGAGCCCAGAAGGTGAAAGTTTTCACAGATTCACAGCTCGTAGCAGCTCAGATTGAAGGTAAATATCAGGCCAAGGGTCCCTTATTGATCAAGTACTTGGCTAGGGTTAGGGAGATCATTGCCGAGTTTGATGAAGTCACATCTCCCATATCCCCCGAGAAGAAAATGTGAGGGCCGATATATTGTCCAAGCTGGCAAGCACCAAGGGCGCGGGCAACCATAGAACAGTCATCCAGCAGGAACTAGCTTATCCCACTTGCATCATGATGATATCGGCCGAGTCCGACTGGAGGCAGCCTATTATTAAATACTTGGCGCAGGGAATAATCCCAGATGATGACGCCGAGGCCAAAAAGTTAATCCGAGATGCCGTTCTATATACCACCCTAGAGGGCGAGCTGTATCGCAAGGGTCCATACACCCCCTTGTTGCTTTGTGTCGGACCTGACCGAGCAGAATATATCTTGGCTGAGATACATGAGGGCATCAACGGCCAACACATGGGGGCTAAGGCATTGGCAGTAAAGGCTATTCGGGCTGAATACTTTTGGCCGACTATGAAGGCGGATGCCCAGGATCACGTGAAGAAATGCGAAAGTTGTCAGAAGCACGCTAAGATAATATGGTCCCCCCCGTCCGAGCTGACAACTATCACCTCTCCCTGACCTTTCTACAAATGGGGGATGGATCTGTTGGGTCCTTTCAAAGCTGCCGAGGGACAGCTAAAATGGCTCATTGTAGCAGTTGATTACTTCACAAAGTGGATAGAAGCAGAGCCATTAGCCACCATTACTTCAGCCAGAGTCCAGAAATTTTTTGAAAGAAACATCATCTCCAGATTTGGGATCCCGGCCGAAATCATCACGGACAATGGAACTCAGTTCACCGATAAGAAGTTCAGGGAAATGATGGCTAGCTTCCATGTCAAGCACCATTTCGCTTCCGTGGAACACCCACAATCTAACGGTCAGGCTGAGGCTGCCAATAAAGTTATCTTGGAGGGACTCAGAAAAAGAATGCACGATGCCGGGGGCAGCTGGGTGAAACAGTTGTACTATGTTCTATGGGTGCATAGGACCACTGTTCAAACATCTACTCAAGAAACACCATTCAGAATGACATACGGGTGCGAAGCAATGATTCCAGTTGAAATCGGACAGCCCTCCTGGAGGAGAACGATGATACTCAAAGAAGGAGAGGAAGTTAACAATGCGGCCTTGATCACCGAGCAGGAGTTGATAGATGAAACCCAAGCTCAAGCACACATCCGAGATGTAGCCGCAAAGCAATTGGTGGGCAGGAGATTCAACAAGAAGATCAGACCGAGATCCTTCGAAAAAGGTGATTTGGTCTTAAGGAGAGCAGACATCGGCAATAAGAATGCTCAGGATGGAAAGCTGGCGGCTAACTGGGAAGGGCCATACCGAGTTGCTCAAGATCTCAGCCATGGGGCATATATGTTAGAAACATTGGATAAGAGGGCAATCAAACGTACATGGAATGCCGATAAGCTGAAGACATATTATAGTTGATTATGTTTTTGTGTGTTTTCCGCTAATTGAGAAAAGTGGCGGCCAACGGCTTAGACACCCCCACTTCATGTAATCTCTTTCATCGGAATCATAGAAACGAATGAAGTTGATATTTATGAATAAATAAGTCATGAATTGGCAGTTTCTTTTGAAATATACTTCGATATCTATAAGTCATATGTTGACTAAAGCTCGTTGAGCAATATTTATATCGTTCCATGCGGATCCGAGGTGTTTTCTAACCCCGATCAGGTCGGCACGGTCCAAAGCGGCAGTGATACACTAACGATAACTTGGAATGAGCAAAAAACCGAGAAACGATTATGTAAGTCCGTCAATATTTTACTTGGCCATTGGAGCCAAACAAATATTAAATACGCATACTAAAAAGTTCTAAAGAACAATATGGGAAATAACTATTTTCCAAAATATAAAAATTGTTTCAAACAAAGAAATTGTTCAAATATAAATACATGATAAAACCGGCATCCCGGCCCTTTAAACATCGCCCATTGGAGCCGAGTTCCCTTCAGCCCCGGCCTCCGGAAGATCCTCGGCCTCAACAACAGAATCCTCTTGTTCAAAATAAGGGACGACAGCACCATCTCGAACAAAAGATTGGAAGTGTAGACCTTCAGTGTTCAGAGTGATCCCGGGGTTAAGGCATTGGATCTGGGCAACGGCGTTGTTGAAGGAGTCCTCGGCCGCCGAAGATAGTGAATCCTGCAAGTCGGCCACATCCTTCTCGACCACCAGGAGTTTGGACTTAGCATCCCTTGCCTCGGCCTCAGCACCCTCGAACAAGGTTTTCACCTCATTCAGATTTTGGGCCATAAGGGCGGCTTTAGCAAGGGCCTAGTCGGTCTCAAAGCGAGACGCCCAAAGATCTCACTCGAACTCTTCTCGAGCCTGCACAGCTTGTCCCCGAGCAGCCGTCAACCCGTCCTCGGCCCTCTGAAGCTTGGTACCGGCAACCGCAAGCTCTTCTTTATACTTATGACATCTATCCTTGGTGACAACAAGGCAGTCAACCAAGGAGGCCGTTTTGAAGGCGTGCAGCTGCATCTGCTGAAGCAGAAGGACATCCTCCTTGGAAAATCGAGAGGAGTGGGCGAATCGTTTGGGGGCCTGGATGAAGGGGAATAGATCATCGACCCCTCGTTCCCATCGATGGCCGAGCTCCAGCTTCGAGGCGTCGGGAGGAATGACGGAAGTGTACTCAGTTGCCGGGGAATCAGCTACAGGAGCCGGAGGGGAAGGAGCAGAGACTTCAGCAGGAGGGGCGATCGTGGCGGGGATGGTAGAAATAAGAACGGCCATTGCGACCGAACTGGTGGCCGCCTCTGTGGCCGACTTGATCACTTTCCTCCTCTTAAGATTTTTAAAGAAGGGGGGAGCTGCATTAGTGGCCGAAGGAGGACGAGGAGCCCCAGAGGTCTTGCGGGACCGAGGACGCAGGTCACCGGTCTGATCTTCCATCTCGGTAGCTGTAAAATAAAGCAAAAAATAGAATAGTAAACATCGAGAATAGAAGAGAATGAGAAAATATATTTTATAAGTTTGACTAACAGTCAGGAAGAGCCGAGGGAATTTCGCATAAACCCTGACTCTCTCGGAAGACATCAATTTGGATGACCGAGTAAGCATCTTCATCCGACAACCCGGTCTCATCACGATGGTAAAAGGAGGGGTGGAATTCATGATTGGCACGAGACCAATAAAGTGGAAACTTCCACTTTACCCGGCAGACTCCAGCCCTTGCAAAAAGAAAGGCTGCTGGCCGGGTTTGGCACTAACCTTAAAATAATTATTTTTAAATCTTTTAAAAGAATCAGCAAAAAGGGGAAAAAGTTTATGTTTGGGGCGACTCCTTAAGGAAGTCCATCCCTTTCGGTTTGAGGGCTCTCGGCCTGAGCCGCTAGTCTGAGCAGAAAAGTAATACATAAAAACAGGGAGTGTATAGGGAATTCCTAAGTTAACACACAAATCCTCGAAGGATTTGATGAAGGCCCAACCGTTTGGATGAAGTTGTGAAGGAGCTAGAGAAAGGTGTTTTAGGAGTTTCATTTCGAACTCAGAAAGAGGAAAACGAATACCCAGACGGGTGACCACATCGGCACAGAAGAAGAAGAAACTAGATTCGCCCTGCCCGGCACTCGACCTGGTTCTCTACAGGGAGGGCGACTATGCCCTCCGGACTCATAAATGAAGAGGTGTTGAGAACCTCGAAGGTCATCCAAGGAAACTGGCCTATCAGATTGGGAGATAGTTGCCGGCATGTGAACCGCTTGACCGAGACTCCTCGACGATTTCTACAGAGGGGATTTCCATGATGACCTACGATAAGAGAAAAAAGAGAATAATCAGCAAAGGTACCTGGAGGATTGTCGGCAAGTCGGAAGACGCCAGCCGGCGCCGAGATACTTTCAGGTGGCATCTCGGCTCTAGGCGGGGCCAATGGAGGAATGACGGCTACAGGATTATGCCGGCACGCATCTAGCACGTCCTTGGCGTCCTTATCAAAGCCCGAGCTGGCTAGATACAAAAACTTGTCCATGCACCTTGTGCACGGTTCAAACCAGATTTCAGAAGGAGATTTCTAAGGGCAAGGTCTCGGGGGAAGAGCAGAAGGAGTCACAATATGAACCCTAGTTTCCTTATTAGATTTTGTACCAGAACTCTGCAAAATCTTTGAAGAAACCTTAACATTTTTTGAGGGAGGGATACGACCTCTAGACTCCTTGATAGACCCAATGCTAGAACCTGTTCCAATCCTAGGAGAATTTGTTATGGCTTTAGAAGGAGGTAATTTGTCGACTGAAGGATTTTTTGAGGATTTAGAACCACCACTAGGGTTTCGAAGGAAGCGCTTGGTCTTGTCCTCCTCACTGAGGGGTTTACCAAAAAACCAAAAGGCTACACCAGGAGAGACTCTTTCAGCAATACGAGCCTCTTCTTCAGGAGTAAGTTTCACCATTATGAAATTGAGAGATTTTCAAAAAGGGGAATAAGGGATGAAGATGAACAGATGAACAAGATAAGAAAAAGGGCAGAAACCCAGAAAAGGAAGTCCAAAGGGAATAGGTATCGCCAAGAATAAAATAAAAAGGATGGAAGAAGAAAAAGAGTAATGCAGAATCACGAAGTGAAAGGAAAGAAAAAATACCTGGGTTGAAGAATGTTTTGAAGAAGAAAAGGATGAAGCACCAGAAATGCGAAGGCAGGAAGCAGAATAACAGAGCAAAAGCAAGCGACAGAAATGAGTCAGAAGTTTTGAGACGGTGGAAGGAAATGACAAGGTATGGACTATAAAGTGGAAAATAACCGCAACCCACGAAATTAAAGAAGTGTAACCGTCAAAATTTGAATTAAAAAATAGTAACTGACAGACGTGCTTGATTGCTGGGGCAATTATGGCTAATAACCAAGGGATAGGGGCAAAATAGACACATAACAAGAGATAGTCATGATTGGAACGTGCAAAGAAATGGCAGAGCATTAAATGCGAGGGAAGCGCGTCTTTTCACATGTCCAGACGACTGTAAGAGTTCTGCCTTATATGGGAATTTGAAGCTAAAAGAGGAGGTTAGTCTAGCAGAAAATAGGCGTTTCAGTGTCTCGGCTGAAATCGGAAAAAGGGGTCGGCTTGTAGATCACTATCTCGGCCAAAGTCAGAAAAAGAGGTCGGCACTTAGTGGAACAGAAGGCCATAATATCCAAAGTTCTATGAAAAGATAACGCCTCAGAAGGATATCACTTAGGCCGACTTATCCGAAATAATTATCTCGGCTATGGGAATAAGCTCAATATATTCATCTCGATCATTCAGATTACTCAATAACCGAGATGAGGGGCAACTGTTACAGATATTTTATATTGGGCCAAAGGCCAAAGGGCCCAAGGCAGTTAAAAATAAGTTATTTAGGGAAAGATTAAAGAAGATTGAAATCCTAAATATTTACAGAATCAAAGAAGATATAGAAGGTTATTTTTACATCAAATATCCAGAATATTTGCTCATCTTTCAGAAGATCGTGATCAAGAATAGGAATAGTTTCCTTATTTTTTCACAGGTCAGTAAGCATAAATAGTCATTCACACTAAAGGTGCAAGGTACACACATACTATTGCTCTCTCTTTTCCATTCTCACATTGCACACACCCCACGTCCAATTTGTGGTTCGTTTGTGCTGTGATCTTCTTCCTGGAGTTGTTTTAATCTTCGTAAACACCTTCAGAGAGAGAGTTTGATCCTATATTGATTTCTGGCATATTGCTGGATCTCCGTTTTTAAGGAACGGAACACCATGCATTATATATCATACAACTTTACCATGGGGTCTTCACCCCGATCTTGGTATAAAACATCCATTCTTTGAAAATCTCTCACTAAAGAAAAATGGAAGATCTTCACATTGAAAAATTAATTCCTCTACAAGAACCATGAAGATCCCAAAAATAACATTAAAAAATCTTTTTTTTTTTGTCAAATTTAAACACCCCATTTTGTATGATGAAGGAGATAAAAAGAAAGATTATTGTCACTGTACAATACAGAAGCAAAATTAAAATTTCACAACATTCCATTTTATTCTCACAAGAACAAATTACATATTAAAAACAAAAATAGTGATAAAAAAAAATCTCTCTTCGTTGTACATTATTTGTCGTTCGACATGGCCACTCCATTCGATGTTGTTGTCGTGCACAAATGTCCTCCACCGCTCCGTGCAAAGGAAAAGGGGATAGGGGAAGGGGCAGAAGGAAAAGGGAAGGGGCGGAGGGAAAAGGGAAGGGAAGTGGCTCCGAGAGGCACGTGGAATTGAGGAAAAAAATTAAGGAGAGGGTGAGGGTTGGTGATGGTGAAGAGAAAAAAATTAAAATAAAATAAAAAATGAATGTTGCATAACTTCTCTAATTGAACGTTGCCTTCCAAAATGTTTGAAAAATTACCGTTGTCTTTAAATCAGTAGGCAATGAGTATTGTTGGTCATTTTTTCAATCTACTTACAGTAGACTGTAATTTTATTATTTTTAATATTCAAATATTTTAAAATATAATTTGCACTCCAACCGAATCCTATAAATTGAGCACATACTTGCTCATATTTTGCACATCAATTCTCCTTATCATCTTTTATTTCTCAATCTCTTATTGCAATCTCAATCTCTTGATTTAGTTTCATTATTAATGGGTCCAAATCAGTATAATTGACAAGCTTATTACAATTTTTTGCAAAATTATCAACTTCCTCATTCGAACGAAAAATCTCAATATCCTCCTCCATTTTTTCCTTACTTGTCAGCACCACCATCAATGAATTTTATGCAAAATAATCAATCTCCTTCCATCGAAAATTCTCAATAGTCTCATGCGATAATCAAAAGAATAACTAGAACGTGCAAATCCACCAAACTAAAACAATAGCCAATAAGCAAAAAGAGAGGTTACCCTGCTTGTTTCTGCAAAATCCCAAATCGAATGCCTTTTCTTCACCTTAGTTTTTTACTAAAATTCCACCAAATTGCAAACCCAAATTGCTGCAATGTTGAACTAGGGAAATTTATGATTTGAAATTTAGGATGTAAGTAATATGTGAGAATTTTTGCTTAAGTGTTTTCATCTCATTTTTTTAAGAAAAATATTAATTAGTGTTCGTCATGACTCATGCTATTAAAAAAGACTTAAAAAATTAAAGATTAAAATATATTTTTTGTCATTATAAATGTTAAAATATTTTTAGAATTCATTCCTACAAAATCATAATATATTTTTAGTTCTCACAAAATCTAAATATGCAATTTTTTTTTATCCGAACCTTTCCCAAGCAGCTCATGGCTGACCTTCATTAGTGCCCAATATGTGTCCAAATATTTTTCATGAAATTTATTGTTTTTTATTGAACCCTAAAGCATCATATGTTCCTTCGAAGACCAGATCTATGTCACCATCTATCCTTGCCCTCTCCGACAAGCATGACACCAACCCTGAAGACTGTGCACACCCACCTTGGTCCTCCTCCGCATGTGACCTTCTCGCACCAGATCTGTGCATCGTGCATGATACCCCACCTCCCTGACCACCACCATCATCACCACCGTCACGACACCCAAGACCACAAAGGAGCTGTGTGCGAGCCCAACCCCAGTGCATCTCAAATTCGAGGGTATGTACACTTTTGCACCACTAGCCCCAACCACCATGAGAGAGGAAATTTGAAATCAATACATTTGGTTTGATGGTGGTGATTAGATTTGGTTGTGTGGGGCTCGGTGGTGGATGAGTTTGTTGTGCAATGGCAGTAGATTGATAATGATGTTGGGTTTGCTTGTGCGGTGGTGGTTTGGCTTAGTGAACTCAGGTTATTGATGTCTCTCGTAGGATCATGGGTAATCGAGGAATTTTCACATTGGTTATAATTTTAATTAATGTAGAATAATATTTTCTACATTGGTTATGGGTTATATTAATAATCGATGTCAAAAAGGTTTAAAAAATTGTTGGTTTTTCATACACCTATGTTCAGATTACCCAAAGCTACGTTTAGGAAAAAATATCACATCCCAATTTTGGGAGGACGAAAAATATATAAAAAAATTTGTAAAGAGGATTATAAATATTTCAATATTTATAGAAACAAAAACATATTTTATCTAAAAATAAAATTAAAAAATAATCTTAAGGTCTGTGTAGAGGCCAAAGCTAAAATTCCCATTGCTAATTACTTTCATTCAAATAATGCTAATTAATGTAAATCCACTAGAGAATGAGAAACGAACACTATTAGAAAAGCGTTATTCAAAGACAGTTCTAAACTCCATACAAAGACAGTTGTACGACAGTCTTTGTATCGAGCGTCGTTGAAAGTCATACCAAAAGACGGTTATAATGCAATCATCTTAGAATGTAACAGTGTAACTTTCTAAGATGGTTATAATGAAACTGTGTTAGATTTGACGTCGTGAAATAATGCTTTTGTAGTAGTGGAAAGTCATACCAAATGGTTGTATACTTATTAAATTTATTGCTAATATGCCATCTTAGCTTTATTCAACTCACAACACGCGCAACCTATTAAATACATAATAACGATATCTTAGGATGTTCATTCATATATATATATATATATATATATATATATAACATGTTGAGTGTGATATACAGAAATCACAAAAATGTTCATGGATAGACCCCAATTAGAGATCTAAAACCAAAGATGGGAAATATTTTGTAGTGATTGAATCCTGCTTCAATGAAGAGTTGTTTCCATTCTTTTTCACTTCGTTCTTTTCCATTCATAGTCAACATAATTATATCCAAACTAAGTGTTGCTTGAGTCATATCCGAGTCATCTAGATTCTCATTTATTATTTATCTATGATAATCACTTTCCCTATGTTGTCTGCTTGAAATAGTATCTCTACACTTTTGCAAGATCTTTATGCAATTTTCTTCGTTCCAATTATGTAAAATTGACTGCAAAGAGTGTAAAAAAGAAAAAGAAAAAAAAAGAATTATCTCCTGAGTCCTGATTGCAGTAATCTTTTCCCAATCAAATAAGCAAATGGACATTAAGATATATTTGTACCTTTAGTAGAACTGCATCAGTTTGAAGGATAGATTTGAACATATCACCACCAACAAAACCTACATTATTTGTTTCTGTCAAGTTTGCTACAACATGAGGAAGGTCAAGCAGAACACATTTCAGCTTAGGGAGTGCGTCACAAATAATTGTGGGGGTGGTTCCAATTCCACCACTTACTTCCACCCTGGAATCCGGCCCCTCAAAAACTGAAGTGCAATTTTTGAGTGCCAAGTCTACTTTTCGGGAATCACTTGCCATAGCCTCATTGAAGAGACTAAATATTCAGGGTTTTCTCAAGAAGCCCCCAAGAACTTGTTCTGTGGGTTGTCTCAAATATTGAGGGGTTTAATTTTAAGACGATTTTAAAACAACCGTTATTGATTTGACGTCGTAAAATATTATATTTTTTTAGTAGTGAATGGGTCTCTTGCCATTGCAAAAATGCATTGCAGTTATTCATATATTGGCATACAGATCACTTATTGATTGTGTGGATGAGTACGTTAGAATTAGGGATGGCAAAATGGGCCTGGCCCGGTGGACCAGCCCGTTTAGCCCACAAAAAAATGTAGGCCGGGTTGATAATTGCAACCCACTAATCAAAACCGGGCCGGGTCAACCCAGCCCACTAAAATACGGGCCAAAACCGGGCTCAGGCTGGGCCAGCCCACCGGGCCCACAGCCCACAAAAAAATGAAATAATATATATGTTGTGCAGTCACTGCAGTGCTAGGAAGGACCGAAATAAAAAATTAAAAATGACAATTACTTACACTGTGTAGCCTACACTCCTGCAGAGATCGAGACTGAGTCTGCGTTCCGGCTTCGTCGTTCTTGCTTCCGGCACGACGGTGGCGGCACCTCTGCATGTCTGCACCTTTGTCCTTCCTTCGTTCTCGTTCTCGTCTGTGCCGGCGTGCCCCACCGCATTCCACCTGAAGACTGAAGACCAAGCGCACCATGGACAACAAAAACGTCGTTGTTTGCGACAAAACTGGGGTACTTCTCTCTCTCTCACCTTTGCACTGTAACGGATCTTGCAAAATCCATCGAATTAGTTCATCATTTACTTCCACGGATCTGAAGGGTGTTATATTTATGATATTATAATAATAGTCTGATACTGTGAATGCAGTATGTGAAGTGTGGTTTTGCTGGGGAGAATTTCCGCAAATCCAATAATTTATACTGCATGACCGGAGTTCTATTGCAATTGGAATGATATAATGAATAGGAAATAGAAGTATAAACCCTCGGTTATGGAAGTATACTTAGATTGCAGTATAAATCTCTTGCATAGCATATGATATATATCGAATTGTGTTGCAATTGGAATGATTTTGTTGGAAATGGAAGTATAAATCCTCTGCTTTTTTCTGGAATGACCATGTAATTGGAACCATGCAATTGGAATGACCATGTGGATTTCGAACTGTGTACATTTAGAAACACTGCAATTATTTGCTGTCTGTCTCATAATTATAGGAATTGGAAATATTCTTGCAATAAAGTTTTGCACTTTTGCTTTGTTACCCATTTGTTGTGGCAAATTGAGATGCTATGCAATTAGGATGTATGGTCACTATGGTGTATTCATCTCATGGTTGTTCTTATTTTATTGAAATTGGACCGCAGGGTATTTTTTTTTTTTTTTATTCACTTTGTAAGGATCTTTTGTGGTAGCAGATTCTTAATACTACTATAATGTTGTTACACAGAGAACTATATCAGTAGTTTTTACAGGATGTAATTTTTGGATTTGTTCTTTACTCTTTGTTTAATCTTGTGATTTATAAACAAGAGAAAGGGGAGAAAAGGGTAGGAAATGAAAATCTTTAGTTTACGAGTATCATCATGTACCAATTTTACTTGAATCAGCATTTGATGATGAATTGAAATTAATTTTTTTATAAATTAATTATATTTGTATTTTTTTTAACAATTTTTTGTCTTTTTTAATTTTTTTAAAACTTATTTATTTATTTTTATTTATAGGTGGGCTGGCCCGCTGGCCCACCTTAAAGTGGGATGGGCTAGCATTTTCAGCCCACTTTGTAAAAGTGGGCCAACCCGGTCCGGCCCATTTTTTTGATCCCACTTTTGGTGGGCTGGCCCACTTTGCCACCCCTATTTAGAATTGACAAATGTAATGCAATTCAATGGTTACAAAAATTTGTAAAAGGTGTCAATGAGATATTTTGACAAGAGTACATGAGAAGACCCAACAACAACGACATCAATCATTTACTGCAAATTGGAGATGCACGAGAGTTTCCATATATGTTAGGTTCTATTGATGGCATGCGTTGAGAAAGAAAAAATTGTCCAGTTGCATGGCAGGGCCAATATCGTTTAGGTGATCATTACAACCCCATAATAATACTTGAATTCGTCGCTTCACAAGATTTTTGGATTTGGCATGGATATTTCGGAGTTACGGGTTCAAACAATGATATTAATGTGTTAAACCAATCGTCTATGTTTGATGACGTTTTGCAAGGTTGAGTCCCTCTAGTACAATTTACAATTATGGTACTCCATATAATATGAGGTACTATCTTGCATATAGTATTTATCCTAATTGGGTCACATTTATGAAGACCATACTAATGCCACAAGGTCCTAGAATAAAATTATTTGAAAAATGTCAAGAAGCAGCGAGAAAGGATGTGGAACTAGCATTTGATGTGCTCAAATCTCGATTCACAATTATATGTTGTCAATCATGTGAATGAAAATGGATACTGTTCTGCTCGGAGAGAACAGAAATGTCCAACGATTGGTGTTGGGTATTTTTTATAGGATCAAACTTTCTCTCTTGAGAAGCTTATGGAGATGAAGCAACTCAAGGAAGAAGATCACAGCACAGCGAACACGATGAATTGGGGGTGCGGTGTGTGCTGGTGTGAAAGAAAAGAGAGAGCCAGAATTGTGTACCTTTC
>PYAF01000400.1:6315-32569 GCA_007407185.1 Glycine tomentella
GTGTGTGATCAGGCTGTCTTTGATGTGTGCAGAGAAGGAGTAGTAGGATTAACGAGGAAATGAAAGCCTTCGTTTTTTTCTTTCATGGGCTCATTTTGGGACCATACAGGATTAAGGTTGAACAGTGGTATTGTAAAAATTAATTGTGTATTATATTTTCACATTTCGACATACATTTTTTGAATTACTCTATATATATGTATGTATATACGAAATAACTTGACAAAATATGTTTGTTGCTGGCCATTTTACTTGTATTTGTCTTTTATGTAAAAATTATATTATTGAATATAATTTTTAATTAATAAATTAAATTTATAGTCATAATTTATTAAATAACTGAATTATACAGTTTAAAAAAAAGCATCCATTCAACGACGGTTATAAAAAAACCATCTTCGAATGTAAGTTTCAAAGACGGTTGTTCTTAAAAACCGTCTTTGTATCGGACTTTCAAAGACAGTTGTAGCCAAACCGTCTTCGTATCTAAGTTTCAAAGACGGTTGTTTGCAAAAACCGTCTTTGATTGGCATTTTCAAAGACGGTTGTTCTTTACAACCGTCTTCGTATCCACTTTCAAAGACGGTTATATCATAAAAATCGTCTTTGTTTCCATTTTCAAAGACGGTTGGTCCCAACAACCGTCTTCGTATGTCACTTTTAAAGACGGTTGTAAACAAAACCGTCTTTGAAACTTTTTTAGAAAAAAAAACACTATATACGAAAACGGTTGTTCCCAATAACCGTCTTCGTTTCATACTTTCTAAGACGGTTGTCAGATACAACCGTCGTTGTATGTATTTTAATTTTTTTTTTAAAAAAATTAATTACAAACTAAGACGGTTGTTCAAAATAACCGTCGTAAAATGTAGTAAACAAAGACGGTTCAATAATTGTCGTTGAAAACCATAATTTTTGACGACTCAAGATACGAAGACGGTTCGTGAATCGTCGTTGAAGTACTAAAACAACCGTCGTTAAAGACCTGTTGTGTAGTAGTGATGGGACATCTTAACACATACTCCTCATGTCCAAGATTGGACATTTGATGTGTGAAATTTATAGGATCAGACATCTATAATTAAGCAGTCTAACATTAAGACTGAATAGGATTTGAATTATAAATGGACCAAATTTGACTTACTCCCAAATTTATTAGCATGCTTTTTATGAGTGTTACAATTTCCTTAAAATTAATTATATAAAATGGTGAATGAACATCTATCATATTGTGAAAGATCATCATATAAAATGTTGAATGTGTTAAACGTTACTATATATTGACGTTGTATATCAATTATCAAGTATAAACATATCTAGTTAATCCATAGTTTAAATCACAAAAAATATGAGATTTGGTAACTATTATTCTTGGGTACAATTAAAAAAATAAATTTATGTTACATGCTAGCAAATTATTTTAGCCATATAATCGTGTGGGTGTAAAACAAAAAAAGTATTATGCCTTCCCTTCACCTATAAATCTATGTTATATGCTAGCAAATTCCAAATTAGTGCAAGAAATTTCTTGAAAGTTTTAGCGAAAGAAATTATGGAAGTTATAGGACCTTTTAGTTCTTACCTCTTTCTAATGAACCTTTCCTTCCTAGACATCCTTTCCACCAAGCTATACCAGATATTATGATGATAACAAGTGCTCCAGTAATTACCATTGCAACAATAAACTGCACAGGCATGCCATCTCTATTTTCCTCTCGGGGTGTAAAGTCTGCTTAATGACAAAAGGAATTTGGATATTTACTACATCAGATGAGGACATGATCTTAAATAGCAGTTGCAGTGAGTCAAAAAATTTTACATTCGGATAATTGTAAGAAAATGCAGTTGATCTAGTTATAATTACGATGGCAATGCAATTGCAATAAGTCTAAATATCTTAATGTTGCGATAGTGATTACAATTGTGATCACAATTTGAAACCATGGATATGGGTGATAGTTGAAGAAAAATAACTACAAATCTAGAAGTAGAACTGACCAGGATCAACAAATATAGCTGATATAAGAGGACCATGAACTGATCCAAATGGGATATTAGTTGTCCCTTTACCCGCCCATTGCAAGCGAATCTCTAAGGTACTGCTAATCACAATAGCAACGAACTTTTTTATGATTGCCATACCAACTCCTCCTGCTTCTTTTGCAATATTAAAATCCTTCACCACCAATTTTTTCTACAATACCTCAATCCAGACACAAATGGTTCATTATGGTTTATAATGATCAAAAGGTAGTTGTTCAATATTATCTCTTCTCTAGTTTTATTTATAAGAAACAAATTATAGTGTATTTTATATTATAACTTATTTTCTATAAATAGGACAAAAAATATGTGGTTGACAAAGGTAAAATGATGAAATCATGCACCTGAATATAAATGTCAAATACACGTCTTCCGAGGCTACTATATGTTTGATCATCAGTGAACATAATTTCTGCAAAATGAAGACTTACTGTGTAGCTTCCATTTCCCATGCAAAATGCATAATATGTGAGAGAAAGGGCAGAAACACGTGCATCCATATACAGTTCACCATGGTCCATAGCAAGCTTAGTTGTATTAGACCAGGTATAGTAGTCTAAACGACCGCTATCAAAGAAATGACCAGTGTTGCTAAATATCCAGTTTGATCCGGTTCGGCGAAATCTTGCTTGTCCAGCTTCTTGTGAATCATCATCATATTTCACATTTCCATTAGAAATTAACTTCCCACCACAATTTATATGAAGAGAGTACCAAGCTGGGATCGACAACCATTAAAGGGTGAAAAGTAAATATTAAGCTATCAAACACAATAAGAACATTCCATCAGAAAAAAAGAAGCATTCAAACAAATATTACTTTTCCACAGTTAAGTATCTATCTCTCAATTTCTTTTTCCTCTTCGTTATTAAGGGGAAAACTAAGGAGTGTAATTGAATTATATAAGCCTCGGCATGGGAAACTGGTAGTTTATTATTACTAATTTTCAATGACATAACAGAAAAAAGTTGATGTAAGAGTTCTAGACAATTAGAACCAATTTCATGAAAAATGAAATAGGAAGATGGTTAGTTATATGTGATTCACTATTGGAATAAAATAGAATTTTTTTAAAAGATTTGTACTCTTGTAAAAGAATAATAAAGGAAACAAAGAAAAATCTCAAGCATGAGACCGATGTACACTAAGTGATATGAAACACTTAGTTTTGGGAGCATATGTTTAGTTCTACAACCTGCCTAAAAAATGTTTAGTTCTACAACCAATGCGTTTACATTTTTAACTGTGTATTCACAAATACAAATGATGGAAAGCACTTGCACCTCATAGAGCAAAGATCAGCACAAAAGTACACATCAAATCCAATAAAAATTAATACAAAGTTCCTAAGAGTTGTAAGTGAGTCTGAATCTCCTTATAAAATCAAAATGCAAATCTAATTTATAGGAAATCAATGATAAACACTTCCAAAGAAGGGGGAATATGGAAAAATGCAGCATTTGCGGTATTTACCAGTGAATTGGTTGGAATAATTATACTGTAAGCATGTTTAGAAAGTGATAATTATCTATGAAAAATATTATCAGTTAACTTACTATTAACATGTCAACATAACTATAAAATTGAACAGGTTCAAATAATAAAGCATTAGTTGGATGTTAATATTAGAAGTTTATAACTTATCGACTTACTTTTAGGACAGTTAAGGTTCCCTAAACATGGAATCATTCCCCTGGGAAAAGAATGGAGTAGGCATAACAAGTCAGCATAATCATATTTAACTAGTATAGGCTATATACGTATATAAAATTAACTTAGCATGAATACTATATAAAACTCACAAGTTCTTTCCCTTCAAAGATGATGCAAACAAGTTCCTAAGCCACATAATAAATTGCCAAGGCTCAGATAATAACTCAAAATTCCAAAAAAAGAAAAACATGCAAAGACAAGGATTCTTACACGCTTCCTTGTTGACATGTCAATTGCTCTGGATTTTCAATGGTCAAATTGTTATATGAGAGATCCCTGTGTTAATTTATGCATGTATTTTGAAACCAAAAAGGAAAACAATAATTATATATGTAACACTTGGTGATATATATATATATATATATATATATATATATATATATATATATATATATATATAACAATCTTAAGAATATTGGTACGACAATTTTCCATGCATAAGATATAATTTAGTTCAATAAATCATATAAGTTGCTTTTCAAGAATTGCTTACGTGTAGTCTGGCCTATCTATCCAATTGGGCAGTGGTCCATTAAAAAGGTTTCCAGTTAAATATCTAGGTAAAAACAATAAAAAGAAGTCAATTTAGAGAACTCATCAATTATTGATAAACCATCAACATGATAAATAGCAGTAAACTAAAACCTATTCCCAAATAATTTGGATGGTTCCGAAGGATGTTATTGACTTATATGGGTTGCCCACATAAATATTTATTTTAATCTACGCTATCATAAAATAGTGACACTAGGAAATAACTATCTATCTCCTATGTTCTCTTATCTCTCCTAATAGATTATCTTTTTTTAATTCATTTTCTTAGTGAAAGGATTAGACACGATTCTCCTAAGTAACTCATAAGAATACAATTATGTTGATCAGAACTATAAAATAAAATATATTGATGGATAAACACATTCTTGAAATAAAAACAGATGTGTGTTGAGAATTTAAATAGATTCACGTTTCTAAATTTCCAATTGTCTCTATGTGTGTATCTAAAAAACAATGCATTATAAATTTACAAAATTTTTGTTATTTTATTGCAAACAAACAAGTCAACCGTGTCTTGTTTAACATATGTCAGACTAGTTTTTTTAGAATCTTTACCAAGCTAATTGATTTTAGATGTTTACTCAGCGATTAATTTCCAGCTCAAACCTAAAGTTAATACTTGGTTTACACAAGTAAGAAACATAAAAAAAAGGTTTTGTCAATTGATTCAAACTGTCATTATATTCATTTGATTCATTGGAATTATTGATGGATTCTGTAATGTCTTAGGGTAGCACCTGAACTGTAAATTATCACTCAATTAATTATCTAACAGTATATGCGCTCTTTTTGGTGAAATAGCATATCAAAACGGAACTAAAGAATATTACTTACAGTAAATTTATATCATTTAGGCCACCCAAAGTTCTTGGAATCGGTCCAGTTAATTTGTTAAAACTGAGGTCTCTGAAAAAGGAATAATTCCAGAACAAGTATTAGAGAGAAAATAATGGTATCGAAAAAGCAACATGGAAATGTTTAGTCCCTACAATGCAATGCAAAATGATGAGTATAAAGTGCAACGATTTTAAAGGGTTCTTAATACATATAAATAATGCGAGAAATGTTTGAAGGTAAAACCAAGGAAGTCTAATTGAAAAAGAAAATAAACATCACTTACAATGATCGTAAAGTAGTCACATATCCAATGTATTCAGGAACCATTCCTATAAGATTGCAACTCCTCAATACTCTGCGAAACAATTTAACAATATGTAAATATATGTAGTGGCAAAAAGGCATTAACATCTTCTATTTCCTTATTTCTATTTCTTAGAACATTTCATTATTAAGGCACTAACACAATGAAAATGAGAAAATATAGTAATAATTAAGGGTGAGTATGGATTGAATTTTTACAAATCCAATTCATATCTACTTAAATGGATTTGATCTTAAATCTATATCCATATTTTTTTTAAAATCAATTTGGATTCAAGATTCAATCCACTTAAGTGGATATGAATTTGGTCATATCCAATTTATATCCACTTAAATGTTATTAATTTTTTTTTTTTACAAATTTCAATAATTAAACATTAAAAAGTGAAAACTTAACACTTGTTCATTTAAGAGTTATTTTCAGTTGACCTTGGTCAAGACTATTTTTGGTCGATCTTAGTTAGAATATTTTTGGCTTACCTCAATCAGGACAATTTTGACTGACATCAACCCAAACATTTTAGACCGACATCAATTAGAACTATTTTGTGCCTGACATCGATCAGTGCATTTTTGGTCGATATCGACGAAGGATGTTTTTAGTTGATCTTAGGTAGGATTATTTTTTGATTGAGGTTGGCTAGGGTTTTTAGTCAATGTCTCGGTCAAGGATGTTTTTGGTTAATCTTAGGTAGGGTTATTTTTTTGTTGAGGTCGGCTACGATTTTTAGTCAATATCGATTGACAATATTTTTTTGCCGATATTGACTAGGAGTTTTTCGATCAACATCGATTGTGAGTAGTTTTTGGCTGATGTTGGTTAGGATTTTTATGGCGAACATCGGTTAGATTTTTTTTTCCTGATGTCAGTCGTTGATATTTTTTGGCAATATTAGTCGATACTATTTTTTTGTCGACGTTAGCTAGTTTTTTTGCTAAGCTGGTTGAAACTATTTTTTTGTAGGCATCATCTAGGGTTTGTTGGCCAACATCAACCATGACTGTTTCTTTTGGTCGATGTTGGCTAGAGATATTTTTTGTTCAACTAGGGTTTTTTTGATTAGCGTCAATTAGTAGAATATTTTGGTCGACGTCAGCTAGATTTTTTTGATTAATGTCAATTGATGATGTTTTTCATCCGCTGTCGACCAAAAAAATCCTAACCAACATCGGCAAAAAAATAGTCTCATCTGACGTCGACTAAAACAATCATAGTTGATGTCGGCAAAAAAATATTTGGACGACATTGACAAAAAATAGCTCCTACTGATGTTGATCAAAAAAATCTAACTGTCATTGTCCAAAAATTGTATTGAATTTAAAAATCCAAACAAATATCCAATCCATATCTAATTAATTGGATTGAAAAAAACCTACCTGACGTTGACAAAAAAATAATCTTAACAAACATTGGAAAAAAAAAAACTAGCTGAGTCGACAAAAAAATATGCTCTACTAATGTCGGCCAAAAAAAATCTAGAGGACATCAGCCAAAAAGAGTCCCGACCAACATTGGCAAAAAAAAAACTTTATCAAAATTAACCAAAATAGTCTCAACCGATGACAGCTTAAAAATATCATCAGTTGACGTTAGCCAAAATAACTTTAAATGACATCGACAAAAAATAGCTCCTACCGAAGTTGGCAAAAAAAATCTAACTTTCATTGTCCAAAAAATTATATTGGATTTAAAAATCCAAACAAATATTACAATTCATATCCAATTAATTGGATTTGATTTAAAATCTAAAAAAATAAATTTTGATATGAAACTAGATCATTTAAATGGATTTAAAATGAATTAAATTGAATATAAATTTATTTTATAGATTTAGATTTTTTGGTCCAATCCTAATAATAATCCAAGCATTTAACTCACAGTGTTTCCAAACTAGTCAAGTTTTTAAGCTGGGGAAATTGAGAATCCGGTCCTTTCAAGTCACTTATTCTCCTGCATCACATATCTTAACTCTTAAGCACGGTAAGGATACACTAGAGCAAATTAAATTTTGAAACCTTGATTTTGCAATCAAAACACCATACTTACAAGTCAATGAGGTTGTTTAGAAATGAAATTCCAGAAGGAATTGGGCCACTAAAACCACTCCCTGACATCACCCTGTCACAATTTAAAACATTGAATCAATAAACCAATAAATAAATAATAGATTTAAATTTCACAAGAAGAAAGATTCATACAGTCTCTCTAAACTTGTCCAGCTTTGCATGAAATTGGGTAAAGTTCCAGAGAATTGATTGTCGCTAAGTCGACTGCATTATAAGTGTATGCATGCAACAACAACAAAAGAAAATTACTTTTGCTATTATAGTTGAATGAATTGAGTATAATAAAGGAATGGCACACTTACAGATACTTTAGTTTAGTGAGCCTGGAAAATGTTGCAGGTAAATCTCCGGTAAAATAGTTTGATGAGAGAAACCTGTAAGTAACATTGAAATTTAGAATATAAGGAATAAGAATTAGGATTATCTTATGAGTAAAATGCACTTTTAAAGTTTTTTATCAAAGAAAAGCAACTCATAGTAACGTAACATGTGAATTTGGAAACAATTTCCATTAATGATAAGCATTTCGAAGAAGTTGTATCAAAGGCATAGAATGCAAAAAATATTAATTTTATTAATGAACATAACATAATATTTAATTTTTCACTAGAAAAAAATAATCAACCAAATAAAACACACAAAAGACTTACAGTTTTTCAAGTTGGGGGAGATTCCCAATCTCTGGAGGAAGCACTCCAGATAATTGATTGGACTCTAGGACCCTATGCATTTCAAGTCGAAGACAATATTGAGTTGGCAAAAGTTTTCATAAAATTGAAATGGGAAAATTTCTATGTGGATGATCAGAAACTTACAAACTTTTCAATGAGGTGATGTTTCCTAATTCTTTTGGGATTGGACCTGTTAGCCGATTTCCAAGAATGGAACTGCCACGATTAAGATTTAAGAAACACGCATAACTAGTTTAATGTTTTATGAAATCAGTGGAAGAACACATTAGAAAGAAAAAAAACTAAAAAGGGTTAAAATGTTTTTAATTTCTATAAATAGAATAATGTTCACTTATAGCCAATAAAAAATCCTTTACTTTTTTATGTCTTTTTTGTGCTTCACAAAAAATCGACTAATTTTATTCCTTCATTTATGAAAATAGTTATTATACATAACACATTTCCATAAAAGAACTAAAAGGATTTTTTTTTTAAAACCCTACACAATTAGAAAAAATATATCTAACCCATCTAAAATCATATAAAACAAGAACCGTTTCACCATTTGTCAGAACAATACACTAATGGTAATATATAACTAACAGGAAAATAATCATTGGAAATCAAATAAAGAATGAGGGAGATAGTACATGTTGACAAGATTCATGAAGCCCCATTGCGGAGGGATGGTACCATTAAGGTAGTTGCGGCAGAGGTTACTGTGCCACATTCAAGTGAAAGAATCAAACAAGTAAAGTAAATGATAATGGTAAAGAATGCAAATTTAGCGTGGGTTAATAACATACATTTCTTGGAGGAAAGGCAATCTCACTAGTTCAGTTGGGAGTGTGCCCGAAAGATTTTGTGACTTAAGCATACTGCATGGTAATTATTTATCCAAATGTGACAACCATGACTAAAAAAATAGGAATATATTTTATAAGTTTGTGTAACATATGAAGATTTTCTTTTCTCTTTAATTTTTTTGGGGAATGCCTCCTCAAAAGATTACTGCACTAGTGAGTAGTGAGCATTGGGTTTAAAATCACAAACAATCAGAAGTTAATGGGCCGTGATGAAACGAACAACTACAAACGAGAAAATAATAATTTCTTAAGAGACAACAAAGTTTTTTTGATTGTTTTTTACAAAAGTTTGTTTGACTGATAATCTATATATAGACTGTTTTACACATTTTTAATTTGATCGTCTAATTATTATTTTTATTTATTCCATTCCATCCCTTTTTTTTTGCGTCACGTTAATCTTTTCATTAACTTATTATAATCAATGTTGTTAAAACGTAGTGTCAACGTAAAAACGGTGAGGGTGAGCAAAAACGTAAAAACGTGAAACGTAAACGAAACGTAAGAGTTTACTACATACTAAAATAAGTCCCAAGAAATATGAAAACTGCAGAAAGCAACTTGTCTGGCCCAAATACATAAATACACACTTTATTCCTTGTTTCGTGTTCACTTTTGCTGCTCAAAAAAGCCACCCTTTTCTCTTTCTCTCTCGTGACCCTATCTAATATCTATCATTTAATCTCATTTCATTCTCTTTCTATCGAATCTCTTTGCAATACTCACATCACAGCATCAATGGGCGCTTCTCTGCCCCCCAAGGAGGCCAACCTCTTCAAGCTTATTGTCGAAGTAGCAGACGAAGCAGCAGATGAAGAAGGAAGACAACGGAAGCTTGAAAGAAGGAAGAGCAGCCGCGCACCAAGGAACAAACCCAAGGCACCGAGGAGGAGAAACTGTCGGTGTGTAAAAAACACGTAAAGGTCTGCGTTTTCAACCTTTTCTTTTTATAAAAAAACTGAGTCAACTCGATAAACTCGCCGAGTCAACCGAGTTTACCGAGTTGACTCGCCGTTTCAAACGAGTGAGTCCATTTTCCGTTTCAACCACCGATTCAAAACGATTTTTGGCCCAAAAACGTAAAAACATCCGTTTCTATCGAGTTGACACTACGTTTTAACAATAATAATTATAATATTTAAATTTCACTGTTAAATCATCAGATAATTGGCCGAAAACTAGATTTTACTCTTTAAGAACATATCCAAAATCCTCATAACGCATCACCCTCATCTTTACTCATCAACTTCACCCATCACAGAACACATATTAAACATTATACACCTGTTCTGATTTAATAAAAAAAAGTGGCCTGTTTGGTTTATCGGTCAAACCAAACCCATGCCAAGGGCCAAGGCTAGGAAACAAAAACAAATTAATTGCAAAAGTCATAAGGATCCTAGGTCCATGATTATTGATCAGAATCATAATAACAAAGTTCTGGTTCTGAACCGTCTAATAATTTTTTCCAAAATGGGACTTTAACAAACACAAAAACACACATATAGAGATCAAAAGACTTACATGCTAACAACATGGCAGATAGTGGCATTTGCAAAAAGACAATTGCAGGTGACAGCATTTTCAAACCCCTTCACTTGAACAGATGAAGTCCAATTACTTTGTCCACTGCATGGATCCACACTGAAATCCCAGTTCTTCTTCCCAAGTGTCCTAGCTATATCTTTCATAACTTGCACTGCATATCAAAACCAAACACCAAATTAATGCCACCCCTATAATGTTCTTTTCTACAAATTCAAATTGATTTTACTCACCCGTGTGAGAATTAAGATGGGCCCTATTTATATGATTTTTTTCAATAAAAACTTATAAGAAAAGAAAAATTTAACAAAAATGAATTAAACTCTTTTTATATGTTAAAATTATTTTATGCATAAGTTAATTAATGAAAATTCTTTCATTTAGCTTTTCCAAAAGTTAAATCCACTAGAGTGGACCTAGGTAGTGGTGGAAAGGTTGAATAATACGCATAAAATCATTGGTTTGAACCAAAGATGTATGAACGTATTATGTACCTTCATCTTCTGGCAGAGTAGCTCCCCTAGCCAAAGAAGAGATCAAACAAAAGGCAAGAAACCAAAGATGGAAGAGTGGAGGGAAAGTCATGTTCATGACGATGGCTGCAACAAGCTTTAGATTGAAATCTTACAGAAGAGTATTGCATATAATAATGTTGACAGACTTAATTAAAAGAGAAATATATTCCCACAGAAAGAAATAAATGAGGCCAGCTAACTATGACTGAATGTACAGACAAGTCAAGTCAAGTCAACTTGGCTCTAGTTAGAAAAGTCGTCGACACTGGGGTAGCAATTGCAGGTTTTTTTTTCGCATCTACACCACTTTGGGTGCCAAAATTCTCCATCTACACCACTTTTAATTTTATTACCCAATCTACACCAATTTTTTCTTGCCGTGAGAAGTTGAGAAGTGGCAACCCGACTTCTCAACAGCATTTTGCTATTTTTTTTTAAAAAAAATTTTATATTTTAAAAAAAATAAAAAAATTTATATTTGTTGACAGTGAGAAGTCGGGAATTCGCAATCCCCCTTCCGTACATTTTTACTTTTTTTAAAAAAAATTTGTTTTTTTAAAAGAATGTTTGTAATTTTTTTGAAAAAAATTACAAATATTTTATTGATTTAATAATTATTAGTTTATTAAATTTAATAAATACTTATGTTAAAATAAAAAAGACAACGTAATTAAAAAATAAGACGGATATATAATTATCATATCTCAATTATATTATACGCTGAAATTAAAACATTTAAAGTTAAAAAAAGACAACGTGATTAAAAAATAAAGCGGATATATAATGATCATATCTTAGTTATATTATACGCTGAATAAATATTTATTTTAACATAAATATTTACTTTATTTTTTAATCAACTTATTAAATTTATTTTAACATAATTGAGATATGATAATTATATATCCATATTTTTATTTAATTTATTTTCAAAAAAATTACAAACACTCTTTTAAAAAAATCTAATTTTTAAAAAAAGTAAAACTGTATGGAAGTGGAGTTGTGAATTCCCTACTTCCCACAATCAACAAATATAAATTATATTTTTTTTATAATATAAGCTTAAAAAAAAAAGGCAAAATGTTGTTGAAAAGTAGGTTCCCACTTCCCAACTTCTCACAGCAACAAAAACTGGTGTAGATTGGGTAATAAAATCAAAAGTGGTGTAGATGGGGAATTTTGGCATCCAAAATGGTGTAGATGAGGAAAAAAACCAGCAATTGCATTTAAGTCCATGAATGTAGTTATGATTTTTTTATTTAATTATTTATTTTATCCGTTAAAAGAAAATAAAAAAACTAAATTTTTAGATATTTTATTTAATTATTTTTGATAGTTTTATTAACTAGAACTAATTTTTTTATTTGTGAAATCAATAAAATTTATGAAAATGTTTTTTTTTTTCTCTTAAGGTTGACGAGTTCATGGTCATACATATTTTCCAGTGTGATGAAAAGCTCAAAGTTATGTAGTTCTTTGCAAAATGGAGTTTTTATTTTATTTTTAAATACTAGTATGTTAATTATACGTGCAAAAACTTGTTCAAGGCAGTAAATATTATTTTGTGATACTTTTTAATCATCATTATGTTAAAAAATTAATTGTGCTAATTCTAAACTGTCAGGAGAACCGAATTGACTCAAATTTAAAATATAAAAGATTAAAATATTTTTTTTTAAATAAGAAACAAAATTGAATAAAAAATAAGATAAAAGATCAATGTATAATTTAGCCTAAAATAAAAACTTTGCCTATTTTAAACAGTGACTTCCACTAATATATTTTCGTATCCTTGACAGTATCATTCCTGTCATGTCCTTGTCCTCTACCTGTGGCCCGCTGGCTACCATAGCCACAACCCTCCTGTATTCTGAAATCACCACGCCACTACTATAATCTGAGCCGACAAATTTTTCAATTTTTTTTTATACGTTGTTAATTTTGTTAAAAATATTAGTTGAAGATTCAAATTTGTGATAAAATTTTCAATTATAATTTGATATAATTAATTGATTCTTGTTTGCTTCGATGACAACAAAGAAGTTTGAAATTTGTATAAATAGTATAATTTATAGAAGAAAGAAATAGAGAGAAAAAAAAAGAATGATAAAAATAACAGATAAATAGAATAGAAAATTATGTTATTTGAATAGGTAAAAATAAACAAGAACTGGAGGGGATTTTTTTCTGGTTATTTGGATGATTGGAAAAGAGACGGGAAAGAAATATATGAATTATGAGTATATTTAACAAGGTATTTTAGTATTTTTTATTTTTTTATTAGTTGAAAAAATCGTTGCTGAATAAATAATTTTTTTAATAACTTTTTATTAACTTCTAATATTTTTTAAATGTTATTTAAAATAGTATCTTAAAAAATGTTAACTTCTACCTTCTAATTTTTTTCATATTTTTTATTTTTATTCTCGATATATTGGTTAATTTTCTTTTTTACTTTTTTAAATTAATCATGGTATTATTATTTTGTATTCTTTTACAGTTGTCAATTATTTCAATATTTAGTTTTATTGAATTTTTTAATTTAATAAATTATATTTTTAATTTTTAACTATCAACTAATTTTTTAATTTCTAACTTCTTTTTTAATTTTAAGCTAATTTTATCAAACATAACATATATAAATAGTATTTTTATAATAATTAAAAAATGTAAATTTGTAATCTAATATTTTTTTCTTGACAATTTTTTTAGAATTGTTTCTATTAAAAAATTAATTTTAAAAACAAAACTATAAAATGAAAAAACAATCATTTCCTTTTTTTTTTCGTTCCAATTTGAGGAAAATGTTTTGTGGTGGGTTCTACGAATATTATTTTTTCCCCTTTCTTAATCCTCGTGTCAAACAAATCATAAAAATTTAATATTTGTATCTTATCTCTCCTTATTTTATTCCACTCTATTTTTTCTCTGAACAAACAAATGTTCATGTTAAATTAAATAAAACTTAACACAAAATCATAATCTACCGAACTCTTTTTTTTAGTTGTTCTTCGATGAGGGGGTCCTATTATTCAAAGAGAACATTTTTATGACTTTTTTTTATTTAACGAGAACATTTCTAAGCAAGGACGAATTTATGTGTTACCCCCTAACTTTTTTCTAATTATAATTTCTTTATATGTATATTAGGTAACTTTTTATGAGGTATTTTTATATTCAAATAGAAATATTTAATTGTTATTTATATGTATTTTCTATTTTTAATTAAATATTTAATTTTTATAGTTTTTGTTGTGTGGAAATAATAATATTTTTCTCTTTTTACATAACATATTCGAGTTATTTACTTTTTTTAATATTATTTTCCTTTTATAATCCACTATTACTATTCTAAAAGTTGTATATAATATGATAAAAAAAAGTGTTATATAATTGTATTTGTAATTAATATCTTTATTAGTCTTCCCTTTATATGGATTTGATTATAATTGATTTCATAAACGTTATTTATTAACCTTTTTCTATGAGCCAAACTTACAAAGCTCTATAATTTTTTTTTTGGACAGAAAACGAGAGGCCCTGTATAAACAATAGACAATTTAAATATTGAGACACATTATTAACATATATTTTTTCTTCTTGTCAGTGTTCTTCCATATTCTTTTTATTTTTTGAGGCTTCACAATGCTTTGGTGCGGCCCAAAATGTTGTTGTGTAAACGGAAAGGAAACTTTCTTCTTCAACATGGTTGTTGACTACTACTTTTGTAAAAAGTAATTTGATAAGTAACATAATTTGTTTTAATTTAGTAGATTTTTAAGTATCCATTAATTAATAGGATTTTTTTTTTTTGTAAAAAATAGTTACCCCATGGATGAAAATGGAGTGGTATTTTGTCATTTTTTTATCACCCTGACATTTATACATCGTATTTATTATTGATTAATCTGCATCAAAAAACTTGACGGGTCACCTTTATTGAAATTTTCTCTTCCAATCAAGTTTTTTTCATCCACAACTTTCAAAACCAAAACCTTACTTAATTAAAGTAACCAAGTTTAGGACCACTCAAACTAACTACTTATTGTCATCTTAACCTTATAGAAGGCACACAATAATAAAATCTCCAGAGGCATAGAAATGAATCTTCATAATATTTTGGAGGCTGCTATAATTAAAATATATGCTTGGAGTTGGTTGAGAGCTAGGAAAAAGGGCCATCCTTTGGTTTGTTTAGGGAGCAATGAATAGAATTTGTTAGATGCATGCTTCGCAGTTTGTTCAGCTCGAGTTAGAGACACGTGGGTATGAAGTGCATAAAATTTAGTGAGTCAAGGGTGCTGTTGTTATATACTATTATGGATATTGGCTTTTGCATACAGCAGGCAATTGTGCAGGTCCATGGTGTCATTTTGAAATTATTATTCTTTACATGGATAAAAGATATATTACTATTTGCATAGGATGGAAAGGTTTTAAAAATTGGTCCGCGATCGAGATTTAGACTGCAATATTAAAGTTTTTTAGCTGTCTGACCATAATATAATTAAAATCATATCGACCGCATTTATTTATAATTTGTCACTATATCAACAAACATGAGAAATCGCAATACAATTGTAATCGATATTTAAAACCTTGAATTTGGATGCTCCTGTTCAAGGTTGACAAGTCTAGCATGGTTTCTGATATCTATCAGTAAAAATGATTTATTAGCCAAAGTTAAAACACAGCTATATCAGCAGATCGATCGCAATAGAATGTCAGGGACAGGTTTGGCCATATACATTTGAACAATGAGTGGTGGACTGGAGTTTGGAGATTGGAGTAATTAATTATAGAGTGCACGGAGTGAGACTGCATTAAATTGTTCTTAGTGTACTTATCCCAAACCGTTGATGGGTATGCAGCACAAAGGAATTTGGAGGAGCCCAACAGTGGCGTGATTCGCATCATTAAAATACTTTGTGGGTCCAATTACATTTTTAACATCAATTTGATTAAAACATGTCTTGGTGGCATTCTATCAATAGTCAAATGGAATTGACGAGTGCATTCTAGTTTGCGGTGGTGTTAAAATTTAATGGACAAAAATGTGATGCTATTGACAACAAATAATTAAGGATGGATAACAAGGTATATAGAGGTTAGGTGGATGAAGAACTGTGGTCAGTGGTTGGAAATATGGGGGGTATAAGGTAGCAGCGTAAAACGAGCTAGGGGTCGGTGATATCAAGCATTTTGTTGTAGGGTACCTTGTCAATTTGTACACACAGACTTTTTGTAATGTTGCTAGCCATTGCACACCATATGTACTTAAGCTAATTACTTTCTTTCATTTAATGATATTCTTAGCTTATAAAAAAAATGAACATAACTATGATCTATGTACTCAGAAATTCTAAATTCTAACCCCATGCATGATGCTTTGAATATATATATATATATATATATATATATATATATATATATATGGAAAAACAATGGGGTGTTACATAGAACACTTGAATATAAAGACCTACCTAAGCTTTACGAAAAAATATTTAGGGAAGGGTTTACTTAAAATCAAATCTTGAAATAACAAAGTATGTGAAGCATGCATCAAAAGAGAGAAAAAAAAAGTATAGTTTTAACAATGTAGTAATCACTTAGAAAAAGTGTTATAATTATTATATAAGGAAAAATTATTAAGTGGTTCAAGATCACACATCATCTATAATTCCAATCAATATTCATGTAAAACATAGATAATTTTATATTTTAAATTAATTAAGATTCTTTAAATTATGGGATAATACAAGTAATCTTCTTAGGTAGTTATAAATAAATATATTTTTAATTTAGTTAATATATTTTTTATTGGTCACATATCATATGATTATTAATGGGTCGCATAATCATGAATAATATAATAATCATAAATCATCTAATAATTTCTCCTAGATAGCACTTGTTGGTCCCGCTAAGACCACTAGTTTAAGAGGGAAGAGACTTGTTGGTCCCGCTAAGACCACTAGTTTAAGAGGGAAGAGACATAACTTTGTGATACTTGAATAAAAATTATGCATGAAATTGTGCTTTAAGAGGAAAACAAGGGAATGAAATATCAAAGAATACCACCTAGATATATAGGTACAATTTATACATATTCCTAATTTCTTTTCTCCCAATAGGAAGAATCAACGTGGACTGGATATAGATCTGCAGCCGATGAAGATGAGGCCGTCCAAGGCCCCTCAATTGATAAACTATGATTTTGTTCTTGTGTCTCACTTCTCTCATTTTCTTCTATTTGAAAGTAATGTTGTCGCATTGCCTCTAACTTCATTTCATCCATTATCTCAGATGGATCTGAAACAAATTCTGGAATCATAGTTCTTCCTTCTAGCATACTAAGCACCGATGACATGGTGGGCCTAAGGTTTGAAGTGGTATTGGTGCATAGGAGAGCCACTTTGATCATCATCATTACCTCATTTTCATTGAAATCTGACCCTAACCTTCTATCAACTAGCTCCATTAGGTTACCCTTCTCTTTCAATAAATGTGCCTGTTGAAACAAAATATAGAAATCGGTTTGATTTGAGAGTACTTCACAATTGAAATACTTATACTTGAGCAAGAAGTATATCAAAGTGTAAGTTCCTAATTTGAAGATTCTTTAGAGTAGGAAGACATTTTCTATATTTGTGTTTAAAAAAATCTATAATTTTGAAAAGGAACGGAAGACTATGTTGTTAGGTTAATATCTCCATGTTGGTAGATACTATAAAAATCATGTTAAGTTTGAATAAATATTGTGCTATTTATATGCAACTTTATATTATTAGTTAAGAAATTAAAAAGAGAAATATTTTTATTAAAATATTCAAAATTGTATTGTTGATAATTTTTTTTTATACTTTTTTATAATCTTTATAATATTTTTTTTCATTTTAGTTCTTTAATTAATATGCTCTAAAGACACAATTAACGAGATCCTTATTTAAATTTCTAAAGTAGAGCATATCATAATATTTTTTTCACATAAACAAAGAAAATAGAAGTTACGTACCCAATCTAGAAGATGCAATGCTTCTTGCTTGGGTCGGTGGATGGTATTGCTCTTTCCAGATACAATTTCCAAGGCAACAACTCCAAAACTATAGACATCTGCTTTGTCTGTCAAATAACCATGCATTGCATATTCTGGAGCCATATATCCACTACATAATTGAAAATACAACATCACTTCAAATCAATAGTGCTTAGACTTCACCAACAAAAAAGATAGTGCTTAGATGTTTTTTATTTAAAGTATCATAAGTTGTCCAAATTGGATTTGATCGTTTGTCAATGTACATTCTCTTTTCAAATTGCTTTTTGATAAAATTCTCAAAATAGAAAAGTTTGAAAACTTAAATTAACTTACTAAGTCCCAGCTATTCTTGTGCTTATGTGAGTATTGTCCTCCTCATCGAGCTTGGCTAGACCAAAATCAGATATTTTTGGGTTTAAGTCTTTGTCTAGTAACACATTAGTGGCCTTAATGTCCCTGTGAACAATTTTTAATCTTGATTCTTCATGTAAGAAAGCCAAACCTCTAGCAATACCAATGCAGATCTTGTGCCTTGTTGGCCAATCCAATTTTAATTGAGATTCTCCATTACCTTTGTAAATTAAACAAAGATAACAATATCATTTAGTCATATATATATATATATATATATATACATATATATATTAAGATTGAAAATTAAGTCATGTCAAAAGCAATCAAATTAGTTGATTATGTAAGACAATTATTTACCAAATAAAGCTTGTGCAAGGCTATTGTTTTCCATATATTCATATACTAGCAACAATTGATCTCCTTCAACACAACAACCATAAAGTTTAACAAGACAAGGGTGCTGCAAGGCTGAAATCATGCCTATCTCATTTATAAACTCACGATTTCCTTGCTTTGACTTGGATGAAAGCATCTTGACAGCTATTATCGTGCCATTTGATAAAATGCCCTGCATTTGCGAAATGTTATATAATCTTTATGAATATCTAAATTATTTAATGATTCATCTACACAATTACTATATATCAATCACAATAATTATGAAATGTTATATGTAATATCTTGTAGGATACCTTATAGAGAGGACCAAAGCCTCCTTCTCCAATCTTATTGGAAATATCAAAGTTGTTTGTTGCAACTTTGATTTGACGCATAGTAAATAAATCCGTTTGCAGATTTAAATCCTTTAACTCTGCCAATAAAATAAGATTGAATGAGATGTCTTACGTATCTCGAGAAATCTCTTGTTATTGATAATGTTGAAAAAATAGCCATTATTTTAATTACCAATATATATATATATATATATATATATGGAAATGTTAATATTCACTCTAGTTAGAGTGTATTAGTATTTAACACCAAAAACTTTGAACTAAAATCATTGTTTATTTTATTTTTCAA
Organism: Glycine tomentella; assembly: GCA_007407185.1. Classification (NCBI taxonomy): domain Eukaryota; kingdom Viridiplantae; phylum Streptophyta; class Magnoliopsida; order Fabales; family Fabaceae; genus Glycine; species Glycine tomentella. The sequence continues at coordinate 25,868 of PYAF01000400.1, forward strand.
AATTTAATTCAAAGATATTATTGTATTTTATCATTTAATTTAAAAAATAAAAATAGAATTTTTTCTGTCTCCTATCTTTTTTTCACTATTATCTCTTATATAAATGAAAAAATTATTTTTAAGTTAAATGATAAAATATGTAAATTAAATTTTGGAAAGCTCAAGATTCATTGATTTTTTAGTCCAAAATTTGTAGGGTTAATGTACACCAAGATGTATTTCTCTTATATATATAAAAGGTTGAAATAAAAATATTTATCCACTTTTTTCTTGTTTTATCTTTGGTATCCTAAGTAAATGACAAAAATGAAGATTAAAAAAAAACTGAACTATCAAATTTTAATAGAAAGCTAGAAAGGAGAACTGATTAGAAACATTAAACATATTTTATAGTTCATTTTTTTATTCTAGAAAATCCACCTTTTCCTAATGAATTTCTTTTCCCAATATAAATTCTCCACCAAAGTACGATTAGGATGACAAGAACAATTGCAGCGACTACTATTCCAACTATAACCCCTGTAGACATGCTGCCACTTGCAGAGTCTGTTTCAGTATTGCACAAGAGCAATTAATTATTAGTGTCATTTAATTGATACTGTAAATGTAAAATTAGAAGAATGATTCCGGAGACAAAGTAACTCACCATGAGTGACAGATATAGCTGATATAAGAGGGCCATACACTGATCTATATGGGATAACAGTTGTCCCTTTTCCAGCCCAATAAAATCGGATTATTAAAGAGTTATTCCTCACATGAGCAGGAAATGATCTTGTAATATTCTTTCCAACTCCTCCTGCTTCATTTGCAATATTGAAATCCTTCATCACCTGCACTCCCTGCAATATTTCAAATCCAAACCTAAATGGCTTTTGACTTTATAAGTTTTTTACATATATATATATATATATATATATATATATATATATATATATATGCTATTGAAAATCTTATAGTGAAATGATTCTGCAAGTGAAGTCAAAAGCATTATTATGTAGCGTCAATTCTATTTATGTTATGTTATATTCCATATGTTTAAATTTGGCAACTTAAACTTAGATATAAATAAAGAAAAAAACTTATATGCAATTCTTTAGGTGGTTTTGCTATTGCTTTTCAATCAAAATTAGAGTTTCACCTAGATAAATATTTACAATTAACGTAGCCATAGATTTCTTCAAAGTAATGAACTTCAATTTGGACGGAAAAACAACACTAATAGTACTTAAGAAATTACATCAATGTTTTGTCCTTAAATAACATGTTGATAAAAAAAAATGGAAAACTATTAACCAGATAGTCAAAACATAAAATTAAAAGTCTTCATTTCATTCTCTATCAAATATTTTACTGACCAAATTAGAAAAAATAGTTAAATTGACCATACAATACCTGAATGTAAACATCAAATATACGCCTCCCTAAGCTGCTATATGTGTTGTCATCAGTGAACATGATCTCTGCAAAATGGAGCAATACTGTGTAGTCTCCATTTTCCAGACAAAATCCATAATAAGTCAGAGAAATGGGGGATACACGTGCGGTTTGATAGAGTTTAGAAAGCCCGGTTTTATTTTGTTGCTGGATATAGGTTTCTGATACAGGTTTATCGGTATCCAAGAAGTGACCGGTGTTACTAAATGCCCAATTTGATCCCATGATTTTAGACGTTGCTGCTCCTGATGGATCTAAATCTTGACATATATATACTATACCTTCACTACTTAGCTCCTTTTCACCACCACAATTTATATGGAAAGAGTTAAAGACTGTACAAATAAAAAGAGTCAGAATTTAGAAATCATAAAAATTGTGTTAGTTTTTAATATAATATTTCAGCTTGGATAAATTCCTTAACAAATACTTATAAGCTAGAAAATAAAATAAAAGATATGATTATTAGCTTGTACATTAAAAACTAACTTTTTAGAGACAAGATGATTGATGACACTACAAAATTATGATAAATAATAAAATATTAGAACATTGATATTTTTTATAAAAAACTGACAAGTGTATTAGAAGTGCAAACTGATTTAATAGTTTTTACAATATTAAAACACTTGGTAAGATTATAACATCTACATGTTCAAGTGTTTGAAAAATCAAGTGTCTCACAGATGAAAAGTTTGATATGTTAACAAATTCGAGACATCTAGAAAATTGTTAATTTTAAAGAAAGTTAAATCTTCTCAAAGAATGGGTCATACTTTGCACAGAATTAATTTTATGACAAAGTGAACTCTCAAAAGAGTAACCGAATGTCAAACTCATAACAGAAAGTCCTATAACTACAACGAGTTCAAAATAACTTTTTGAAAGAGGATAAAAATGACAACTTATATATGCATTAAATGTATTGTTCAACCATTAACTTAATTTTTCTTTTAGAATATTGAACTTCACTTCCAACAACTATAAGAAAGGCATGAACTATAAATACCAAAAAGTGAAGAATTTAACATGGAATTATCTCATATTAATGCAATGAAGTATAACACTTGCTGGGAGGATATATAATAACTCATCTCTTTGCTTTTGTACCTCAGAAGATTCATGGGTTAACACTTAACATGTTCAAATGCTTAATAATAACAGTTTAATCACAAAAAATATTACTTATACTTACTTTTAAGACATTCATTGTTTGTCGTCAGACAGTGAATAGGTCCACTGGAGGAATATCAAGGGGAAACCAAAACAAGTCAGCATGAACCATAGACTTGTTTAAAAATCAGTTTCAATCAGATTTAATAAAAATCTAAACGGGCCTTTTTTTTAAAAATATTGGTTAAGTTCAAAACTTCAAACTAATTTTCAGGTTTGGTATGGATTTTTAAAAATCCAAATCAAACTACCACGCACAAGAGAAAGGAAAAGGGCATGGTGTGTGCATATGTGTATGATGTGAACTAGTGGGATAAGCTTTGGAGCTTGATAATATAATAAAAATGATTATATATTCATAATAATCATTCATCATAATTTATCATATATAATAAATTTATTAAATTTTATTATAATTATTTTAAAAATTATATTAATGACAAATTGTAATTGAACAACAAAATAAAAGTGTTTTGGTGTCAATAATTGTTAAACTTTGAAAATATAAAACTTACTTTTGGCTCATTGGAAAGCTTTCAAACAAATTCCTATGGCAAATAAGACACGGTTAACAGTTACACATATAGCTTGATAAAATTACCAAATGAGAAAAGATGGAATACTTGAATTCTTACACTTCTCTTCTTGGGTATTGGGTCTGTTGGCATGACTGTTGTTGGGGGGGTTCATTGCTAAAGTTGTTATATGAAATATCACTATGCACAAAATGTAAAATTGCTATTAGAAACTAGATAAAACAAAAAGTTGTTGACAAAGCATAGAAAGGGAACCAAAAAGTTATTGACTGATACTAAAAATAGTATCATTTTTCTATGTGCAAATAATAGAATGATTTAAAATATTGGTAAAACAAATTAGTGGTAGGTATATAATGCTATCGTGTGACATCATATATGAATTGCATGATAATTGGTAGTTATGATTTTTTTTAAGAATTGGTAGTTATGGAATAGAAGAAATTTGGTGCATACTTTTATATTTTGGCTAAAATATATTTTTAATTTTAATAAATATTTAAATTTTGTGTTTAATTTTTGATAATAAAAAAAACCCATTGGATCACTTCAACATCAACATCAATAACATATTTAATTTAAATTAATTGAGATTGATGATAAATGAAATAATGATTTTATTTTTTATCTTTGAGATTTTCTTTTAGTCCATGATAAATTAATAAATTTTATTTATTATTTCTGATGATTTTTTTAATTTGTTATTAGTATTTTTCATATGGGAAAAAAACAAAATTTTTATTTTATCAGATAGTAAAAATAAAGAATTTTTTATTAGGGAGTATAAACAAAATCTAAATATTTATTAAAATCATGTTCAAACATATTTTAGCCTTATATTTTTCATGAAGCTGCCACCAATTATTGTTTTTTGATAATTTTTAGCAAGCTCAAAACTAAATCTTGTTAAAGACTCATCTTCTTTAATTGTGGGACCAATTAATAAAAGGTACATTAAACTTGTCTTGTTGTAACTTCTAGTTGATGCGCTTTAGACAATACGTAGGACGAGAAATAATTCCAAATTTTCAATATGAATATCAGGTAATTAAGCTAACATAGAATCCAAAAACTAAGAATATCTAAATCATTTAATTCATCAAAACATATAATTAATTTGCGTTTGAAATAGAAACTCACATGGGATGTTTAGCTTTTTCTACCCAGTTGGGTATCGGTCCAGTGAATGAGTTTCCAGTGAAATATCTAACAAAACAATAAAAAGCATAGAACGTGTCAATTGCTTCGTCAATTAATTGAAATAATAAATAAGCTAATCATCCTTACCCCTAACCTTTTCTTTCAGAATAACATTTGCTTGGGAGTTAATAAAGATATGCTATATATTAAGGCAGATCAACTTCTTTATAATTAAGCACTTTATAAGAGAATATAATTAGAAGAAAAAATGAAATAAATGTTTTTATATACAAAATTAACTTAGACATAAGTTAATAATAAACTTTTAATTTGGAAAAACTATACGAAAGAACTTTTACAAATTAGTTAATTTATGGAGAAGTTAACTTGATTTTTCTTCTCATTTTAATCTTAAAAGTATTTACAAAAAAGTTTGTCCAAACCGACCCAAGGATATTGCTAACAATGCCTAAGTGGACCCTCTCATATCTAAGATAATGCATTGGTGACACATTATAAGAGGGTAAAAATTACTTACTTGTAACTAATTCATGGATCAAAGGAATGAAGATCAAACTGATAAAAGAGATAGAGAACATACTGATACTCATGAGGTAACATACATGAATTGATTGGAAGATAAAAATTACACAGTGAAAGTTCTTATTTATGGAGCATATTATCCTTAAAAAAATTTAACTTCCTAACTGACTGACTAATTTTTATAATTAACCTCTATAAGAGGGTAAAAATTACTTACTTGTAACTAATTCATGGATCAAAGGAATGAAGATCAAACTGATAAAAGAGATAGAGAACATACTGATACTCATGAGGTAACATACATGAAGTGATTGGAAGATAAAAATTACACAGTGAAAGTTCTTATTTATGGAGCATATTATCCTTAAAAAAATTTAACTTCCTAACTGACTGACTAATTTTTATAATTAACCTCTATTATCCTCTTCAAGCTAATACATGTTATTACTAACCATGGGTCAAAGGGATGAAGATCAAACTGACGAGAGATATAAAAACTATTGATATTCATAAGGTAACATATTGAATTAATTGAAAAAGATGTAAATTACATAGTGAAGGCTCTTAATAATATATAGAGCATATTATCCCTAAGTAACTTTCTAATTTCCAAATTTACTTCCTAATTTTCTATAACATCTGTTAGTATTGTTAATGAGTTATTTGTGCAGGGTATCAATCTGAATTTAGTTATTGGCTAACGCTATGCAACTACAAAAAAGAGAGTCTAATATTGGGTTGGATTACTTTATTGAAAAGTTAAAATTATCTTACAAGTAAGTCAATCCTGATAGTAGGTCTTGAAAGGCTTCTGTAATGTTTCCGCTTAATTTGTTATAGCTCAGGTCTCTGAAAGAGAAATGTTATCCAAAATAAGTTATAGAAATGCTAATTAAAAGAAACAACAAAACATTAAGATAGTTTATTAATACATGACATTGATATGTCGGATTAGTCAGTCTTGAATCTAACTAATGTTGAGGGAAAATGGAAAAAAAATTAAATCTCACATTGACTAAATATAAAGTAAAAATATAATACATAAATGAAGATAACTTTGACACTATGAGTTAATTTTTGATTAAATTAGACCTAAACCCATATTTTAAGAAATGATCAAATTTTTAAAACCAAATTATATTAACTCTTGTTACAAAAAAATTACATTAACTCCAATATTAAACTATGATACTCCTATACATTATTTAACCTCCTTAATTCTTTGAAAAATATTATACTACTGTTAGATTGTTACAATCTTTAAAATATGGAAAAAAAAAAAAAACAGGGGAGTCATGTATAGTCTAAAGAAAACTCACAAGAATTAGTATTTTACTCTAATTTAAACGGATTCAATTCCAATTGACTCGATACTCAAATAACATGTGTAAATTAAATTTATATTATCATTGAGGCATAAGACATACAATTTTGCCATTAAAAAAAAAAGACATACAGTTTAGAAAACTAAAACTAAAGAAAGCTCCGAGATATGTATCTCAGACAAATTATATCAATAAGAATTATCTCATAAAATTTTGATTTAATATCTTTCATATCGAATTTTTAAAATATTATGCAAGATTGGACTAATTTAAACAAAAGTTATATTTGACGAAACTAGCTAGAAGTTAAAAATTAGTTAATAATTGAAAGTTGAAAAATTATTTTATTAAATCATAAATATTTGATAAAATTATTTATTAAAGTAGCTGAAAATATAAAATTACATAAATTGACATATTTATGTAATACTTTTATACAATTTTTAATTTGATTTTCTTAATAAAAATGTATCTTGTAGTATTTATAATTTTAGTGTTAAATTAATTTTAAGCACTTGTAGTTTTTTATTTATAAACTGTATGTCTTT
>PYAF01000400.1:42263-70647 GCA_007407185.1 Glycine tomentella
ATTATGATTTTACGAGTTAGAAATCGTAATTCCTTTTACAACTTCTATTTTTTTTATCTGAAATTGTTAATTTTTTTATGAACATTTTAAATTATAGAATGATCATTTTAAAAAGATAAATGACTAAAATAAATTTAAAAAAATTGGGATTAATTGCACTTTTAATCTCTCGAGTATTGTAATTGTACAATTTTAGTTCCTTAATTTTGAATTGTGCCAACTAAATCTTCTAATACTACAAATGTGCAATATTAGTCTCTTAAACTTTAATTGTACCAATTTGGTCTCCCGATTATCACAAATGTGAATATATTAGTCTCCCAAATTTTAATTGTACCAATTTAATCTCCCAGTATCATAATTGTGCAATTTTAGTCTCTTAATTTTAAATTGTGTTAATTAGATCCTCCAATATCACAAATGTGTAATGTTAGTCCCCCAAACTTTAATTATACTAATTTGGTCTCCCTAGTATCATAATTGTACAATTTTTGTTCTTAATATTATAATAGTACAATTTTAATCCTTAATATTTTATAACTATGCAATTGGAAATATTCTTCGGGACTGAAATTGCACAGTTGCAACATTAAGGATCTAATTAACGCAATTAAAATATGATAGACTAAAATTACACAATTATAATATTCGAGTGACTAAAATTACACAATTACAATATCCGAGTGACTAAAAGTGCAATTAAGCAAAAAAATTATTACATTTTTTTGATTATTTGTAAAAACAAAATAGATAAAAAAGTTTAATTACTTATTTGATATTTATGGTTACACAAACTTTATCATTTTAGTTCTTATACTTAAAAAATATCCATTGTAGTCCTTATATATATTATTTTAGGATAAATTAAGTTTTTAGTCTCTTGAATATTTTTAAAATTCAAATTTTAATTCTTATATATATTATTTTTAGGGATTAGAATACTATCTACAAGGACTAAATCTGATTAAAATGTTATATTTAAAGACTAAAATAAATGATGTTTAATTATAAGGACTAAATGATAAAATTTGTACTGTTTTGCCCTCTATTCTTATTGCTAATGCGTTATGACGTGTGCTAAGCTAATACCTAATCCCTCCATTTCTTAAGGCGGTCTCCTGCTTTCGTTGGTAATTTTCTCTCCGTTTCAGGGTTTTCAGAAATTTTCGTGGTAAGTCGGTGTTTGGAAAATTTTCTGTTTGTGTTCTTAGGATTTTTGAAATTCTGCAATGTAGTGTTTGCTTCTCGTGTATCAATATTTGTGATCGTCAACTGTCCCCGATCGCTATTGTTTCTCTGTTCAGTGTATAAATATACAAAAACAACATCAACTAAGCTTTTCCGGCTACATGAATCACACGACGCCATTCGGCTCGGTTAAAAACCAAGTTTCATACATGTTAAAAAAGTGTATAACTATGCATGTATAAAATTTCCATTCCATTTTCATGTTGCCGAGGTTTTTGAATTGGGTGCTGAGAAAAGTTGAATGTAAAAATTGCTACCTCTGGCTCTTCAATTTTTGTTATTATTATTTTTTAAATTTCAATTTGATGGTTAGTTCTGTGTTGTGGCGGTAACTGGTAAGTGCTGATTGCAAGGCACAGTATAAATTATTGCGCAGAGGTTAGTTGAAAAGAAACCAAATTAGTTATCATGAGCATGCCATGTCTTCTCTGCTCACTTAATTTATGGAATGGAAAAATATGATAGCTGGGAGATTTTCAAAGTCTCTGTTTTGTTTGATCCCCTAAGATTTGGGGGCAGGGTTAAAAAAAAAATTCAGGGGTTTCATTTTGCATATAATCTTTTACATATAGCTGCTGCAAAATCAATGCCGGGACCCGGTTATATGCTGTGAAGTATGTCCCTACATACCTTTCTTTGTGGTGTTGATTGTCCATTAAACCCTTCTATCCTAGCCTCCAATAGGTGGTTCTTGTCAATGGACTTCACAAGTTAATCTGTATGGTATTTTAGCATTCTAATTTTTCTGAGGTTTTATTTAATTTGTTATGATTGCTTGTTGCTCCCTGTGTGCCTTTTCTGTATATTGGGTGGTGATTAGCTTTTGATTTCCTTTTTTTTTTTTTTGCTTTTAACTTTTTATTATTTGATTTAATTTATGTTTTTATTTATATTTCCTTTTGTGATTCTACATTTTGGAGTCATTCAGTTCAAGACCTGAGCGGTGTAAAAATACTTTATTGATGCATTGTAAGGGAGGAAGGAGGATTGATTGAAGTAAGCTTTTAATTTGGTACACGATGTGCTGGCTACTAAATTAGCGTGTCTATGAAGTGGGTTCTCTGTTAGGACTAGGAGAGAGTATAATTTTTCAATAAAGGTCAAGGGGGGTTAAGTCCAAATTGCCTAATTGTCTTACTTGATTAGACCCTTACACGAGGTCTCCGTATTTCTATTATTCACTGTGTTTCAACTTTCAAGTGGTTGGGATACCCGTCAGCCCTTGTGATGTGAAATCAACCAGTTTCAGTTGCATACTCTTAACTATGTTGCTTATTCTGGCCTTCTTGGTAATAATTTTTAAGTAGTCAATATTTTAAACTATAACAAAGTAGTGTTGTGACCGTAAGTTGTCAGGTAATTTACTGGACTGATTTTTTACTTGTGTAGACAGATAATTGCATTCTATTCGCATGTAGAAACTCAAGTATTGAGAAATGAGAAATATAGATGATAAACTTTTGGTTTCTTTTATCATGCTGCAAGCATCAGTGTATGTCTATAACTTGTTCTCTTTATGTGATAGTGACCCTGTGACAAAGAAGAGAGAAGATGGCACCTCAATTATCACTAACCCACTCTTCTCTTCTCTATGTTTCTCCCTCTTCTGCTTCTCTCGGTTTCAGAAGGTACTTCCATTAACAATTCCTTACTTTTATTTTTTCTCATCTGATACATATGCTGATGTTGTATATTTATATTTATATTTTATCATCATCATCATCATTGTTATTGTTATTGCTCTTGGCTTATAATCTATTACATCCACAATGAATTCAATTAAGTGGAGCCTTTCCTCGTCAATCGTCATGTTGGGTTTTGTAGGGTGGAGGATTTGATTTGATAGATTTTGTGCTAATTCAGAATAAATTTTGAATTTCAGAGTGCACTCTTTAGGTTAATCCCAGTATGCTTATACCAGAAAGGAACTTATAATTTTTGTTTGGAGAAGCTAAAGAACTTTATTATTGTTAAGCTTTTGTGTAGTAATTGTGGCATGTTAGAGCGACATTTGTCAATGTATACATGTTCATCTCATGCTTCAAAACTGATGAGATGGTGTTGTTATATCATGGTCTCCCTTGCTTCTCTATTTGCATTTGTAACTCATGTTTTCTTTGGATTTAATTTTCAACTAGGAATAAAGTTTTGATTCCACAAAGATGCACTATAATCAACAAGAAAAAAAATCATGCCATCACAGCTTTTGCAGGCAACTCTCTTGGTAAGTTAGCATCTTGCTCCACAACATTTTTTAAGGATTTTCTATCCAATTTAGATGTTTAAAATTAAATAGTTCCATTAATTTGACTTTAATAAAACAATAGACCCCTGTCAAAGTGTTTGCTATAAGAATAATGAAATATTGATTTGGCTTATATACTCTAAATACAATTGTTTCCAGTTGTTTAATCCCCATTTTTTTTTTTTTATCAGGAAAATCATCTATCCAGCTCACTCCTGTTTCATCTCCACTATATACTGATAAAGAAGCTAACATCTCATTCAGACTTCCTATGTCTCAAAGATTCAATTCTAAGATCTGTGGACAAGCATTTATATATCATGCGTCTGGTTTCCGAATCCCAGCAAATGCTGAGAAGCCAGAATGGTGGTGGAGGACTTTATCCTGTATTCCCTATCTAATAGCATTGCAGATGTCGGCAACTGGATATTATCTAGATCCTTTCATTCAAAAATTTCCGTTATTTCAGAATTTGATTTTTTATATCCCAGGAGGTGTCAACCGATTACCAATCTGGTTCCCTATGTTATATTGCTATGCAGCTATTGTATGGGTGGTAAAAAACAAGGACTTGCCCCTTATCTTCAGATTCCATGTAATGATGGGAATGCTATTGGAACTTGCTCTGCAGATACTGTATATTTCAAGCAATTTCATGCCACTCATACACTTCCCAGGGGGAACATTGGGGATGTATTACTGGACTGGTGTGGCATTGGCATATATTTTTACAATGATAATGTGCATAAGGTCGGCCCTTCTGGGTACATTTGTGAGTATCCCTCTTGTTAGTGAATCAGCCTTCATTCATTCTCTATTCAGTTTAGGAGGATTCCAACGGCCATTTTAGGATGTGATCAAGAGCATATGTAATGTACGCTTGGTTTTGTAGTTGATTTTTTTATTATTACCTTAATACAGATAAGGGATATAAACATTTTATCGAAGATTGTAGTAGTTTCTCTTGTCTTTCCCTGTCTAGCTTAAACTTGAAAGTTGAAAGGTTGGTATTTATGTGATGTTTGGGATCATTGACTCTGGTTTCTAGGTTTTACGGGGGTTCTAGGCCCCTGCGTTACAAATTACCTTTTTAACTAGTTTTTCTACTAAAATTAAATGAAAAGTACGTCTTACAAAATGTTAGAATCTATGAAAATTACCAAATAATATCTTCCTTTTTATAAGATACCAAATAATATCTTGATTATATCTTTTAAAATAATTTAAAATATCTTAATTTTTGTGGATGTATTATTTGTATATATCTATTATTAAACGAATCATGCTAATTCATGATAGATTTATAAGTGATAATGATGATAAAAAAAAAAAAAATACTACCCTTGTTTTCAATTCGAACATCGAATAATAATTTTTTTTGTAACATCGAATAACAATATGAAAGACAGCGACAAATAATTATGATGAAATAAATAAAACATCAGTTAAAAATGGGTGAAGGTTCTGTCAACCAAGAGTGTATTTTTTCTTTAATCATGCATCCAATTTAGTGTCCTATGATGAGTAATGTTGGTTTTACCATGTCTTAAATTAATCTTAAATTATTGCGATCCAACTATGATGTATTTGTGGTATATGCCAAATATATATTAACTTACTTAGGTATATGACGTTGAAAAGGTATATGCCAAATATAGTAATTTTCAAATCATGGTGTTCGTAACCAACAGTCTCATAGGTGTTCGTAATAAGAGGACGAGAGGGACAGAAATCATATCATAGGTATATGCCAAATATAGTAATTTTCAAGAGGAATCATACTGATTGATTAAATGATGTTGAAAAAGTACATGGTGTTTAATTTATATTAACTATTGAGCACTAACAAGTAACTAATCATAACAAACTAATTGTGTAGTTAACTCAGAATTTCTCTCCTAAAAATAGGAAACTATGCAAATGAATGCAATTCATACAGACTCTCTCAATTTCTTTTTCTCCCAATAGGAAGCATCAAGGTGAGCCGAATTGAGATCTACAGCTGATGAAGATGAACCAGTCCATGGAACATCCATTGTCAAGCTCAAACTTCGTGCCTCACTTGTGTTATTTTCTTGCATTTGACTGTAAAACTCTCTCATTACCCCCAACTTCATCTCATCCATTACCTCACTTGACTGTGCAACAAATTCTGGAACCACCGTTCTGCCCTCAAGCATGTTTAGCACAGTAGACATGTAGGGCCTAAGGGTTGAAGTGACATTGACGCATAGGAGAGCCACTTTGACCATCAACATTACCTCCTCTTCATTGAAATCTAAACCCAACCTTGGATCAACTAGCTCCATTATGCTACCTCTGTCTTTCAACAAACGTGCCTGTTGAAAGAAAAAAAACAAAAACAAAACTCAGTTTGATTTGAGAGTCTGTTACAGTTGAATATATAATACTGTTTCAAGTATGAAGATTCTTTATCATAGGATATTGGACATTTTGATAGGAAATAAGAATTACAATTATGTCATTTAGATGACTTGAAGTGGGTAAATTTTCAGAAAATTCACAACAAAGGTGAAGTGCATGCAATGTTTTTCTTCTAGAGTGGCACAAGATGAAAATTGAATCATAGTTTAAACACATCACAGAAAGTATATTGTATGATGAATATTCAGAAAGAAACAATGGAGAATGTTGAGAATAAAAGTTACCCAATCAAGAAGATAGAATGCTTCCTCCTTTGATAGGTGAATAGTGTTTCTCTTTCCACTTACAATTTCTAAGGTAATAACTCCAAAACTATAAACATCTGCCTTTTCGGTCAGATAACCATGCATTGCATACTCAGGAGCTATATATCCCCTGCACAATTGAAATACATTATTCCAGCAACCTCAAATTAGATAATGCTCTGGCTTTTATATCTAAAATCTTTCTGAATTGGATTTGATAAGACTTGTCAGTACAGTGTAATTTGGAAAATACATTTTAAAAATATTTAGATAAAAGGATATGAGCTTATTTCATATGTATTGTCAGTGTAAAAGGATTTAGACTTTCAAACAATTAGAAATCATGTTTGGTATGAATTTTAAGGTAATTATTATCAAAGTCAACAAACTTATCATCCATGATAATTTGTAATTAGATGATAATATAAAAACACTTAACACTATCCGTGCATATCCTATTTTCTCAAAAATATTGTATCTCACCAAGTCCCTGCAATTCTGGTGCTTATGTGAGTATTGTCTCCCTCACGAAGCCTGGCCAAACCAAAATCAGATATCTTTGGGTTTAGGTCTTCATCAAGCAACACATTAGAGGTCTTTAAATCCCTGTGAACAACTTTTAGTCTTGATTCTTCATGCATGAAAGCTAAACCTCTAGCAATACCAACACAAATCTTCTTCCTTGTTGGCCAATTCAATTTCAAATGTCTATCTCCTGAGTCTTTTGTGACAGTGACAGAAATTAGACAACAAGTCATTTATCCATGTATACTTTTTAAGATTGAAATGCTACATAGAAAACAACCAAAATTGAGTATATAAAGCAATGACTTACCAAATAACGCATGTGCAAGGCTATTGTTTTCCATATATTCATACACTAGCAACAATTGATCTCCCTCAACACAACAGCCATAAAGTTTAACAAGATTAGGGTGTTGCAAAGCAGAGATCATGCCTATCTCATTTATAAACTCACGGGTTCCTTGCTCTGATTTAGGTGAAAGTTGTTTGACTGCTATTGGTTTGCTGTTTGACAGAATGCCCTGCATCATGGTATACATTTTTGCAAAATTTTTGAAACATGAATTTAGTCATTAATATCCATAAATACAATATATCAAACAAAAATTATTTTATGCTATATAATTGGGACACCTTATAAACATGACCAAAGCCTCCTTCTCCAATCTTATTGGAAATATCAAAGTTATTTGTTGCAACTTTGATTTGATGTAAGGTAAATACAGCAGTTTGTACATCTAAATCCCTGAGCTCTGTAAATGAAAGCAAACAAAAGATAAGACATATATTATCGTATGAAATACTTGTGTCATTACTCATTAAGGATTTGGAGGAAAAACATTATTCCAATATCATTGCTCAAAAAAGGGAAAAACATTTAGATACCAATGTTTTGATTAGATTGTCCATCCATATTCCTTTACTTTTGTTATATAGAATTAGCAAGATAGGTAACTAGAATGAATGGTCAAATATCATGAACAAAATCCAATTTTGTGCTTGATAATTCTCAATTGTTTCAGGTGAATGATTGGAAAATGGCAATCATGATAGCAAATGTAGTTGCTTTGTAGTTACCTTTCATTAATAAATGTTTCTTTCGACCAAAAGGAGGCAGGAAGTTTGACGTTGACAATAACCCTTCCACCGAAGCATTCCAACAACAATCACCAATGAAACCCATCCACCAAAGTATGCCAACAACAATCAAGATGACAACAATCACTAATGCAGCTACAATTGCAATAATAAATCCTGCAGACATGCCACCTGTAGAGTCTGTTTGATTATTTCATAAGAGCAATATGAATCAGATAATACCATTAAGATGGAAGCCTTGAAGAAATAAAACTTAGACAACCCACCATACTGAGCATACTTGACAGAAATAGCGGATATAAGAGGACCATATACTGATTTATATGGGATATTTGTTGTCCCTTTGCCAGCCCAATAGAAGCGGATCTCTAGGTCATTACTACTCACATGAGCAGGAAATTGTTTTATGAGTTCCTTTCCTACTCCTTGTGCTTCATTAGCAATGTTGAAATCCTTCAGTACTCGCTTTCCCTGCAATGAATTTTTTTAATTCATTACAGTAAATCCTATTTATCTGATGCCATGTTTCTATATTTTAATATAATTCAAGCATGGATTTTGAAAGGGATCTAAAGTCTAAACATTGATTGATGATGATCCTAAAGGAAACTAGTGACTTGTTGGTTTACCTGAATATATACATCAAATAGACGCCTCCCTAAGCTGCTATATGTGCTATCAGCTGTGAACATTATCTCAGCAAAGTGAAGCTTTACTGTGTAGTCTCCATTTTCCAAGCAAAATCCATAATAAGTCAAAGACATGGGGGAAATACGCGCATTCTTATATAATTCGGCATCATTCAGATAAAGCCTGGTTTCATTTTCTGTGGTATAGGCTGGAAGCTTTCCTTGTTTAGCTAAAGTATCATTGTCCATGAAGTGACCTGTGTTGCTAAATGCCCAGTTGTTTCTACTCTGTTTATACACTGCTGGTCCAGCTGAATCCATATCTTCATCGTATGTTATACCTCCAATAACAACCTGCTTTCCACCACAATTTATATGTAGAGATTTAACATCTGGAACAAGAAGCAAAGGATCAGAATTTCGAAACCATTAGAAAAGTCAAGCACAAAAGGAAAGTAACAAGAAAAGGAAACTCATTCAAATTATATTGTTCCATTCGCTCATTATTTTTATCTCCTTTTCTTTTTCTGCGTTCCCTGGACATGCACATAGCATGACCTTTATAGCACTAGGGTACCCTTTTATTTTCTGATGTCGATGATGAAGGATGTAGGGAATCAAATTGAATTAAAGGAGTCCAAACAATAGAAAGCAGTTTAAGTGTTTGACATGTTTGGCTAAGTTTCTCTAAAAGTACTTTTAAAAGAAGAAAATAAGAAAAAAAATATGAGATGAACTTTTTCATAAATAAAAATAAGTTTTTCATTAGTTAATTTTTAGAAGCTTACAAATATAACTTCTCTAACAGATGATATGACATCTATAAAATAACTAATAGAAAATTTATTTTAACTTATGGAAAAGTTCATTTCATTTTTTTCTTTTTACTTTATTCTTCTAAAAGTGTTTCTAGAGAAACTTACATTCAAATAAGTCCGTTGTATACATTGGCTAACGAGTATTACAATATTAGCCTGATAATAATAAGATAGTTTAGTTTACAGAAATTACATATTTCATTTACTTACTTTTAGTACAGGTTCTCGTGCTGTTCTCACAAGAAACTGGTCCTCTGAGGGAGCAAGAAGTGGACACAAATCAAAACATAAAGAACATAAATTGCACTAGAGAAAGGAAAAATGAAAGGTTCTGTATGTACATTTATAAAAGTGATTTTTTTTTTTTGTACATACATTTGTAAAAATTAGCACATGAAATATAAAACTTACAAGTTAGTCCTTGAAAAGCTTGCAAATAAGTTCCTATGGCATAGAAAGAGATGGTTAATGCTCAGATAGCTTCATGAAATTGCCAGAAAACAAAAAATCACATGAATGTAAGTATTCATACGCAGTTTTCTGGTAACATGTCTTTGACTCTCTGTCTTCAACACTGAAGTTGTTATATGAAAGATCTCTGCATAATGTGGACAAGGTAATTCCGAAACTTAGAAGATGAAACAATTTCATTAGGCCAAGAGGAATTATCATAATACATGATGTCAATCACCTATGAGCTATGATATATTTGATAGAAATCAATCCACGAAACTTTGAGGCGATTAAGGTCTAAGTGCCTAGAATATAAGATACAAAATATGAAAAAGTAAATTTACAGTTCCAAAATTAAAAAAAATGAACTGTTGTCACTTGGTTTGGAGAAAAATAAAATAAGTGAAACTAGTATTTATACTACCACAAATGTCTGAATTACTCAATGAGGTATACAAGTAACGTTCAAAATAAAACTCACAATTTTTTATTACTGGCACTTGTCCACTCAGGCACTGGTCCAGTGAGGAAGTTTCCTGTTAAATATCTAAAGTAAAATAGTATACAAGAACCCAAACATAGAGCACATCAGTTACTGATGAAGCTATCAAAATGATAAACAAGCTAGTTATCTGTAATGATTCTGATAGAACTGGACCAGAAACAGAGGAAAAGAATGTGTGTATTATTATTATGGTGCCTCCAACACCCAAGACAGAATACAGATGAGTTTCGAGGTTTCACCACCCACCACTTCCCAATTCTCTCTAACTTCCAACTAATTTCCCTCAACTGACTATTTATAGTTTCTTAACTAACTAACTATCAATTAGTTATCCTAGTTGTCCTAACTAACTGACAGCTACTAAGGCTCTTAGCTCTTTCAAGGATATCTCCTAACATACACCTTTCCTCATCTATCAAATTCCTAGTCATGCTTTCTTTTTTCTTTCCTAAGTAGAATTTGATTCATTCCTAACCTATAACTTATTTATAATAACTGCATAGCTATCTTGATTGAATTAGAGATGTTAGCTGTAAAAATTTATGACATTCAAAATGTACTTTAGAAAGTAGAGTGACTGAACAGAAAATCAAGGGACTGAATTCTTATTTACCCATTATTTATTATCAGCATGCTTGTATTCACTGTTAATTTTTTCAATTAAGTTATCAGTTTTGCACCGTAGTTTCCAAGTTGCAAGGTGCACTTTATAAAGGATCCTGATCCATTCAAATACAATATGATAAAACCATGCCAGAGTTTTATCCATGTACAATTTTAAAAAGGGTGCATCCTCTATTCATAAAATTTATCCCATTTCATCTCATATTTGCCTTGATTTACCCAAGCTACACTATTAAGATGTCAATTTTACATGTGTCTGAGCTGAGTTTACCCTTCAAGCATTCAACTGGACATAAACAGCTTATACCAAAGACAACCTGAACTTTTTATATAAATAAACCTATAAAGATATTACAAACATGCAGAATAGGTATAATATCTAAAACCTAATAATCATATGATTATTTATAAATAGAAAGTGGCTTCTGCAGAGTAAGCAGCCAAAGTTTTGGATATTAACTATCTAACTGGATTTGACGACGAAAAGGATATCAATTCCTGTTTTGGACTAAAATTAATAAGGAAAATGTTAAAAAGTTCTCACATGTAGGTTGCTAATGTTACTTCTTGAAGGTTTTTTGGGACTGGTCCATTTAATTTGTTATAGCTGAGGTCTCTGCAAGAGAAATTTTATCCAGCATAAGTCAAATTACAAGAGAGAAGAAACATCAAAATATATATCTTCTAGATGTGATGACCACAAGAAGAATACTCATGTTATATCCATCAGAAAAAAAGAGCCTATATTAGAGATACATAAATTAGTTAAAAGGTTAGTTAAATTAGTTAGGAAGTTGGTTACTCTGATTAGCTTTATAAGCTCTATTGTACCATTGTAAAATGATCTTTCTCATTTTAATACAATTCTATTAAGTTCTGCAATTTTTCTCTAATTCTCTCTTCTCTCTTGAGCTCAATCATGTTTACTAAATACTAACAGTATAAAATGGACAGAGCGGTGCTGATCAATCTGATTATCTGACACATCATAACATGCAGATAACTTGAAACAAAAGTATTTGGTGGATGTGTTTTTCATGAAACCCACTTATTTGTTCAACTATTTTTATAGAGCTACATCTTTTCATTTTTCTCATTGGCTGTTTTAGACTTTTCAAATTGTAAGGACCATATATGATCTTAAAATAACATAAAATTAATACAAGAAAATTTGACAATCAGCAGCAACATAGTATATCATTGGAAAAAGAGTGAATTAGCACTTACAAAATTTTCAAAGGTGATAGGCTTACAAGATACTGAGGAAATGTGTCATTGATATTGCAACTCCTTAATATCCTGTTATACAATCAAATATGTGAATTCTGAAGAAATAACATATTATCAATATCTCATCATTTAGATGTTGCACTTCTCAAATCAGTACCTATAGCGAGGCACTGATTCCCAAGGAGAAAAACTAGAATAAAAATATCAACAATTAAAGCAATTCACTCACAAATATTTCAGGTATGTCATATTTTCTAGTCGTGGAAAAGTTGAATCAGGCCCATTTAAGTCACTAACCCTCCTGCATTTCATATTTTAAGGTAGGAAAAATATAGTTAGAAAGCAATTTAATGGTGAGGCCCTGGTTATAAATAAGGTTTAAATTATCCCTTTGGTCCCATAGTTATCTCCATTTTAAGTTTTAGTCTCCATACCAGAAAACTATACAGTAAGTTTTAATTTCTACATAGCTTTTTGTGGTAATTTAGCACTGCCAAAAAACTTTTGTAATGACTTTTCACTGCCAGAAAATGTTCTCTAATGTTAGTAATAGAGACAAAAAAGTTAAAGTTTTTTGCACTTGTAAACACTTATATTATGTAGAGACTAAAACTTAAAATAAGGACAATTATAGAGACTAAATGAATAGTTTAACCTTTGTGATGGATTGGTTAGAGAAACTCCTTTTAGCATTAGAAAATTAACATAAAATTTACTCTGGAGCCTTGGCAAATATATATATATATATATATATATATATATGTATATGTATATGTATATGTATATGTATGTATGCATGCATGTATAAAAAAATTCATACTTACAAATCAGTTAAGTTTAGAAGTGAAATTCCAGAAGGGATTGGTCCACTTAAACCACTCCCTTGCATATGTCTTCAAAATAAGAATACATTTCCATCATATATAAGGATCAACGATGGAAATAGAATCAAACTTCAATAACCAAAAGAGAAAAAGAAAATGGTTCGTACAGTTGACCAAGACTTTTCCAACTTCCAATAAAATCAGGTATGTTGCCAGAGAACTGGTTGTCATTAATTCGACTGCTCTCATGTGAGAATAATCATGCAAAGTTACTATTTATTCAGAACCAAAAATAATAATATAATTCAAAGTAACTACAAAAAATTAAAATAAGGACCATACAATTCCTCCATTGTAGTAAGCCTCGCAAGAGTTGTTGGCAATGGACCAATGAAATTATTGGAGCTTAGATGTCTACAGTAACAAGCAATTATCAGAACTCATTATGTTAAATGAGTTTAACAATTTTTATAGTACAAAACTTAGTTGAAGCATTTTTTTTATATCAAACAACAAAGAGAGAAAAAAGTTCACTTTCACTGTCCTGGTGCATAATCTTGACTCTTGAAGATTCAACAGCCAAACTGAATCAAATGAAACAATATAGTGTCTCTTAATGACGATGACAACTAAAATGCAGAGGGCTTACAGTTGTTTAATGAGGGCAAGATTCCCAAGTTCTGGAGGAAGATTTCCAGAGAGTTGATTGAACTCAAGGATCCTATGCAATAGAAATTACGTTATATTGAAATGACTTAAATAGAATCTTAATCATTGAAGAAAAGTAGAAACTCACAAGCGTGTAAGATTGGTGAGGTTTCCCAGCTCTTTTGGGATTGGACCAGTTATTTGATTTCCAAGAAGAGAACTATAGGAAAACATAAATTAGATTCATGTGACATGAAACAAAATAATAAATTTTAAAATTCAGAAATGTCAACAATGTAGTCTCTTTTGGACATAATTATTACATGATCTAAAACTATCATAGTTTGGATCAATTTTCACGTAACATGTAATCAAGTTTTATCAACTGTTTTGTAACCTGAAAAACATGATTATGTGTAGATTGATGAGGACTATGTCACCATGTTTACATCATGATCTTGGACTATATAATAATTTTTTCTCTTATGGAGTAAAATTCTAGATCTGATTAAATATGTGGATTTTATTTTTGTTTTAGTGGATTTTGTTACAAAACCGGTGAAACTCAAAATAAATTTTAAACAAAAGGAGATAAAGTGTGTTAGAAAGAAAAAATATTAAAGAGTGTATTATTAAATTTATATACTCTTTCTCACATTTTGTCAAAAAAAAAAAAAATTACCCTTTCTCACACACATGCAACACAACACATAAAACAATACCCTCATGTAACAAAATCATATGCTAAAGACATAAAATGAAGATGATTCATAAGTGGATAGAGAAACATACATTTTTTGAAGATTGGAAGAGCCCCATTGTCTAGGAATTGTACCACTAAGGTAGTTACGGCTGAGTTCACTATACCAAAATAGGCAAAAAAGAAGAAAAAATAATAATCAGATTTATAGTGAAAAGTGAATAAGATTTAAGTTAGTTAGTTGAACAAAATAAATATATGAGTGTTGTAAATCTCTAATAAATAAAAAATCATAGTGAAACATGACATGGTATGCAAGTTCACTGTCCTTCAAAAGAGTATTACGTACATCTCTTGGAGATAAGGTAATTTGATCAGTTGTGGGGGAAGATTGCCTCGAAGATTTTGTGATTTCAGAGCTCTGTCACCAAAAATTGAAAAATTATTATTTTTTATCAACATTGACGTCTGTGTAGTTATGTTTATTGTACTAGTCTCTTTTAATTATGCATTGATAATGAAAGGGTTAGAAATTGAAGTTTGAACAATCATAAAAGAAAAAAGTTGTAGCGTTCATAGTTTCAAACATCCATGCTACAGTTGTCGTATAAGAAAATAAGATACTAGTGTTATATTTATTCTTAATTTTAGTTTTGATTTTACTAGCGTGGGCTTTAAAGATACATGCTAAAAGAATAAAAATAATATTTATTATTCACTATACTTTAAACATTGAATATTTATTATACTCTGTCTTCTTTATAGATACATACGTTAACAAAAAAAAAAAACTTATTTTTCAAAAGTCAATTTTCATATTTGTTTTTTTCAAATTTTAAGAGATTTCATATATTTGGTATCAATCAAAGAGAATTTATGTCTAGTATTTAACTTACCGACAGCGAGTGGAATGAAAAGGAATATCGCAACATAATAATGCATTATGCATCATTAATAACGATTGCATATATTTGATATCAATCAAAGACCCATCACTTTCACACGTAACTAAAACCCAATTCAAAAACCCTATTTTCGTTATATATACAAAAAAACAAACCCTGTTTTCAAAATGCGAACAAATTATGTTAAAAAAATCACAAAATTTATTAACTCTAAATAAATAAATCTGAAAATCAATGAACTCCACATCTCTTTAAGTAAATTCTCTGGGTTTTTTTTGGGGGGGGAGGGGGGGGGTTAGATACTCTGTATAATTTAAGTGGAGTCGAGTGAACAATTAAAAGGAGAAAAGTTTGGCCTACGCTAATTTTTTCCGTCGTATTAGTATATCCTCTTTTTGTTAAGCAAACAATCATAATTTAGTACTTGTAGCTGTCGTAAGGTTTAGTCCTGACTAGAGAAAAATTGTAAGTTTTAGTAACAACGCAAAACTGCTAAGTTTTAATCCCAACATAAATAGAAAAATGTTAAGTTTTAGTGTTTATTGCTAATACCAGAGAATATTTTCAGTGGTATAAAGCTATCACAAAATTTCTGAGGTAATAAACCATTACAAAAAAACTCTATATATAAAGACTAAAACTCTTAGTTTTTTCATATAGGAATTAATTAAAATGGAGAGAACTATAAAGACCAAGTGAATAGTTAAGCCTTCCAATTTTAAAGACACTGATGAGAAAGGGACATACATTTTCTTAACATGGCAGAAGCTGTCATTAGAAATAATGCAATTGCAAGAAACCATATTGTCTTCGGTAAGGTTCCAGCTGTAGCATGGATTTATACTGAAGTCCCAATTCTCCTTACCAAGTGTTTTAGCTATCTCCTTCAGCGCATCCACTAAAATAAACACCCAAAATTGAAGTGACATAAGCAATGTGATCACTTAAACAATATTTTGATTCGTTTATATTTAAAAGAGATTTATATGCATGTCCTACCCTCATTTTGTGGCAGTTTGTTGGCTCCAAAAGCAAGCCAAGTGAAGCAAATTTGAAGGAGTGAAAGGAGGACAAATTGAGAGGAAAGGATGGTCTTCATGGTGATTGGCATTGCGATGGAGAAAGTGTGAAGAGGAAGAATAATGAGAAGGCAGATAATAAAGGAGGAAGGAGTATAGAAGGGTCCAGTTCAGGGAAGACTTTAAAGTCTCATAGGCGTGTCAATTAAGGACCAGCAATCTAAGGAGACTAATTCAACATTACCATTGCAATTGTAGCCAACTAAGTCCTTTGACTCCCTTTCCTTCAACAGTTTAATTTATGTGTATTAATTGTTAATTTAACGTACAGTTATTTAATAGTAATTTATTTATAATGTCATTATTGTATTGATAAATAAGGTGACATAACAAAGTAATCAATTTTTTTTATAGAAAGTAATCAAATTTTGTTAGGTGTTTATATAAATGCATTTTATACTAATCATTTATATTTGAGCGTGTGGATCAAGTACAAGGTTGTTCCGGTCTCTGTACAAAAAAAAAAAAAAAAAAAAAAAATAGTTGTTCAAGTCTAAAGTCTAACTAATAGTTTTTAGTTCAATTTTTTTATATGTACTTGTACTTAGAATTTTGTCCCTAGTAATAGTTCTATATGATTCAAACAAGATTTTTTATTGTGAAGAATATTTATTTGTAATGTCTACCAAAATATATATTAATCTTAAACTCTTCGTTCAATTATTATTGAACTCATATATCAACTGATTTGAAATTATATTAGTCTAACTATATTAGGATTTTCTAAAGTGAAGGATGGTTTGAGCACAACTATACAAGTTATTGCTAATTTGGGTCCAGGAATCAGGATGATGTATTCGGACCTAACTACTCATTATGGGTTTGGTTAAATATGAGTCTATTGTTAATATTTTTAATTTAAAAATATTTATTTTATTTTTTGAATTATAAAATATTGTAAAATATATCAATAATTTCTATTATATTTTTCATTAACAATAAGGATTTATATTAAATGACACTGCAGTTTGCTTTGTAAAATTAAATATTAACGTAAATTTTTTTATAAAATCAATGATTGAATGACTAACACTTATAGTATTAATACCAAAAGTAAAAATTTACCCATATTTTGTCGACCAATTATTTGAGTAAACTCATCATGCCATTTTAACATGATAGGTAGTTGCACAGTCTAACCATCCCTGTTTAGATACAAATTAAAAGTATTTTTGAGATCTTTTTTATTGAAAATATAATGTTTTGTTCAGTATAGAAGTTTTCAAAAGTACTTCTGGTCTTATATCAAAACAGGCTCTTAATTAATGTATGTGAAATCTTATTTGTTTTCTCCAAAAAAAAAAAAAAACAAGAAGGCAAGGCAATGCCTTACAGAAAAATGAATCTTGGTTAACAGATTTAAAGTCTATAGTAATTATGTAATATCCATTTTTATTTTTTTAATAATTATGAGGTATTTGAAGGTTTTATTTGGCATCCAATTAATCTTTCTCTCAAATTGACCCATTTTTTTTCTATTTGAATATAGACAGGGAAATCTTTTTAAAAAATTAGCAAGGGTGGAAAAATAGCAAAATATCCTTATAAGGTTTAGGGTTAAAACATTGATTGCTTTCACGAAAAGTGTGGCCAAGAAGAAGGTTTCACTGGCAAGCAATTTTCTGACAGATACTATTGATCAGAGAAGCATATCTATGGAATGTTTCTGACAAGGCATGCTAATTAATCTTCAATATCTTGTGTGAAGATATTTATTTGAAAAAATAGGGTTTTTTAAGAACAATTAAATATATTTGAAAATAAGTAAATCACTTAGAGATAATATTTCCTGAACATAGAAAAATGATACGAGTCTCTTAGTCACATTCAAAAAATCGAATTAGGCAAACAAATAAGTAGTAAAAAAAAAAAAAAACTAGAAACAAAAAGTTTGTTTGAAAAAACAAATTGTATTCAGACATATATGCTTCACATTAAATTGTAATATGAACTTCTATGAAAGTGAAAATTACCTAAAATGTATTTTTTTTTATAACTTAACTGGCCTAAAACCTCTTATCGAGAAGTTTAAAAAATTTAAGAATTTAATAACCTATAGAATAGGAATATTAAATACCTAATATATATAAGGGAAAACAAGGAGAAATACTCCCACAACTGAATTTAAATCCCACTTTAAGTTACACATGCAAAATAATTAGGAATTCAATCATAAGTGCACCAAAATCCAAAATGATTTGAGCCAAACTATAGAACACAACAAAGTGAACAAACTAATACCTTACCCAAACAGAAACTTTTATTCACATAAAGACGAGATCAGTTTCGCTAGAAGTACCTGTCAAGGAGCCAAACCTTTGTATACTTCATGCCAAATATAAATTAGATGGTGCTAAACACTTGAATTATGCCATCAAAACTCAGTCTGTTATAGTCACAAATTAAAAATATGTAATAGTACGTCATGAAGAGGGAAAAACACGCATCGTCGTGTAATCACAAATGGATTTACAAGAAAGAACTGAATTTTGCACATAAACTCACAACAAAATAATTAATATAAAATTAAAGCAACTTTTATCCAAAGTCTCTAATCTCTCTTCTCCAAGTAAGAAGAATCTGGGTCCACAGGATAAAGATCTGCTACAGAAGTAGATGAAGCTGTCCATGGTTCTTCCTTTGAGATACTCAGCTCTTGGTAATACAGTCTAATTTTCTCCAATTTCTTCTCATCCAATACCTCACTTGTCTCTGCAGAAAACACGTCTTCATCAACAACAGTTCTTCCTTCTAGCATGCTGACCACTGATGACATGGTTGGCCTAAGTGCTGCAGTCACATTAGTGCATAAGAGAGCTACCTTGATCATCACTAGCACCTCCTCTTTGTTGAACTCTAAACCTAATCTTCTATCAACTAGATCCATGATATCTCCTTTCTCTCTCAACAGATGTGCCTGGAAAACATAATAGTATAAAAAACGATTTGATTCCAAAAGTCAATTCAAAGTTCAAAATAACCAACTATATATTGGAGCAATTTTTATTTTTTTCTAACAGATTTATAATTGAGTAAGAAGTTGTTAACCTAGCTATTGGCTCATAGTTTGAATATTTTTACATTCTAAAACAATGGACCAATTTGTAAAGCAAAAAGCTAGAAGAGTAAAAGGACTTCAAAAATAGGAAACAATTAAGCAACACATTCTCTCTCCTATTGGTTGAAATTCACATTGTTGGCACTACGAGGAAATAAGACTAACATGAATTAATCACCTATGAGGAAATAGTGAGTTAGAAAAAGAGTTTATTGAGATGACACTTCTCTTTTTACATATCTAATCATGGGAAACGTGAAACATGTTACTCTTAAAGCCTAGTAATAGAAACCCAACAATATTATTTATAAATTATATCTTATCAATGGTTTGTCAATATCCTCAAAACCAGTTGGTTGAACACCACTTGAAAATACTTACCCATTCAAGGATAGAGAATGATTCTTCTTTTTGTCGGTGAATGGTATTGTTCCTTCCGTTTATGATTTCCAAAGCAACAATTCCAAAGCTATAGACGTCTGCTTTATCAGTCAAGTAACCATGCATGGCATATTCTGGAGCCATATATCCACTATATAGTAAAAAAAAAGTTTATTAGCTACATAAACTGAGAAACCTGTATAATCCTTGGTAATTATTTTTACTACAACAAAAAACAACCTTAGTCTTATCCCACCACCAAGTAGATTAACCGGCTAAATGGATCAATGAAATGTCAGATTGTATTAAAGACTAAATTTCTCATTTAATCCACTTATTCATATATTATATATATTTACAATCCATATTAAGTTGGATAATTTGAAAAGTTGAATTTGATTAGGTAAATCACCAGTATACAGTCCCCCTGCTTTTGTTTCTTTAGAGTCCAATCATATGCATAACAAAAGTTTCAAGTTCGATTTTGAATTAGAGAAATTAAATTGAAATCAAAATAAAAAATATTTCTTAATAAAATTTACACCAAAGATATATAGGAACTTACTATGTCCCAGCTATTCGGGTGCTAATATGAGTGTTGTCCTCTTCATCCAGCTTGGCCAAACCAAAGTCTGATATTTTTGGATTGAGATCTTTATCAAGCAACACATTAGTTGCCTTAATGTCCCTATGAACAATCTTCAGTCTTGATTCTTCATGGAGGTATGCCAAGCCTCTAGCAATACCAACACAAATCTTGTATCTTGTTGTCCAGTCCAATTTTATTTGGTGTTCTTTGGTTCCTTTATTTGGGAAAATTATTTAAATTAGACAATAGTTATATGTAGTCATGTGTACATAAGTTAAACAATATCACGTAAATGACAACAAAAGTTGACCATATAAGAAGAATTACCAAATAGAGCACGAGCAAGACTATTGTTTTCCATATATTCATATACCAACAATAGTTGATCTCCCTCCACACAACATCCATAGAGTTTAACAAGATGAGGATGTTGCAGAGCAGAAATCATGCCTATCTCATTTAAAAACTCACGATTCCCTTGCCTTGATTTAGAAGAAAGTTGTTTGACAGCTATTAGTGTTCCATCTGATAAACATCCCTACATTTTAAACGATGCAATACAGTTATTGTAATGTTGAAAAAATTATTTTAAAAATAAATATGTAAAATTATATAAATGTATGATAATAAAGAGAATTTATAATATAATGGAAAATACCTTGTACACAGGACCAAAACCTCCTTCTCCAATCTTATTGGTAACATCAAAGTTTTTTGTCGCTGCTTTGATTTGTCTTAAAGTAAACAAACCCGTTCGCAGGTCTAAACCTCGTAGCTCTGTTAATTGAAATATATAGAAGAAATATCAGATCGAGATCTCTTATAATGAGAAATTTTTACGAATACATTATGCATATGAGCATGCAACTTTCTACTTACCTAGATAATTACTAGCCTCAAAGGTCCAATAACGAGATATAGTAATTAAGGCACATACTCAAACTTATTTAACATGCATAATTTCCCTTTTTTTCATATGAAAAATACATGTGTGTTTAGCAAAATGTTTGACTGATAATGATGACAACAAAAGTAATTTCTTTGTAAGTACCTCTCTCTAAAGAACTTTTCTTTCCTAAGCAGCCTTTCCACCAAAGTATACCAAGTACAAGGATGATAACAACTGCTCCTGCTGAAACAATTCCAACCACAACTCCTACAGATATGCTACTTTTGTTTTCCGAAGGAGGTGTAAAATCTGCTTAATTATTATACACAAGACACACATATTACACAATAATATCATGATGGCATAGCATGAGAATAAACTTAAAGAGAATACAATAGCCTACCAGGTTCTACAGATATAGCTGATATAAGAGGACCATATACTGATCTAAATGGAAGACTGGTTGTTCCTTTTCCAGCCCAATACAAGCGGATCTCCAAGGTATTACTAGTCACAACAGCAGTGAATGATGTGATGACTGTCTTACCAATTCCTCCTGCTTCTTCTACAATATTAAAGTCCTTCTTCACTAGCGCTCCCTACAACATTTCAATTCAAACCTTAATGCTCCATGATAATTACAAGCTATAAAACACAAACACCTCTCTTGTTGGAAGCATCGGCATGTCTTACACATTCCCAACCCCGACATTTGTTCGACACTTCTTATTACATGTTTAGTTTAAAAATGATTTTTTGTTGGCTTGAACACTTGAGTCATCATCTTTATACAGCTAATACACTTGAAAAAATATAGAAGCTTAAAGTTGATTTTTAAAAAATGAACATACCATCAATTTAGATATTATGTTATATGTTACTCATATTTCATTTAATTAAAATCTCTTTATATGTGTATGTATGTGATGGTTTTGTGTCCTATATTTTTAGACATTAGTTGTATCAAAATGTTCGTGTTTGTGTTGTATCTAGTGTCGATGTTAGAGTCCTGATTCATATATTACAAGCCTTAAATATTTTAATTTTCATATTGTTTTAAAAATATTGTAAATAGAAAATGATTTGATAAATGAAGTTAAACTAATGACTATAGAGTGGAAAAAAATATATAATTGCTAAGATATTTTATGTATGAAAATATTTCAACAGTGTTCCTAATAAAACCAAAGCTGCCACCTTCATTTTATATATGAAAAAACGCTATGACAAGGGTGAAAAGTGTTGAGTGTATATATACCTGAATATATATGTCAAATACTCGTCTTCCTAAGCTGTTAAATGTTTGATCATCAATGAACATGATTTCCGCAAAATGTAGCTTAACTGTGTAGTTTCCATTTCCCAGGCAAAATCCATAGTAAGTAAGAGAATTGGGAGAAACTCGCGCATCCATGTATAGGTCAAGATTGTCCTTAGAAAGCAAAGTTTTAATTTGCCAGGTAGAGTATTCGCCAACCTCATTATCCATAAAGTTACCAGTACTGATAAATGCCCAATTTTTTGTTCCACTTCGGCGAAATCTTGCTGGACCTCCACTATCTAAATCATCATCATATGTGTTTCTATTGTCTGTTACCATCTTTCCACCACAATTTATATGAAGAGAATATGATACTGTGATAAAAATAAAAAATAAAAGTTAGCAATAATTAAAATATTATTTTGAAAAATACATTCCTTCAAATTGTATTTTTCTACTCCTTTTCTGTTATGTTAACTTATATAGGTTTAGACAGTGAAAGAAAGTGGTGATATTTTTGCTGTTAATATTTTGTTTTTCATGGAACACATAAGATGATTTATGTATGCTCGAAGGTTGTCACCAACTTTATAAGCAGGAAAAATGAGAAGACAATTATCTTGAAGCTATAAAATAGATTTTGAAAAATTAGAATACAAAAGAATTAGAAAACCATTCATGAGTTCCTGTTAGCCTCTTATATGAAACATTTCATGGAACTAGATGTCAAATGGTCAACAACAATAAAAGTCTTATCCCATTTATGCCAAATGGTCAAAAATAAAAATTCTTACAACATTAACAAATTCATTATGATTCATGATTAAGGAATGAAAGAATTTTTAACCTACTTACAAACAAAAGATTAATTAATGCAAAGAGAAGAAAACTAAGATAAAGTGTATACGTAAATCAATATACGTTGCTCTTTTCTTGGCTTATATATTGTTAATCATTGATCATCTAAGATTTTTTTTAACTATACTTCCAAAAGGAAACCAAAGAAAACCTAAATAAGTGGTTTATATTGTGAAATGTTAAATGGTTCCACATTGTTAACTTTTAAAGTACCAAAACAATATTTTTTATACAAACATGGTTTCTTTGGTCTCTTTTCCTCATTAAAAGGACTTAAACAAAAGCTTAAGTTAGAACAACAAAACAGTTAACCAAAAAATTTCCACAAAGACACTTACTTTTTTGACAGACACTGCTTCCTAAGCATGCAACTGTTCCTCTGTGAGAACAATGGAAGGAACAAAATCCATTAGCATAATCCCCATCATGATCAATATAATATTCCTCGCATAATAAGGAAAATGAAAACTATATACATGTAATAAAAATACTAAACTTACGAGTCATTGTGCGTCATAGAGCTAGCAAACAAGTTCCTGTGACATATAAGAGATGACTATGACTTAGGTTCTTGATTAAATTTGCAAACAAAAAAGCATACAACTACAAGGATTCTTACACATTTCCATTTTGACATGTCTGACTCCCTTGGCTTGTGACGCTGAAGTTGTTAAATGAAATATCCCTACATACAAGTTATAAATTTTGATTCAAACTCTAAAAAAAGATTAACGCTTAAAAAATTAATTTCATATTAAGGATCATTTATATGTTTTTGATATAGAATAACTAAAACACGTTTAGTGCAACTAGGTGGTGATGAGTCTCATGACTTAATGCCCAAGGACAAAAGCATAAACTATATATAACTAAAGCAAAATTTGCTTTCAAAAAAAAAAAACTAAAGCAACATTTCTTAAGATGAAAATAAGGGAGAAAATGGAAGAAAAAGGAAAAAAAAATAGAGTCTCCTTAGAAAGAAAACAAGAAAAAGGAATAAAGGATACGATTCTATTTTATTGCTACACAAATGATGTGTATTGCTAAGTTCAAGGAATCATATAAGTAGCATTTGAAAGAGAACTCACACATTGTCACTTTTCTCTGTCCATGCAGGTACTTGTCCATTGAGAAGATTCCCAGTTAAGTATCTACGTATATTAGAAAAAATCAAGGAATTAATATGCAAAATCTATCATTTATTGATGATCCAAAACTATGGAAAATAAACTAGTCATCCTTAATTACACCCATTCATCTTTGTTCTTATTCTTACACAAATCCTTCTATCAACTAGTATTTTGATTCATAGAAGCTAATCAGGATCAGTGAAATAAATGCAATAATATACGTTGGTTCTCATTATATCTGATCATTATCTTGTTCTTTCTCATTAATTATTTTCCCTTTTTAAAAAGACAAAGGCACGTGATCCTTTTGATAGAAAAATATTTCATTATAAGTCTACATATGAATAACCTTGAAGTTTTGAAATAGAATCCGACCAATGACAAATATTTTTGTGAACTTCAATCATATTTTTTTTAGGATGAAACCCAAGGTATCTTCTACTGTGATCTAAAGATTAATCCCTCGAGGTACAAAGATTTATTTAAAGGACTAACATTTGCCTAAAAATATTTTTTTCATATATGTGGATGTAGGTATCAATCTTTGACCTTATGTTAAAGGAATGAAATTATTTGTCAATCATATCATATTATGTTAGTAGAAATAACTAACACTTAATATTTTTGCATTTATATATACAAATTTCAAAATGGTTCATTCCACACTATTCTAATAAAACCTTGGTTTGTGTTACGTAAGCCTCCATTAGGTATTTCACATGTTAATCTAATTAGGATTATCCAGCTTATCATACTTTAGACTAAAAGTAGAACATAGTACTCAAATCATTTATGATTAAAAATATATCACAAATTAAGATATGCTAGGAAAATATGATAAATTTCTTACATGTAATCCACTTTTCTTAGGGCATCATAGGTACTTGGAATTGGTCCAGTCAATTTGTTAAAGCTAAGGTCTCTGAAAAACAAAACATATTGAGAATGAGTTTAGAACTAGCAAATAAAACTATTATAGCAAAAAATATCCCACAATTTAATAGTTTGGATATAGTATTAAAGTTATATCATCAAAACAGTTACTATGAGACATAACAATATATTAGAAGTTACAAAATAATAATAAATCACATTAAAGAAAATAAATCATTAATTGCAATAAAAAATGGAAAAGTATGCAATTACAAGTTTTTTAAAGTTGTCATTGTCCCAAGATATGGAGGTAGTGTGCCATTGATGTTGCAATTCCTTAGAATCCTACCAAACAACAAAATTGATAACATTATGTTATTGGTTCCTTTTTCTTGACTTCTCTGTTTTTTTATTCAAGAAAAAAGTCAAAGCGATAAACTCACAGATATTTCAACTTCATCTTATTAAGTTGTGGAAAAAGAGAATGTTCAGATCCATTCAGATCACTAATTCTCCTGCATATCACATTAAAATAATAGCTAAGTAAACACGATTAAAATATTCTTTGATATTGAAACCTTGCTTACTGTATAAATTCATACATACAAGTCAGTTAAGTTTTCTGGAAATGAAATTCCAGAAGGAATTGGCCCACTTAATCCACTCCCTTGAATCACTCTGTATCAAGTACAATAATCATATCACTAGTGACTTCAGGAAATAAGACAACCTAATTCAAATAATAAAAAAGCAATTACATTAAAGTAGACCAATTCAATAAAGTAAAAAAGGAGAGTTCATACAGTTTTTGGAGACTTGTCCAGCTTTGAATAAAATTAGGTATCTTCCCAGAGAATTGATTATCCCCAATTCGACTGCAAAATGAGAGGGTACGAAATGAGTAAGGGATGTTTTTAATTCAAAAACAATACTCTTTAAATTTGTCATCACTGAGTAGTATAAACAAAAAAAATCAAGCTTACATATCCTGCAACGTAGTGAGCTTGACCAATGTTACTGGTAATTCTCCGATAAAATTGTTGGAGGAAAGTAGCCTGTGTATAATTGATAACAACAAACAAGAATAAATTATGAATCTAAACCATGGAAATCAAACTAGATTTCAAATATTGGCCTTTGAAAAGAAAACAACAATGAAGGAAGTTCTTAGAATTTGAGCTTAGGTCTTAGCTCTGTCAAAACTAGTTTGTGAGGTTGTAATTAAGGTAACCGAACTCCAAAGTGGTCACAATTAAGGCAAGTTAGTTGTCACGGTTATTAAGGCAACTTTCTAGCACACTTCCTCAGGACTAGACAATAAGCTTAGAGTGTGACAATATAGGTGATCCCAATACTTAATATCTTAAAATTTGAGATAAGGATCTAACTAAATCCTACAAAACTGATTTATAAGGTAAGAATTATTCAAGTCATATAAGTACTACTTAGGCCATATTTCTAAACAACAACATAGGATTAGACAAGAAACACACCCCATTGATGCTACAATTAAGAAAGCTCCCAAAGAGGCCGCAATTATAACAAATCATAAATTATCACAATTATGGTGGTTTTCCAACATAATTCAAATTTTCAAAGGATATTAACATAAGGAGGTGTAAATGGGAAATAAAATAGAGTGCTTACAGTCTTTGAATTTGGGTTAGATTCCCAAGCTCAGGAGGAAGATTTCCAGACAATTGATTGCCCTCCAAGACCCTGCCCAAATCAAGATGAAGTTAGGTTCCATTCCAAAACTCTTTAATTTTGTTACATAATAATTACATAATATTTGAAATGGAAAATTTTCTTTGATAAGGTATATATGGATAACAACAAACTCACAAACTTTGAAGAGTGGATATGTTTGCTATCTCTATTGGTATTGAACCTGTTAATCGATTTCCAAGGAGGGAACTGTCATGATAAAGAAATATGTTGGCATTAGCTTCAAGAAATATAGATAACAATTATTAAGTCTTTTAAAGAGTGGAATGTACGACAAAACTCTGATACAGTTCTATAGGTGTTATTGGTACTATATTCTCAGATTAAATTAATTAGAGTAATTCATCTCATTAACCAACATCAACCTTAAATGTCAACATTTATAATAGAGGTTAATGGAGTGAAACTCTAATTTTGATTGAAAAGCAATCTAAAAGTATGTATGTAGAATTTATTCTATGATATAATTCCCTTTATGTCAGGAAGCAGGAGCGAATTATATAAGCTGATGATTTAAAACTCAATAAAAATGACGGGAAAATCATACATTAAGACAAGTTTCGTGGAGCCCCATTCTTTAGGAATTGTACCGTTTAGGTAGTTGCGAGTAAGGTCACTGCAACAAAGATTGTGTTAACACACAAAATAAATACATAGATGTTAGAAACAAAGAAAATAAGCAAAATCGTTATCTATGATGGAAGTTGAGCAAAGTTTGAGAATTACATACATTTCTTGAAGGTAAGGCAACCTGAACAAATCCCGCGGGAGTGTGCCAGGGAGATTTTGTGATTTCAAAAGTCTACACATTTATTTAACCATGAAAATGGTTAGAAAATAGGATTTGGTTCCTCTAAACTGAGAAAAATACACTTAATAATAACCATTAACAAGGCTAAAAGGCAAGTGTAATTCAACTATTCGTTACTTTGACATGATTGATGAAAATTACATTAAATAGAAAGAAAAAAAATGGCAAGGATGAAATCTTCCCGCTTTTAAGTTCAATTTAAGCCCATAATATTTGGGCTCTGAGAAGTAAGTACAAGCAAATTTGGGCCTTAAAGAAACCGTCAATTTAATAATTAGAAATTGTAATTTACTGTACAGTAAACGTGTACAAGTTTTTTTTACATCAAATGTAGGGACGGAATTGGGGAAGGGGGGGAACAGATGCAAGACCATGGAGCAATCCCCGGCCATTTTATCGAAAGGGGGTAATCTTTTTTTTAAATTACCGATTGGGGATACTTTTCAAAATATTTACAGAAAAGGGGTAAGTCGTAAAAAATTTTACGACTTCTAAAAGAGAAGTCGTAAATATTTTTACGACTTATTTTTTTTCATTTTATCTGGCTGAAATCGGATATAAATTTACGACTTCTAAATGTAATTT
>PYAF01000400.1:70747-106371 GCA_007407185.1 Glycine tomentella
ATTTATTAAATAAATTAATTCTTAAGTTTTAAAAATTATTTAAGTAAATTAACGTAAAAAAAAACTAAAAATAAAAAGCAATAAAAAGTTTAAACTAAAATTACTGTTGGAAGTCGTAAACTTATTTACGACTTCCACAGTTTTCCAATTTTTTTTAAATTAAGTTTTTTTTTATTCTTAAGTTTTTTTTATTGTTTTTACATTAATTTAATTAAATAATTTTTAAAATTTTAAGAATTAAATAGATTAATTTTATTTTTAATTAGATTAATTCATTAAATATATTAATTTAAACAAAATAAATTACAAAAATTAAACAAAAGCTTCCAAAAAAACGGAAAAGCAAAAAAAAAAAAGTAAAGTCGTATGGAATTTGACGACTTTACAAAAAAAAATTAAATGGAAGTCGTAAAATACAATACGACTTCCTAAAAAAAAAGGCGAGAAAATAAAATTAAATGAGAAGTCGTATATTTATACACGATTTTAATTTACGACTTCAAAGTCGTAATTTAAAAAAAAAATACATTTAGAAGTCGTAAACTTATATCCAATTTCAACCAGATAAAATGAAAAAAAATAAGTCGTAAAATTATTTACGACTTCTCTTTTAGAAGTCGTAAATTTTTTTACAACTTACCCCTTTCTCGTAAATATTTTGAAAAGTACCCCCAATCGGTAATTTAAAAAAAAAGTTACCCTCTTTCGGTAAAATGGCCGCAATCCCCAGAAGTCGTTTAGCTAATAAACTACAGTGAAATGAATAAAAATTTCAAACAAATTTGTCATTTACCATTGTCAAAACAAAATAATAAAATGTTATTATCATGCGTAAGTTTATATAAAATAGGGGGTGTGGGAAATGACTTGTAAAATCCTTCCCATATATGCTAGTAGCGGATTTAGGATCCTAGGTTAGAGGAATAATTTATTTTAAAAAATTAATTACTATCATAAAAGAGGAAAAAATTAGGAACTAGAGATTCAAATGTATAAAATTAGGAATAATAAAATATACACATTTAAGTTATTTTTATGTAAACTTTTAAAAATGATGGAATACCTTTACATTAATTTCTTCAAGTAAGTGCGGAACCGCCATCAAATGCAAGAAGAATAAGAAACATTCAGTGAAAATCTATCATTGCTAAGCAATATTGTTTAAGTTTGTCAAGCTTTTTCAGATGTTGAAGTCCCCCACCCACCCACCCACCCTTGCTTGTAGCTAGATTCCCTTGTTATTTTAGATACTTCTCCTTTCATGTTTCTTACTATGAGACTACATATTATATTTTTAAGAGCTAGTTCTAGAAATAATTAATTAATCCCATTGAGATTAACATAATGATGAGGAATTTGCATAAAGAACCAAACTAAAATAATAGGTTAGTTGTATTTTAAAAACCTACAACTGCGTAGATAACAAGAATATAATATTTGTTGCGTGCACATTGAATACGATTATTTCTTAATGTGTATTAAATAAAGTACTCCGAGACTTCGAGTAACGTACGTTAGGGACTTTGCTTTCATGGTGATCATATTCAAATTCAATGGTAAAGGATAGAGAAATAAAAACAAACCGACATCTCACAAACAAGTTGCGAAAAAATACAAGATTTTAAAGATGCATGGTGGCTTCTGAAAAGTCAAAAGTGAAAAATAGACTGATAGGACTCTCAAAATTTTTCATTCAGCAGCTAGCACAGTCTGTACGTAATACGTATACGGAATCATTGAGCTGCTGAAAGTTGACTGAAGTGCTATTTGACCACTTTCATTTTGTTTACATTATATTTAGTACATTTAGACAAAATATATAGCTTTTTGAATGATTCCTTTAGCTGTTTAATTAAGGTTAAACCAGTAAGCTCTTAAATTATTTGGGAATTTTTAACTAATTTTTAAACTTTTTTTTATAATATTGTATGTTTAATTTTGTAAAAAAAATTATATTTGAGTCTCTGAAATTAGGTTGTGATGTATATAGCTTGAAATTGTCGAAAAATAATTATAATTTGTCACAGTTTTTAAAAAAAATAGGAATTTAATTCAAAAAATACTAGATAAAAAAATCCATATATAGTTATGGAACTTATTGATTAAATATTAGTTTAACCTTTTGTTAAATATAAACGATTTTTATGATATATATTTTCCATCTCCATGAAAAATTGAAGCATTGAAACTAGAATGTGTTTTCTTAAAAAGGAATCTAATGAATACCAAATAATGAACTAAATTTCTTGATCATAATTACCTAGCTAGCATACCGTTGACTGTTCCTATCAAGAACATAGAGAAAACAAAACGAGTGAGAGATTTACATGTTGGTGACATGGCAGACGGTGCCATTGTCAAAGGTGCAATCACATGTGACATTGTTTTCACTCCCTTTCACTTGAACTGCAGAAGTCCAATTACGTTGTCCACTGCACGGATCTACATCGAAATCCCAGTCCTTCTTCCCAAGTGTCTTAGCTATATCTTTCAGAGCTTCCACTGTAATATATAACAAAATCATCAAGTCATTTTTCTTGCATGAAGTCATTTAACTATCTATAAATTTTTAATCTGTCACAACTACCTAATCATTCTTATCTGGAATGCATCTAGCATTAGAAGTAAAAAAAACAAAAAATCTTTGTGACGAAAAAAAGAGAATAATCTTATAACAAATTTAGATATAGTTAATTAATTTTATCTTTCTTTCATTTTATTAGAATAGGAGTAGTCTCACCATCATATTTTATATTGATCTCATGTAAAAACTTTTATTACGTGAGGAAGTAAAATTAAATTCCAATTATGAATAAAGATTAATATAAAAAGCATCTAAAAAACATATAAAAAAAAAAAACTTGATGTCTTTTATCCCTTAATCATACTATCTATAGATCTTCATTTTGATTTGAAGGATAAACTTAACTTTCCTTGTTTACAAAATTATAAACTAAACTAAAAGATTATTCATTGAGCATGAAACTGGTTTTAACTAACTAGCTGGTGCAAGCTATTTACGTACCTTCATCTTTAGGCAGAGTGGCTCCAGAAGCAAAGTTGGCAAAGCTAAAGGCAGCAAGAAACAAAAGGAAGAAGAAACCAGGGGAACTGACTCTCATGCTTGCTCTTGCTGTTTTGATTATGGCTAAACTATTAAACCTTAGAACTTATAAGAAGAAATTAAGTAGCTGCGGAAAAAGATATAAGTAGCTATCTATCTATATGGCGTGACAAGAGTGGTGGGGAAACATATAATCGCAGCCAAAGATATTATGCAGAAGATGACTTTAATTTTGTTGGTGAGAAATTGAATAAGTGAAAGTTCACCCGGAGTTACATAAAAAAAGGGTGCTGAAAAATATATTAAAGATAATGATTAAATAAACACTAGTGTATGTTTTGATTAAGATAGAGCTAGTCAACGCTGGAGTGGTTGTCCATTTGTATAATTTTATGAAATATAATTGAATAAAAGAAACAATAATGCATGACAATTGGATTTTAATTTTTAAGACATATTGTTAGAGGAGATAAGCATCACTGAAAAATATACAAGACTCCAAGACTACTTAATTACCACTGTTTTCTTTTATACACACACTCTCAAAGTGGTTGGTTGACAGCCTCTAACAGTTGGCTTGGTCAACTTTTTATAAAAACTTTAAACGTTATAGAGAACATATATATAAATTGTCAACTTGAGCGGATCACACGGTTTCTTATAATATTATCAAGATTGATATATTAAGTTGTTTGGAAGAAAACAGGTTTTATATACTTTTTTAATTAGAGTTTAAATTTTATGTATTATCATTAAAATTTTATATTGTTAACTAATCCGTATAATTATTGTTAACTTGATGTGATTTTCAAAATAATTATTTTTAAAGTTAATAAATTTATTATATAATACAATTTTTTTACGTTGTTAATATATATATTTATATATTTACTATTTACTCTTTTATTAAAAGCTAAAAATAATAATCTTTTAAAAAAAATTACTATAAAAAATATTTTCTTATTTAAATAGTTGGAACAATTTAGCATGAATGATACATAATTGAGTTTGGCATGTTCATTAGGTTTCTCTCGTATGATTTTCTTGTTTTGATTCTTCTTTGGCTGCCAACCTATAATGTGCGGGTCCCTCTTATTTTCGCCTTCTTTTTTCTTTCTTAAAGTATTTTCATTTTCCTTATTTTCTATAGTATATGGCAGTTGTTGTTCCCATGAAACTTCTTTCAAAGTAGTTGTTGCTAATAAATTCCTTGGTCTTCTAGAATATATTGAAACAAAAATAGAAATTACAAGGAATTAACCTATTACAGCACATGCCTATTAAATGTTCAATCGTGATACATAGGAGGGAGGGGAAAGAAAAGTGAAAGGGTATATACAGCTTTGGAATCATAGCCCATATAACCCACACTATATATGCAGGAATACACCTACGTACTGATCATTTTTCTATAATATAATTCATCATCAGTTCTTACATGATATATAAAAGACAAAGATGGCTCAAACATACCAATTAATAAAATTTTAAAAAGTACTTAGAACCGTGTGCTCCCAGCTGTGTCTCCCACAAAGATGGCTCAAACAATAAACAAGTTAACCTTATAATTTCATCTCATAAAATGGCAATTTCAAGCATCAAATAGGGATTGAGAAAACAGGCAATTAATAAAAGAGAAACAAAGTCCTTGTACTTTGAAGTAATCCAACCGAAAGATCTAATAACTAATTAAATAAATACAATATCTTATCATAATCAAGTGAGTTAATGACCTCAAAACCAATTTCAATTTTCACCATACAGTAAATTAATCAATTGTCAACTATTAATTTATTACTTATCTTTTTATTTTTGAGCAAGTCGAAATGTTGAAGAAAAGATACATTAATTGCTAACGATTGGTACATAGGATCATCTCCAAATCAAGCCACTCACATTAGTGATGAGCATTTGGACAATATGTGGAAAGGTGCTAGAAAGAAAGAAAGAAAAATAAAAAAAGATGACAGTATTTTCTAGGCTTCATTGTGAAAAGGATATATAGATTGGAAGTGTGTAGAGGGGGGGATCATTCCTCATCGTTCTCTGCAAATCAATTTTGGTAGGTATCTAGTCAAGGTCAATATTGTATGCATATGAATTAATCGGGTCCATTTATATATATCCACTTCTTTTACAAGACATAAATGTCAATTAACAAGGTAAACTATTATATATACAATTCCATTTTCCACTCAAAAAAATTCTTCTCCAAAGTAATCTTCAGTCCAAGACTCTAATATCCCGTGTCAACCACAATAACCTTTTACTTTTACACCAATGATATATGATTGATATAACCCACTATTAAAACTTTCTAAAGTCACCAAATCCTACCCAACACATCGTCATTCCACAAAGATATTTCTCAAGTTACTTAGTGTTCTTCTATTTCTCTTTCTCAATTATTATTCTTTTGTGTAGCCTCTTGTGTAGCCTTCCTAAGTCCCTTTCATCAAATAGGCCATTTTTTAATATGTCCCGTTCTCTTTAATCGTTAGTTTCCCCACGATATTTGACCATACCCTTACCACTCTCTTTCAAAGAGCTTTTGTATTTTAATTTAGGTTAAAATGTAATTTTTATTTATTTACTTTTTAAAATTTATAATTTTAATTTTCTTATTTTTTAATTGAGACATTTTATCTTTATTTTTAAAAAATTTGTAATATCAATCCTTTTATCAATTATGTATTCTAAAAAAGCTTTCGGAAAAAAAATTGCTGTGTTTTTTTATCAATAAAAATTAAACTCAAATGAAATATATTCTAAATATTTACATATATGTTTGGGATTACAAAACAATCCCTAAAACATAAATAAAGTAACATTGGCTCTATGTGATGACACATTAACGGTATTTTAATAAGA
The DNA here is from genome assembly GCA_007407185.1 of Glycine tomentella. Taxonomy (NCBI): domain Eukaryota; kingdom Viridiplantae; phylum Streptophyta; class Magnoliopsida; order Fabales; family Fabaceae; genus Glycine; species Glycine tomentella. The sequence goes on from PYAF01000400.1 coordinate 76,683, forward strand.
GAAAAAAAATTATACTTTATATAGTCATTCAATTACAACTCATCATGTATAATAAATTTGTTAATTTTTAAAATAATTATTTGAAAGTAATTCAAATAATGATATGTGATTAAATGAAGGTATAAAATTATTTTACATTTAGTGCATAATTATTAAACTTCTTTAATAATTTAAAATAAAAAATGTTTTTTATATTAAGAGAAAAAATAGGGAAATGTTAAGAATATGCATTTTCTATTACGCACGTTCTTCTTAATATGATTTTAGTTATTGACTAGAGTTTACTGAGAATTATAAATTTTGGTGACTATCACTTTTTATATTTAATGAGTTCTACTAATAATTTTTAATTTAAGCAAAATGTCTATAAAATTATTAAGAAAATTAGGTTAAATTATAATTTTAGTCTTCTTTTATTTTTTATATGTGATTTTGTTCTTTTATTTTAATTTTAATTTTAGCCCTCAAATATTAGAAACTCCGCATTTGAGGATTGAAAATTTGTGAATTTTTTAAAATTTGAGGGCTGAAATCACGAAAAAAAATAGAAAAATCAAAATCGCATACTAAAATTAAAATTATAGTTTAACTTAAAATTAAAATATGAGAGTTACGAAATGAATATGAAATTTGAAAATTGTAGGAATTTTTTTTTTCTTAACAAGGAGACCTAGAGCTCCAAAGTAGATGTTTATTTTTAAAGTTCGGATGGTCGACAATGTGGAAGACATAGTGGTTGAATGGTTGATGATTGGTGCCGATGATACAAAGGACATGTGTTTTCGTTTGGTGATGCTATTAGAAAGAAAAAAACGAAAAAGGAAATACCATGAATAACTCATGTTATCGAGATATGAGCACCGTGGCACAATATCTAAGTCGATCAAACCAAGGCGATCGATGCCCCAAACTGATATTTAATAATATGCTTCATCAGTATCATCATACCAGCCGTCGTTGTAGGTCCTACAGTATGGCCATCCACGAAACCTCCATGCATCTTTAATTATCCTATCTCGTACAACTAGCTAGTGCAAGTGCATGAGTAATGGACTTTAATTTTTGTCCAAAAATACATTTTTCCCGTCTATTCTATTACTTTATGTTGGATATTTCTGTTTTAATACTTGATCCAAATTTTAATGTGTTGAAAAGGGATTTATTATCTTGGACTCTTTTTCTAAGAGGCTGACCTCGATCCATTCCAATTTAGAGTATTGAAATCCCTATACCTAATTCTTCTTTATAAATACGTCATTTATAGATAAAGGCGGCAGAATTCTTCAGAATTTTAGAGAGTGGAGAGAATTCTCGTTTGAACACAAAGAAGAAAGAGTTTTTCTGTGAGTGAGTGTCTCCGAGAGGTTGAGTGAACAACCATTGTAGAGAGTGGTTTCACCATTGTTAGTGAGATTGAGTGTCTCCAACGAAATGTTGTTGAGAGTGATTGTAACCATTATTGATAATAGTGAATTGATTTTGGACAAGGTCCCATGGATTTTCCTCTTCGCATTGAAGAAAATTGTCTCCCACGTAAAGTTATTTGTGTGTGTAATTTTTTTTCTCTCTTGTTCTTTCTCACATTTTTGATCGTTCACGTTTCCGTATTATTCTGTTTTGTTTGTTTGAGGGTTGAGTATGTGTTATGACTCCCTATTAAATTAGTAGAGAAGGTATGTTCCTCCCAATACTTTATAACTAATGTATTAAACTAGAATCATTCAAACACAAAATAATGCATTAAAATAGAAAAAATCACACTCACATCTTATATATAAAAATAGATCAACTACACTTTCATTTTTGAAGTTCCGTGATAATGTGATATTAAACAAAATCTTATTATTCTTTCTATTGCTACGTTAGTTTTTTTAAAATTATTTTTAAAACGTTACATTAATACTTTTTTTTATACATTACACAAATTCTTTTAATTGTTTGAATGATATTATAAAAAAATTTCTATAACGAACAATAAATTCTTATATGACATGTATTTACGGGAAAAAAATATTGTAACACTTAATTACATGTGATAATTAATTATGAAGAATGTAATTTAAAACAACCTAATACTTTTTCTTTTACGAGGTTGTTGTAAATAAATCTTAAAAAAACTGAAAGAATTTGTACAAATTTACCAAACATTAGGAGATGCCAGTATATTTATTCATCAAAGTAATATCATACCAAACGCATATACGTGTCATGTTTTTCTGCCTAACTAGTTCCCATGAATCGGTCTCTCACGCACTTGTTAATTGTTATTTGTTGTTTTTCTTTTCCACGCCTGCTTTCTTTCACGACGGACGTTGTCTTGTCTCTTCCATACGTCTACGTGTATGTGGCTGCTGTTATTTCACGTGGATTTTATACACTGTGCCTCTCTAGCACAGAGAAGAGAAAAAAAATACAAAGTAACCTCAACGATAATGGAAATTGCAATATCTTCTTGATAAATTTTTGTGTAAATATTCTTATTTTTTATTCGTCCTTCGACCTGATCTTAAACCCTGACTCATCCTCCATGGATAAATCTTGCGAAAGAATATTTGGATTTTCAAGACATTGGATTTTTATCAACATTTGCTTTACTTAAGTCGATATTCCCATTTCCACTTCATTCAACCCGGGTCCATCCCTCCAAGACGAAAAGCTCTCATTGATTCATTTTTTATAAATATTTCTAGAAAAAGTTATTCAAACTCTTATATGTTTTGTAATATAAGACAAATTTAATATCTTTAATGACTTATTTATTTTCATACCGTTAAACTTCAACCAACGACTCACTAGTATAATTAGTGAGTTATTATCGAGTAATTTTACTGTGTCAATTATCAATTGGATTTCCGAGAACACTACTTTCAAGTAGTAAGTGATTAGTTTCTTTTTCTTCCAAAAAATAAGGTATTCTCATACTATATACACGATAAAAAAAAAATTCTCTCCGTTTCTATTTATACACGTACAATAATTTGTACAATAATTTATGTAACATTATATTTATGTTTATCTCTCTCCTCCATCTTATTATTTATTATACTTCAAATTCAAATTTATCTTTCTTTTATCTCTTAGTTGCATATATAGCTATAAAAGTATAATTTATCTTTTTCTAATTCATATAACTATATATTAAATTAGATAGAGTGTGTTGCGTCAAAAACTGATGCGTAACTCACGGTAAGTGTACCGATCGTTCAAGTAATAATTTGATAAGTAAAGTATCGTATCCACGAGGATTGAGACACTAATATAATTGTAATTATTATCTTAAAATTGGAAGAAATAAAAATAGAAATAAAATTGATTTAGATTTTGTGTTGTAATTTTGAATATATTGGAAAGGAAACAGGATCAAAAATTTAATTAAAAAGAAGGTTATAACAAATAATAATTGCGGTAAAAGCACAATCACCTCTGATCTTCACTCGTTAAATTGAATTGATGATTAATTTCAATTATTATGATTACTCAAAGATATGTCTTAATTAATTGGTTAAACCCAGATTCCTCGGTCTTTTTAACCCTTTAATCCTAATTAAGTGTTCTAATCCCTTAGTAACCCCCTTTCGGATTAAGCTTTAAGCTGGCATATGAAAACTTTGCAATCCTTCATCCCTATCCCTAGGTAATGTCAAACTGTCGCTTTATCGCTTTCAGAAACTAAAATCCCAATATCCCTATTGTGAATTAAAGCCCTCAGTACCTCTAATAGAGTTATCAATTCTATCAATGGAATTTAAAATTGAAGAACAAGATAAAGAGAAGCAATCATCATAATATTCATTAATATCAATCCAATCCACACAAGAGTTCACATTGGCTTTTGACCTTTACCACAATTATAGAAGGATTAGCTAGACATGATATGTCTAGCTCAATACAAATAAACCAAAAAATAGAAGAGAATGCAGAGAAGAGAAGTAATCAAACCCCTAATCTTGGCTTTCTTCTTGAATTTCTTGCTTCTTAATCTCTCTCAATGCCTTCTTATTAATGTTTCTGTGTCTAGGGTCCCTTTAGAACGTCCCCCTACTTCTTTATTTATAGCCAAACTTCCAAAACCCTAGTATCTTTTTGTTTTTATCTTATCTTTATTCAGTTTCAGCTTTCTCGCAACTGCCGCGCGACTGGCGCCAACCTCCAGTGCTTGTGACGTGACTCGCGCGAGTATGGCGCGATCCGTGTGGAGTTCTAGTAGGTCTGGCGCGAGTGGCGTGGACTGGGCGCGATCCACGTGGACTTCCAGATCCAATTGTCTCTTTATTTTGCTTCTTTTCTTCTATTTATTGTCCCTAAACATCAAAATAAAAAGAATTAATGATAAAGAACAAAAAGTATTGAATTTTAGCTTTATTCTAATATTTATTTGTTATTTTATATTTATTTCCTAATAAAACTAACCTAAAACTACTATATACTTACAATATATCAGAGTGAATATACTTTTGGGGAAATATATCATAATTGTCATATATATTTAAAAATATTTTGTGTAAGATTAATAAAAAATGATTTTAATATCATCAAATCTATTATATATGCTGATAATAAATAAAAAGCTTAAAAAATAGTAATAGCTAAAAATCAAATGTGGACAATATGTCCAAACTAATAAGTGATAGACTAAATTTTATTTTTTATTTTTTCTATTTAGATTGAATTTGGTCATTTTATGTTTTAAGTTTAGTTCAAATTGATCCTTTAATTAATATAGGAATAACATTGTTAATAATTTTAACATAATGACACTTAAAAATTACCACAAAAAAAATACGGGCATGCCTAGATGCATTTTTGTACATGTAATTAATAAAGTGGCCATAGTATATAATATTTACAATTTATAAAAATTTAAAATGTCTCTGCGAATAACTTAAGATGTTTGTGCTCGATTTCTCTTATACGATTCCATGAATCTTAAAATTTATTGAGAATTTTTTATCCTGTATATTAATGGAACCCGCAAATGGTCAAAAACCACGAAGCCTACTTTGTATAGAAGCCTGATCATGATCATCTCTTTAAACCAAATTGACAGTTGACAAAGGAATGCAACTAAGTTGAATAATACTTTATTAATCACGAAGAAAAAAATATCAAAGTTTGGTCGAACTGTTTTTCCTCATGATATGAATGGTATATGTTTAGAGGGAAATAAAAGAAATTGAGAAAAAATACAGATAATATAATACATGATGTTTTTTTTTTTTTGAAAACGGAAAGAAAAGAAATTGAAAAAAATACAGATAATATAATACCTGATGCTTTTTCTATTTGTTGAAAGAGATATATCACCATAACTGAAAGTAACAATATTAATTATTTAGGCATAAAAACTATTTAAATAAATTTTGTTTCTTTCAATAATTTGTTTTTCATACGCACGATCAAATATAACGTTTCTTTTAAATGAAGAGAAAGTAAAAATAAAAAAAAATGTTGACTTTTAAAAACAAAAATATATTTATTTTCCTTTAATTTTCTTTTAAACTTATTTTAAATTATTTTTCCTCTCCAAGTTCCTTTCCACCATAGCAAAACAAACTTTATTTGTTTTCCTTTTCAAATTTATTGGAGGTTAATAATGTTGGCAGGAACTGATCCAAGAATTCATCAAATGGGGGATTGATATTTTTTTGTATTTTAATTATTAATTATCTAACATCAAATTAATAAATATTTAATAAATAATGATTTTTGTAAAATTATTTATTAATTTTATGCATAACTTTTAAATTAATTTTTATTTCAAATGATAAAGAAAGAAACATGTGAATTAATACTAATTTTTTATTTTAAGTTGGAAGACTTTTTTATTTTACAAGCTCAATAACAATTAAACAGAACACACAACAATAATTTCACAATAAAAAAAGTAACAAACTCATTAAATAATAATAACTAAATCATCCAATTTTATAACAACTATAATATATATATATATATAAATATATATTTATAATATAATGTTAATAATAATTAATGTTACTAATTAGATATATAGATAGATAAATAATACATAAAACATAGTTAATCAAAGTAAATAAAAATTGATGAAAAGTCATAAAGATATATTTTTTTATCATATCAATGAAATACTAGTATATATATCTCTTTGGATTATAATATAATTAATTACAAGATATATTACTAAAAAAAATTAGTATATAATTAATGGTAAATGATAACATATATTATCAGATTTATTAATTAGTATACATGTTTTTTATTTTTTACTGGAACTAATATATATTAATTATTAATTAATATATTATTTTATTTAAAATATCTTTTAATAAAAAATATTAGTTATTATATAGCATTAAAGGAGTTTGAGGGATGGGGGGCTAAAGCCCGTGGTCTCCCACAAATCTGTCCCTGATGGTAAAGTTTAACTGTAATTTTGATTTATGGAAATATTTGTCGTTAAATTGTGCAGTGTTGACAATTTAAGGGTCTTTAATAATTTTTAAAATTGCAGTCTACCAAATAATAGTAACTTTTTAAAGTTGATGCCTATATAAAATCAATATTTTTATTCATTACTTGCCAAAAATTGATTTGAAACTAATGACCATCATTATAAACAGGACATATTCAAGGAAAAAGAAAAAAAAAAAAACATACACAAGACAGAGCATGACTGGGAGACAGTGGCTAGAATGTCACAAAATTATAAAAAAAAAATGGCCAAAATGCTATGACAGAGAAACATTTTCCCAAAATGTCGCGTGTAGGAATTTGTTGGGCACGAATGTGAATTAGGTAGCCAAGTTGTGATGACTCTGATGCCTGGCGCGGCTGGCGCGGTCAGCGCCAGGGTTCTTAAGCAGAAAATCCTGTCTGTGATGTGGCGCGGGTAGCGCCGGCTTGGCGCGAGTAGCGCCATAGCTTCGGGAGGTTGACGCTAGTGGCGCCAAGGTGACGCGGTCAGCGCCACAAGTCCTCCAGAAACTCAATTTTCTCTGGAAGTTCACGCGGTCAGCGCCATTGGGGGCGCGAGTCGCGCCACAAGTGTCTTGGAAAACCATTTTCCTCTGGAATCCAGCGCGGGTGGCGCCAGAGGCGGCGCGATTAGCGCCGGAAGTGCTCTGGAAAGTCAGTTTTCTCTGGAAATCGACGCGGTCAGCGCCGGGGTGGTGCGGTTGGCGCCACAGGTTTTAAAAGAGTGGCGTGGTTAGCGCAGGGTGTGGCGCGATCCACGCGGGACGTCTGACAGAGTAGTTATAAAAGGGAAAGTCGCGATTTTTAGGGGAAATTCATGCTTCTTCTTCCTCTAAACGACTTACCTCCATTGTTGAAGCTCCAAGCTTCATTCTTGCACCATAGTTCACCAAAACAAGTCCCTTAAACACCATTCTTGATGGAAAACACCTAGTGAGCTTGAATCTTTCATTCATTTTCCTTGAAAACCCCAAATTAGAGAATCTCTTTCTCAAGGGAAGTTCTTGAAGCTTGAGTTCGGCGAGGAACGGCGACGATTCGTGGGTACCCAAGCTAGGGGGAGTTGTCCTTGGGCCTTCCTTGTCGTCATTGAGGTAAGAAACTCAAGTTTCACCGTTTAATTTGTTGATTGGGGTTTTGGGTGAATAGTGACCCACTTGTGATAGAGCTAGAATTAGCCTTGGATCCTTTAGATATATGTGATTAGTATGTGTTGAGGATGAAAGATTAGCTCTCAATTGCTAGTTTGGTAAACTTTGATTATGGGCTCTAGGTGAGACATGTTTTGTTGATATACTGAGTTGCTTAGTTTTGTTGGACATGCTAGAGCCTTGGTATGTGTTTTGTTGTGCCTAGAAGGCCATGAGAACGGTGCCTTGTGTGTGTGATATGGACCGTTCGAGCCCTGTGTGAATTATGAGGAATTGGGCTGTTGTGAGCTTCAAGCTCTTTGTGCTTTGGCTAGGCCAAGCGAGACCATTGAGGGTCTGAGAGTCACTTATGAAGTGATTGAGTACGTGTTATGCAAACGGATTATGGCCTTTCGTTCTAACGGCTTAGGACCGTTATTGAAACGTTACCTGTTTGATGTTATGTAGGACGTGAGATTGATAGTTTCAGTGGTGGTGACAACGAGGCCGGGAGCGCCGGTGCTTTGCTTAGAGCAGGTAAGCTCTTGGTTCTTGGATGTGTGCCCTTTGCTGTGTTCTACCATTCACCAAGTGGGGTGATGGTTCTGTTGTGGGCAAATGCATGTATATAGAAATTGTATATTGATGTGGTTGATTAATGAATTGTGCTATGTACCCTGTGATGGGAATCGATATGTATTGATCTTATTGATGTGATTGATTAATGAATTGTACTCTGAACCCTGTGATGGGAAACTGATGTGTGGGTTGGACCCAATGATTGGGGAATTGATATGCATGGTTGTGAACTGTTAATTTATAACATGCCGGTTTGAATATGAGATTTGACTGTGAATTCTATGAATGAATTGCATCCTATGGTAGTAGGATAGATGACTTGAGATTGAGTAAGACATGCTGTGAGATGTTCCTGTGATATAGATGTAGCCTCCCGAATGGAGATGTTCCTATATCCACAAGGTAGCCTCCTCAGGCAACTGGGTTGATATAGGTTATGAGATGTGCCTGTGATATATAGATGTAGCCTCTTGAGTAGAGATGTTCCTATATACACAGATGTAGTCTCATTAGATGGAGATGTACCTGTGATATATAGATGTAGCCTCTTAACTGAGATTTTCCTATATACACAGATGAAGCCTCCGATGGAGATGTGCCTGTTATATAGATGTAGCCTCTTGACTGAGATGTTCCTATATTCCAGATGAAGCCTCCAATAGATATGTTGGGATCCAGGCATGAGATGTTCTTAGTATATAGATGTAGCCTCCCTGAGTGGAGATGTTCCTATATACATAGATGTAGCCTCTGCCGAGTTAAGTAAGGTATATCACCTGTGTATTGACAGGTTGAGATGAAATGATAGTAATGATGTTGAGTGAAGAGGGATGAGATCCCTGCCTGTTGTGATGAATGATTGAGAATTATTCTGATATTGAATCTGTTTATGAATGGTTGAAATATACTATTTCTATATATGTGCCAGATAGTGAACCAGGGGAAGGAAATACCTTCAAGGGCCCTGAGTTTACTGGGATTTTATATCTCACCCCTTGTGTGAGACTTATGATTTGCAGGTGAGTCCTTAGGAGGAGCAGATAGATCCCAAGGCAAGAAGCCTTTGCAGGGATAGTTGATGTTTATAAACCTTAGGCTTAGATGACATGAGCGTGTGACTCTGATATTTTGTATTCGCCTTTGGTTTAATTTTGTTGTACCCTGAGGGGAGATTTATGTACAGTTTTGTACTTAAACAGAGAACTTATGTGTAATCACCATATTATAATGTACAGTGTGTATGACGATGACATTTGATGATGCCCTTTTGTGTATATATATATATATATATATATATATATATGCTTCCAAACTGCTTAAACTCTGATGAGTCATGTATGATGGTTGTTGTTTATGCGTGGTAATGACCCTGGTGAGCGTAAGGGCGTTACACAAGTTGGCAACCTTGCATTGGACAAGGAATTCGTTGGAGTGTATTGCAAATTACGTGGACTGCCCAGTTTTTCTTTTTGGGGCAGGACACATGTCATTCACAGGGTAATTCGCAAGGGAGGCCAGCGAAATAAGTTTGCGCCTATCAGAATGTGACACGTGGCAAGCTTGAGGCGTGGCGTACAAAAAACTTCGAACGGTCATAACTTTTGACCGGAATGTCCGATTGAGGCGAAATCGGTGGCCAAACGCTAGAAATTGAAAGGAGAAGCCTTAGGCAAATATTTTTTCAAAAAAATGCCTCTAAGTGCCTCAAAATTAGGATTTAGGATTCAATCATCTAAAAATTTTCAAATTGTCTTTTTTTTTTAATTATTTATTTAGCTAATTTAATGCAATTTTATATTTTTTAATTACTTCTCTCAATTACGATCGTTTTGATACAAATTACGCCTCCATCGAATATTCTTAATAAAAAATATCATTATTCGAAGTTTATATGCACTATCAATTTTACAAGCGAGGGAGGATTAAAAGAGGGGGGATTTATATATTGGTGGGCCAGCTGTACCTCATTCGCTGGGTCCACTAGCAAATTATGTACGCGCATGTCACCCGATTTCGCTGTCATGTCCAACAAACTAGCCACTTTGCACCACGTCAGCTGTCCGTTTAACCCGATCAACAATGTGATGCCACGTGGCCTTACATATTTTGCTATCTTTAGTGGCGAATTTGCTCACGTGACATTGTGGGAAATTGATTGCAGATGGTGGCATTCAGGGAATTGTTTTCAAATTTGTAGCATATTGGCCACTGTTCCCATGAGCGGTGCTGTGTCAAATTGGCCAAGACATACCGTTTGCTAACTCATCCATACACATTCATTGACCAATTATTTTATTCTTATAGCATATTTTTTATTTAATTAGAACGCGTTTTAAATATTTTTATATTATTAAGAATATTGAATTATTATAATAAGATTTTTTTGAAACGTTATTATAATAGGATTATTATCAACAGGAATTAAATCTAACGAAAATATTTATTTTTTTACAGCATAATAAACTAAGATTTTCTTTAATTATGATAAACCAAGATCTGAACTAACGCGATTTTAATTAATAGTGTATATATATAATCTATATTTTTATATTGAAAATATATTAAAATTATATTCTATATTTTTATAATTTATTTTTCCTTTGTGCATAGTTATTTTATCTCTTTTTTCTTTCATTTCTCTTCAAATTATATAAAAAAGTAAAAGTATTTAAACCTGAAATTGGACCCTAAATTAGATAGATTTAAATTTATGTGAGATCCTCTTTTTAGTTCTCCACTTATCTTTCTGACTGTATTAATTGCTAAAGCAAAAAATCACTTTAAATATTTTTCATACGTCATTATATACCCTTTCCCTCCAACAAAAATAATCTTTACGAACTCTCTTTGTCTCCTTGCTTTGCCTCTGTTCCGTTTATTCTGCTTGCCTTATTTTCTTTTTCTTTTTCCATTCAATTCTGAAACTCTCCGTTTCAAAACCAAGTTAAGGTACAGTGGTTCTTTTCGGATCCTGACACACCGCAGGACCATGATGCGGTTTGTGATGTCTTCAAGCACCAAACGTGTGTCGACTATGTTCTTCTTTTTTGTGTTCCTGGCTTCCCTACACTTTGGATCCAACGCTCAATTCATACCACAAGAAGAAGGTACTTAATTCATTTCCATTTTGTTTTTTTGTTATGATTTTTGATGTGTTACTATCTCTGTGTTGGAAACACTTTTGTAACTATAACGTGAAACTGTCTCTTACTTTTTTTTATAGAGAAAAACCGTCTCTTACTTTTTACACCAACTTCATAAAGCTTCAATCTTTATCACTTAGTGCAAACCCATCTTCCAGAATTTAGGTCATCCACTTGCATTGTTGCTTCTGTCACCAGATCCATAAGGAAATCACCAATATCTATTTTTTTTTAAAGAAGTTCTGCATCTAACTTGCTGAAAAATAAAAACAAATAAAAAGTTTTTTTGTTTGATTTCTTGGATCTCTGGATTCATCTGCTAGCAATGGTGTTAGATTCTGTCATACTTCAATTAATCATTGAATCATCTCTGCCTTGGCTTTTTTTTTAAAAAAAAATAAAAAATTCTGGGATTATTTTGGTTCCCTGTGAATGGAAGGAAAGAAATTGATAAGAAGGGACAGAAAATTTTGAATTTTTTCATCTATACCTCAACTTTTTTTTAATTCAACCAATACTAAGTACTCGTGTTTTCTCTCTTCTTTTTTTTTTTTCTTTTCTATCATTGAAGCGAGGGACTTGTTTTTCAGTATCTGGATTTTTTCCCTCTCATTGAAACAAGGGATTTGTATCTGGATTCTGGATTTCTTTTGTTGTTTTGACATTATCGTGATTTTGGAGTGTTTTTGTGATCCAATGAAACCACGACAATTGCTCTTTACTATCCCATGTGATGTGAGGTAGCCTCGTCTGTAAAGGACAAATTAAAGGGGGGCCATATTTTATTATTTTATTATTGGCGAGTGAGACCCTTGATTGCAATTGCATTTTTAATAGATGGATCATGCTGCTAACTAGCCTGAATAAGAATTCTGAATACAAGTGAATTAAGAATTCTGAATATCTGTTATTGTAGCCAATTCAAGACATGAATCATGCATCTGAGATATAAGATATTTATAATTTGTATTCTATTTATTGTGTTATTGGGAAGACCGTTGTTTGCAATAGGAATTCTGAATAAATATTTTTCAGAGTATTTTATTTTTAGTCTTTAATCACTATCACAACATTGAATAGCATTATAATATCTGTAATTGTATCCATCTTAAAGGAATCATGTAGTTGAGATAAGACATTAATAATTTATGACTGAATTATGTTCACCACATATTACAATTTACAGCTGTGGAGTAAGCTATGAGGTTGAAAAATTGTTAAATAAATAGTGAGGGCAAATTGGTAATATAAAGGTCATGTGATAGTTGTCTAGATGTGTGCAAGTCAGAAAGACAGTGTGGCTTGATCGATTTCGTTCCTTTTCTAGATTTTTTCCCTTTTGGGGTGAGGAATAGTTTTCCCTAGACATGATTTTAATTTACTTTCATCACTATTTCAGTAGTGAGAGAGGTTTCAGTTCACGGGTGAACCTGTGCATTACTAGTCACTAGCATGCCAATAATTCATGGTGAAATGTCAATTCTACCCACCTGCTGCATTATTAGACTAAAAGGAACTTACTATTTGGCTCAAAAATCAAGGCAGCAATATGAGAAAATAAATTAAAAGAGACAAAAAGAAAGTTGAAATAATTTTTGATGGATGGATTTTGATTGACATGTGAGTCAAATTGTGTCAATACGCTCTAATAGTACTTTATTTTAGGATAAGCATGGCTTAGATTTCAATGTAACGATTTGTTTTATGATTTGTACCCGTTAAACCACACGATTTCTCCAGCTTAAGGTTTAGACTTTAGTTTTTATTGTGGACGGCACGATGATCATTCTTTATATATTATTGACGGTTTGTTATAATAATAGTAATCTATAATAGGACTAGATGGATGCTGCACGTGGTTCATATGAGAAGTGTTGACAATATGAAATTGGAAAATTTGCATGCATGCAATGTTCAATTTCTTCTTATATTTATTGCCCACCTTGTTTGACTTGGTCAAATTATGGATAAAAAGATAGCGTCGTGCTCAATTTGTTGAGGCTATTGACTAGAATTTTAATGGGCCAATGCATATATTTGTTAATGAAAGCTTTTGACCACCAGAGTTAAGCTAAAGCTTGTGCTTGTGCTGTTTTTTTCTTGAAAGGAAAACGAGAAAAGCTTGTGCTTGTTAAAAATATGAGAAGGTCACAATCTAGAATTGACCTAAATTGACATGGTGTGATTTTACAGTTTAGCATTAGGTCTTCTTTTGAAAAGATTATAGATCTTAATACCAAAGAACTGATTATAAATCTTCTCAAAATTGGCCAGATGATTTTATAATTTTTTTTTTTGGGTGGGGGGGGGGGGGTGGTAAGACATAAGTGTTTATTTCATTAATATTTAATATTCTAGAATAATTATGATTTATGAAGATGTCAGAAAGATTTGTTAGGAGGCTATGAGATTATCTCTTAGATTTAATTATGTCACTCACTGCTTAATAGTACTTGTCCCATGTGATGTGAAGCCCTTTCACACTTGTTTTGTATATCAACGAAGTTTGATTAAATTAAAAACATGTCCCATGTGAGGCGAAGAAGCACCACTTTACATTGTATTTCAAAGAAGTTTGATTAAATTAAAACAAATATGAGATGCATGTAGCCTAAGAATAAAACTAATTAGTTTGTTTGCCTTGTATATGTTGCAGTGAAATTGCTACAAGCAATATCAGACAAGGTAGAGAACTTGAATTGGAAAGTTACACAACGTTCTTGCAACGTTAACGGGGATAGAGGATTTGATAACAGGAAAATTTCAAGGGATCAGGCCCAAATCATAAGGAATGTCACGTGTGATTGCTCTTTTAACAATTTCACTACTTGCCATGTGACATCAATGTAAGCTTTTTTTTCCAAACCCTCCCTTACTAGTGTGTTATACAGTTTAATTTTCTGCAACTTAGACAATTTGTTATTGACACCAATAGGCAATAGTGTGAGAGTTTGTGAAAAAACAAAAAGATTTTTTTTATAATGAAACTAATATGTGAAAATGTCACCTTTGGTTACTTTACATTCATTCGTATTTATTAAATTATTACTATAAAGAATATTCATTTGAGAATGCTAATTCAACACATTGACTATGACAGCTCGCTCAAGGGTCTCAATATATCTGGACCTATACCCGATGAATTTGGAAATCTAACTCGACTTGAAATACTGTAAGTGGTTATAAATTCTTTTTCCCTCTTACTTTTTTAGTTGTATGTTCACAAATGCTGTCGTTGTGTTAGAAAATATGGATTAATCATGTACGTGATTGTTGTAGTCACAAATGAGGGAGTTACTATGCTATCGTTTTGGGATGTTAAGCATTTGTTGATAGCCAATTTCATAATAAATAAATGCAAAAAAAATTAAAGTTGGGTTAAATATTACTAACAATTAGTGAAGGTAATGTGCTACAAAAAAAAAACATTAATGAAGTAATGAAAAACTCAACCAAACAAGAAAAAAAAAATAACTATGAACAGTAACCAATGAATGCGTGAGTTGATTTGGTTGAGTAGTGTATGCGTGAGTTGCTATAAACCTTTTGGTACTCTCTTTAATTCCAACTTATATATAAAAAAAAAAAAAAAAAAACTATGGACTGTAGAGTAATGCCACACCATGCATGCTATTGTACAAATATGAATGGTGAATTGCAATATTTTTAGTGTTATTTTAACATTAGTAGTATACATTCTAGTTCTTTCATATGAAAGTGAAACATTATTAACTTCATCAAATGCAAAGGAATCTATCTACGTAGAAATAACTAACTGAAACTTTTATACTGAGCAGTGATCTCACTCGGAATAATTTCAATGGCTCAATTCCAAAAAGCCTTGGACGCCTCTCATCAGTTGTCACTCTGTAAGTCATCATTACCTATGCATCCGTGTGTTTTTATCTTGCTTGCGCTATTTGTGAGGCATGTTCTTCATTTGTTAACTAAGAAACTTTGAGAGAGTCGTTTTTTCTTCTTCTTTCTATTGAGTTTAGTTTTCATAAATTGCAAGTGTGAAAAAAATTACATTGTTGACCCATTAGAAATCACCCTAGATTAGGCTCTGGATTTTAATTGAGTCAAATGGTGTTATGTGATCTATGTAATCAACCTCTTAGTGGGATATAACTTTATTGTTGTTATAACCAATTAGGAATCACCCTGGATGAGTTTTAAAATACTTATTAAAAATGTGACAAACTATAATTGGATGACGGTGTAAAAAACTTTTATACTATCATTGCATTTTAATTAAAAAAATCCTAAATAGGCTTTGCATGATTCCTCACAGTACAATTGCTACGATGCTTCAGGTCACTTTTGGGAAATCGACTTACCGGTTCAATTCCCTCAGAAATTGGTGACATGGCTAGTCTGCAAGAACTGTAAGCGTTTGAGAAAACTATGATGCCAATTGATTAACATTGGAGGTGGAATAATTATAATTGTAATCCATGTTTACAGGAACTTGGAAGATAATCAACTTGAGGGACCTCTTCCCCCGAGCCTTGGAAAAATGAGCAACTTGCTGAGATTGTGAGACTATTTGTTTCATTTTAGTAATTTTCAGTCCATGATCAATAGCAATCATTAATCTGTCTCCATATTATCTACAATTTCATACTGTTTTTGTCCACACAACCCTAACTCCTTTTTTTGCACTTTAACTAAATGAATCTGCAGACTTCTTTCTACAAATAATTTCACAGGGACAATACCAGAAACATATGGAAATCTAAAGAATCTCACCATGTTGTAAGTGATTTAATGTGATGCAATTTTTTCCCTTGGTCTTTATTTTATGTCTATGTTAAATTGTGAAATAACACAACATTTTCTGCATGCAGTAGGATAGATGGGAGCAGTTTATCTGGGAAGATACCCATTTTTATTGGGAACTGGACCAAACTTGATAGATTGTGGGTCTAAATTTTGGTTCATCCATGACCTTTTCTCTATTGAAGAATAAAATAATGTTAAATAATGTTTGCATTTTATTATATGAGAAAACTGTTTTTTTGGTAGGGATTTGCAGGGCACATCCTTGGAAGGCCCGATTCCTTCTGTCATATCTGACTTGACAAATTTGACAGAATTGTGAGTACTTTCTCCTTTTAAGAGTATTCCAAATTATTACATTGTGTGAATTTTACAATGGGTATGGAATGCAATCTCCAATAGAGAAATATTTTCTTTTCATTGATGAAACATTTATATATCAGGAGGATATCTGATTTGAAGGGACCAGCTATGACATTTCCTAATCTGAAGAATTTGAAACTCTTGCAAAGACTGTGAGTTGAAACCTTCACTGCTCTTACGTGACGAACTATATAATTCGTTTAGGCTTTTATCATTTGATTTATTTGTTACTCAGGGAATTGAGGAATTGCTTAATAACTGGTCCCATTCCAAGATACATTGGAGAAATAGAAAGTTTAAAAATTATGTAAGTTGCACCAAGAGTATATTACTAGCTATATATGCTTTAAGTTTTTTTTATCTACCTCTTTACCGATCTCATTATTATCTAACTTTAGTTTACAAAAACACATTTAATTTTAGTTGACTTAAACAGAAGAACGGACACCTTTCTTGTTCGAAGTGTCGCTGTGTGAGACACGTTTCCGACACCGACACACCTGGACACTTATTCGACATTTGTCCGACACTTCATATTAGGTTTCAGATTTAAAAATTATATTTTGTTGACTTCAACACTTTAGTCGTCACCTTTACACAATTTATACACTTGAATAAACATAGAATGTTGGTTTAAAAGATAATTATATCATCAATTTAGATATTCTGTTATATGTTATTCATATTTCATTTCATTAGAATCTTTCTTTTTGTGTTTGTATGTGGTGTCCCTGTATTCTATATTTTTAAACATTAGTCGTGTCAAAATGTTTGTGTCTGTGTCGTGTCTTGTGTTCGTGTCAGAGTCCATGCTTCACAATAAACACAAAAGAGTGACGATGCTAGTATTGTAGTAAAGAAATTTATGGTTGCAATCACAATGATTAATGAGAGGCGTTAAATCATCACACAATTGAGGATTTAGAAGTCACTCTGTAATACTTTGATCCTTTTTATTATCTTCATTTCTACGGTGTGTTTATTTGAATTTCGCACATATATTGTTAGTAGTACCTTTTCTCCTATTCTTCATTAGATTAAGTTTATGAGTACGGAATTTCTTCATTATAAATATCAGGATTTAGGAAATAATTTGAATCCAATTAGTTTTGTGATTAACACTTCTTTGCCTCTTTGGTAATCAACTGATCATTGTTAGATATTTTTCAAGACTCATTTTTAGACACTATTCAGCTGTTTGTGTAATCATTGAGAGCATGTCCTTTAAGGTAATTGTGATTTGTTGGTTAATTATACCAGCATAAAGACAGTATACAAACCAATGATGTGGATATAAATTTTAGTATGCATCATCTGTGCAAATTATTATCTGCAATATTGTGTTTCAAAGTACCAGCAAAAAGAGAAAAAATTTAAAAATTATTGGAAACTTGAAATTAACTCTCATTATATTTTGTTGTTAGAATTTGGCTGTGGCATGCTCCACTACTTCGTCATATTAATTTCCCTTTTTCTCTTTCAGAGATCTGAGCTCCAACATGCTGACTGGTACAATCCCAGATACATTTCAAGACTTGGGAAAACTAAATTACTTGTAAGTGTGTATTTTCATTTGCCAGCAAGAAGATTAACTGAAAGGATGTGGATGTTCCTATTAATTTGATCTCAAGAATGTTGGTTGCTTTTCTTAAATTTTTTTTTCTCTGATATAATGAGACCTGTTAAGGGTGAGCCCTGACACAACAATAAAGTTGTGTCTTGGTGACTTGTTGGTCATGGGTTCGAATCCGAAAACAGCCTCTTTGCATATGCAAGGGTAAGGCTGCGTACAATATCCCTCCCCCTTACCTTCGCATAGCAAGGAGCTTCTGGACAATGCGGTACGTAGTTTATATAATGAGACATTTTCATGATGGATGCAGGTTTTTGACTAACAATTCTCTAAGTGGAAGAATTCCTGATTGGATACTGAGCATAAAACAACATATGTAAGCATATTTCCTTGAATTTTTTCCATCCCTTTAGTTGCATAATTTAGACTCACTTGGTCAAATTTAGCTTAAACTTTTTCTTATGCTTAGTCTTTAGCACTCATTGAATTATGAAATTTAATCTCACTTTATGTTCTCTTTCAGTGATTTATCTTTGAACAATTTCACAGAGACTTCTGCAAGTAATTGCCAAATGTTGGATGTGTAAGCTTCTTTTTGTCTAGAAAATATTTAAGCATTTCACCTATGTCAATACTAAGCATGGTATTATTATTGAACAGGAACTTAGCTTCCAGCCTCTCTCCCTCAGCAAACACTCCGTATGTTCCTTCTTGTGGTCTAGTTTTAATTCTATATCAGCTTTGAATCATCTGTTGAAACTAACTTTATATCTTGTAGAATATCTTGTTTGAAGATGGGCCAACCTTGTTCAGGAGAACCCCGTTGTGAGTGTCTACCATTAAAAAATCAATCATGTTTCCATAAACTACAATGGTTTTGTTAATGAAGTTATGATAGTTTCATATTGAAATTTGAAGTACCATGTATGAGAGAACAAGTTTTTTTTTTTTTTTTTTCCTATCCCTGCTCTTTCATTAAGCATATTCCTTTTTCTTAATAAATTATTCACTTTCACTGTGTCCCTGCAGTTCATTCACTGTTCATAAACTGTGGAGGACCCGAAACAAAGATTGAGGGCAATGAATATGAGGCTGACCTCAATCTACGTGGCATTTCAAACTATTTTCCTAGTAATAGTGACAAATGGGCTTCTAGCAGCACTGGAGTATTTCTAGGAAATGAAAAAGCTGATTATGTAGCAACAAATCAGTTTTCTTTGAATATTAGTGGCCCTGATTACTTCCAAACAGCCCGCATGGCCCCTCTGTATCTTAGTTACTATGGCCTTTGTATGCTGAATGGCAATTATAAAGTGAAACTTCATTTTGCTGAGATAGCATTCTCTGATGACCAATCATATAGCAGCCTTGGAAAGCGTGTATTCGATGTTTCAATTCAAGTGAGTAATGAAGCAAACAATTTGTTACATTTTTTTTTGTTTCTCCTTTTTACTCATATTTTATATCTGGTTCTCCATTAACACAGAAGTTCTGAAGGTAGATATTTTCATTACTGTATATTGACAGGGTTTTAAATATTTGAAAGATTTTAACATTGTGAAAGAAGCTGGTGGAGTTGGTAAGGGAATCACTAGGGAGTTTAATGTGAATGTTACAGACAACACCTTGGAAATCCACTTATCCTGGGCAGGAAAAGGAACTAATGCCATTCCTATAAGAGGTGTATATGGACCTCTCATATCTGCTATCACTGTGACCTCAAGTAAGTAGTTTTCATAATATTGGTTTTCTCTGTCAAATACCTTGTCCTTTCATGTTCTGTAAGCATTTCCACTTTGTTGTAGACTTTAAAGTTTATGCACATGGGTTCTCTACTGGTACAATTGTTGGAATTGTGGCTGGGGCATGTGTGATTGTCATATTGATACTCTTTGCTCTTTGGAAGATGGGTTTCCTTTGTCGGAAAGATCAAACAGACCAAGGTAAGATTAAAGTCCAAATTAAGCAGGCAGTTAGTGCCCTTATGATTTGGTTTTTGCTAATACAAAGTTCAGATTGGTTTGCAGTCAAGCATGATGAATATACATATATTAGAATCTTATAATATACTAATAGACATGACTTTTTTATAAATACTAATATTAGATTATTTAACAACATAAAATTTATTGCAAAGATCTAAATTGTGGTAAAGGTAACAGAAAATGCACACTTGGTTTCTCAGAAACAATTCTCTGATTTCTCTGTTTCTGTGTCTCTACCATTTCTCTTTCTTTTCGATTATACTTTTTATTTCTGAGTAGTTACATCTATCTTGTTGCAGAACTTCTAGGTCTGAAAACAGGTTATTTCAGTTTAAGACAAATTAAAGCTGCTACTAATAACTTT
Source organism: Glycine tomentella (assembly GCA_007407185.1). Taxonomy (NCBI): domain Eukaryota; kingdom Viridiplantae; phylum Streptophyta; class Magnoliopsida; order Fabales; family Fabaceae; genus Glycine; species Glycine tomentella. Next base: position 97,055 of record PYAF01000400.1, read on the forward strand.
GACCCAGAGAATAAGATAGGAGAAGGAGGCTTTGGACCAGTATACAAGGTAAATTTGATAGATTATAGTCATTTTAAGCAGTATGAAGTTTTGAAACATTATCCCCAATACTTTTATAAATGAAAACATGGTACTAAAGACATCGCTATTCACAGGGTGTACTATCAGATGGTGCGGTGATTGCTGTTAAGCAGCTCTCCTCCAAATCAAAGCAAGGGAATCGCGAATTCATCAATGAAATAGGCATGATATCTGCTTTGCAGCATCCAAATCTTGTGAAACTTTATGGCTGTTGCATTGAAGGAAACCAGTTGCTGCTAGTATATGAGTACATGGAGAACAATAGTCTTGCTCGTGCACTTTTTGGTAAATGTTTCATGAACATCTTTGGCTGTGTATGCCACTATCAAGTTAAAATCTAACTAAAAAGGCTTTCCTTTTCTAGGTAAAGAACATGAGAGGATGCAATTGGACTGGCCCAGAAGAATGAAAATTTGTGTGGGGATTGCAAAGGGATTAGCTTATCTTCATGAGGAGTCAAGGTTGAAAATAGTGCACAGGGATATTAAGGCAACCAATGTCTTACTTGATAAACATCTGCATGCCAAGATCTCTGATTTTGGTTTAGCCAAACTTGATGAAGAAGAGAACACTCATATCAGCACAAGAATAGCCGGGACAATGTTAGTACTATGCCACAGCACTTCCTGTTTGAATCCTAGACTTTGTTCATCTTTAATAGGCCTGCAGTGTTATCCACAATATATCTATGGCTTGCATTTATAATCATTTAAATAATAAAAAAAATACATATTTCATTGTTTTGTGAAATCACTGACACAAGGGTATTAAATGTTTTCTTATCAGTGGTTACATGGCTCCTGAGTATGCTATGAGGGGTTACTTGACTGACAAAGCAGATGTCTATAGCTTTGGAGTTGTAGCTTTAGAGATTGTTAGTGGAAAGAGCAACACAAATTACAGGCCAAAGGAGGAGTTTGTATATCTTTTAGATTGGGTAAGTTACACTTTTGTGTGTGGCTTTTGTGTTTTTGATTAATTGAAGTGGGAGCATAATACGCAAATTATCCCGTCATCATCACAAAATATACCTAGTTCAATATTTTCAAAATATCTTGCCTTTTTCAGCTATATCCTACTATAATAATGATCGAGGATAATTTGATACTATAAATTTAAGTAGGCATCATTATGCTTATCTTTTTCTTATTACACAATTTCCTTTCTTGATTCCTAGTTATGGTTTGGTTGAATTCCTAATACTATTTGTTACATGTCATTGAAGGCCTATGTTCTCCAAGAGCAAGGAAACCTTTTGGAGCTGGTGGATCCAAGTCTTGGTTCAAAGTACTCCTCGGAAGAGGCCATGAGAATGCTGCAGTTAGCACTCTTGTGCACCAATCCTTCTCCCACTCTTAGACCATCTATGTCATCAGTAGTGAGCATGCTTGAGGGAAAAACTCCAATTCAAGCACCAATAATTAAACGCGATGACAGTGTAGAAGATGTAAGATTTAAAGCCTTTGAGATGTTATCACAAGACAGTCAAACTCATGTCTCTTCTGCATTCTCACAAGATAGTATAGAGCAAAGAAGCAAGTCAATGGGGGGACCATGGCTTGACTCCTCCATATCTCTTCCAAGTATAATTGATTATGCTTCAAACGATCAACTTATTAGAAATTCGAATAATGTGTGATTTACAAGTCGGGGAAGTTAACTCATTAAATTTAAATTCTTTTTGTATCAAAGGATATAAACAGTAACCAGTCAGGGAAATAGAATACATACAAAAATGTGGTGAAGTCAAACATCAGGTTTCAAAGTGCATAGAAGATTTTTCATAGTTGCTTGCTATAGGTAATGGTGGTTTAAAGGCGTTTCATGTGTTAATCTAGAAATTGAATTTCTTAAATTTATTACATTTCTATAAATTAGATTTTGGTTTAAAGCATTCATGAAATTAATTTCTGAAATATCTTAAATACATTTTGAAAACTAATTTCCATATAATCCATCATTTTTTAGGAGAAAAAAAAACTAAAAAATTAAGTGTATGAATATAAAAGGAGTTGCATAAAACACAACTCTTTTTTGCGTGCTTTGGCAGGTTAATCATTCAACTCATTTCTTAAAATTCATTCGTACTTATTTTGGTCTCCTGTGATTATAACGCCTTGTTTTTCATATTTTCCCAAAAAAAAAAAAAAAAACAAACATTTAGAAATATTTACCCAGAAACAATTTGTCACCAAGAGTATTATTAGTTAAATCCTATCATATTTAGTCACATCCAAATTTAGTTTCAACTTACAAAAGAAATAATAGAGCCACTTTCATTAATGCTCTCAAACAACTCCGATCTTATCTTTATTTTCATGGTTTTGTTAAGAACATGCTACAGCCTTGCCAGAAACTGTCAAAACTTCATCCAATGGCGTCTATAATCCCAATGAGTCAATGACACATAATAGTCAAATATACCCACGGGTTAATCTTCAAACTATTTTTTAGGTGACGTTATTATTAAATGTCCAATTTAGAAGCTACGAGCTCGGCAAGACTGACGAAGGACCTTACACCAAAATTCATGTTAATTTTTTCATGAAGTTGAATTTCTCTTGCAAAGGAAATATCTTCCCCAATTAGTAACTAATAGAATGACTATTAGTACTAATCTAGGAAATATAAAAACTAGAAGTAAATAAAGAGAAATACTCTTAACTCAATTTGAATCTAACTTTTAGAAATTACGGCCTCGAAATAATTAGAAATTCAATAATAAGTACGACAGCCTCCAAAAATGATTTGGGCTGAACCATAGAAAATGACAAAACTAAAACTAATACACTATCAGAATAGGATTTTCTATTCACATAAAAGACTGTAAGCTTTGTTGTTAGGAGGATTTTTTTTTTTTTTTTTTAATTTCCTGCAAGTACTGTCAAGGTCCCAAACCTATGTACACTTCATGCAAAAAATAAAACTGATGATACCAAACACTAGAATGCTATCAAAACTCAATGCCACTATTTATCTGAATGGAGAAGGAAGGGCGCCCAACGGTGGAGAGAGGAACATCAACTCTTAGAACCAGACCCGAGTTCCCCACATTTCCATTCCACTTTGATCTGCCGATCTGTAAGACAAACCATTTAGATTATGATACATAAGCACTCTCCTTCCACAATGAACTTTGGAAATGATAGTCAATAATTAGTGCTGATAAAAGTCTACAAAATGGTAATAAAGCATGAAATAATCAACATAGATAAATATTTGTGATCTTATTCTGAGATTTCCAGCTGTAGTAACTAAAAAATAAGAACTTAACAAGGTTAAAGTGCTGAGCTAAAAAAAAAAAAAAAAAAAAAAACAAGGTTAAAGTATGCCAATTTTATATACCTACTAGTCTACTACATATTAGACATTTAGACTCACGTTGGATGCCTTTTTACTCTCTTTTTTCCGTTATTATCAACTAAATAGTATGTTAAAATTTAAAGAAATTACTTCCTATTTTTCTTACTCCTAAAAAGCTAGCAATTAGCGAGTATATATGTTTAACACTTGACAGATAGTCACAATACCATTCTAATCATATATCATATGCCTTCAGGACTAAATCAGCTATTTTCAAAAAAAATCACCAACATAAACTAAATAGTATTTCATATCTCATTTCCAATATTTTCACCCAAATAAAAACCTAAGAAAAATTACAACTGGATTATAACAAATTCCATTGTATTGTTAGTATGTACTTGAACAAAATAGTAGATGTGCACATGTCTAAGTATCTGTGTTGACAAATATACATTCAAGGTTTATTAGATATTTTCCCACCTTTTGGTAAATCATGCCATGTCCTGAGACCCTTTGGGTGTGATACTAATCTGCACTTAAATGTCACCTTGGCCCTAACCACAAGGTAATTCCACTGGGTTTCAAATCCTACAGGGGCTCAGTTAGCCAACTAAGCAACACCTTGTGATTAGTGAACTGATATTTCCCCGATCAACTGATACCGTCATTTTATGCTTAATGAACAATAACCTTAAACCAGTGGAAAATTATAACATGCAGACTCCTTATTCTATCATAAACATGTTTTTACAACATTTGAAACATCAACAGCACCTTTAACCTAAGCTAACTGGAGTCGACTTTGCAACATTTGAAAACATCCAAAAATAAGTCTAGCATAATTCAAGAACAAGTTATGCTTTTCAGAAACAACTTACAGATACTGAAGCAAATGCAGAAGGATATGTCATGAAAGCACATCCACAAATTAGATTAAGTTTCTCTTTAACTGAATGAATCAGTTCTGCCCGCAACCCTGGATTGCTTCCACCAACAGTAGGACACACACTGACCACATATAGAATATCAAAACAGATCAGGGTGTATGAATGAAATTGAAATACAAGTTAACGAGAAAATTGTAGACAATAATGAAGTACACCAAGAGATTAGTTACATTTGTATTATAGATGCACTGGATATATTAGACAATTAATCAAACTAGCATAATTTGCAGGGCCAATAGCTTTTTCTGAAAAGCTCAAGCCCTCTCTTAGTAAGATTTTGATCAAAAGCTATTTGAACAAAAATAAACTAATCCAAAACACTATTATGTTACCAGAATAAAACAACATTAGTCTAATCCCACAAAGTAAAATCAGCTACATGGGTCACACGACATCATTGGAACCGATCAAAATCAAATTCTCAAGGAATAATTCACTATAAGATCCCTTTTAATTATTTATGTCCATGTCCTTCTTGGTCTCCCTCTACCCCTTTACACAGGGCTGAAAACCATTAGATCAATTATGTTATTAGAATATTTGAAACAAATAGTTTTGCAAGCAGAGGCAAAACAAATACAACAAAAACACATAGTTCAGAGAACGGTCTATGCGGGAATCCGACAGGAAACAATCAAGAAGCTGCCTGTCAGGTAACAGATTGGATACATTGCTTACACATTCAAATTTCTCAATTGTGAAGTACATCTTAGATTAAAGAATAGAGCATGGCAGGTCACACAGTCCAATGCTTCTTGACCAGGCTTAAAATCAAGAAAAGACAGGTTCAAAAGCTTCTTTTTTTCTCATGAATGAAACCATCAAACTACACTACATTTTATTTATTTAGAGTGTGAACTATGCTTCCAAAACTTTAGTGTACTACTTGAACACAATGTTTGAGTTTCGTACCATAAATATTCATCCACACTTTAGAGTATACAATTTTATCTAGACTGGAGAAGTTCATTCTAAATTCAAAGCAGGTAGACAAGCAAGCAATCATCACATCCAGACAACATAAACTAAGTGAAGCAGCATAAACATTTTCTACATGATAACGTTATGTAAGTGTCTTAGCAACCCCAATAATAATCACAGCACCACCATTCCCTTCCCCTGCCACTCAGTAACATCTTACCTGAATTGAACAGATGGCCTCACCATGAGACCAGATCGCTTCCAGGCCAAAGCTTGAGCAAGACCCAAAGAAAATGATTTGTCAGGCCATTGCACCATTGGTGTGATTCTTGTTCCCCACTTATTCTAAAAAAGTAGAAGAGTGACCGATATTAGTTCCAGTGCACAAGGAAAACAGTTCAAACTAACATTGTTAACTTCAAAAAAAATCATTTCATCAAGGCCTTCAATAACTTGGATTCTAACCTTGCATGAAAAGCTGAATCTCATTTCCCCAGGATATTGACCCTGAGCTTGAAGAAGCCCTCCACAAACAGGAAGGAAAGCACTGGTACTTAGACCCTCACCAGATACGTAGGTTAGTTGCCCATTAGGGAATTGAAGATCCACAAATGACTGCCATCCAAAAAGAGGGGAAAAATGATGATAGGAAATTTATTTCAGGGTGATTATCATAAAAATCATCATGGCACTGTATGAAAAATTAAAATTAGAACAAATGTTTCTAGAGGCATCATAACAACATTATCAACTTACACAAGCCAGGGGATTCAGGCAAAGCATGGACATTAACAGCCACCTTCTGTGTTTTGACCACACTGCTGGACAAAGAGAATGCATTCCATTCTGAATAAAAAAATTAATCACATAAGCTAATAAAAAGCTAAATTTGGGTTGGGGAGCACTACACAGAAAATCCACATGCAATATAACTTCAAAGATGGAAACTAAATAATTAAATAATTTTACCAAGAATGACAGAGTAATTTCAACAAGAAAACTATACTGTAAATTGCTACTGCCTAAAAAAATACATAAATTATTATAAAGTTCAAGATGAATACTTATACTAGCATGGGCATCATTTCAGCATACTTTACCATAGCTTCGAAAGGAAAGCTGATTAACAACTCAATGAGAAAATAGTGTTCAATGATCAAATGCATATGGACATGCTTACAAAGTTACTTTCAAGGATAAAACACAATGTCAATGGACATGCTTTATTCACCTTCCCTATATATTACCAATTTTGTAGCAAAGTCCAACTAGGCAGCTGAACCTCATCTTTACCTTTCTATCATAGCCATACCACAGCAAGTGCTGCTTTGACAAATGAACAGGCAAGAGGAGAGTTGAATCACGGATAAAGAGAAGAGGTCCAAGCTGAACCAGGAAAAGAGATGAATTTTCATTTCCAGATGTAGAACCACCATGTGATGCCTCTACTCTCCACAAATCTCCCCTTGCAACTAAAGAACCTTCCACTTCTTGAGTTCTGCTATCATAAGTTGACGTAAAATTTATGATTCCCTGAACATGACAAAATCTAACCAGTAAATGAAATAGATACGAGGAAGGAATCAACAGAGTGAGAAAAGAAAATTTAGCCATACAAAATACAGATTCCAGAGCTTGCACATCTATTACATACATTTCAAAATAAATGTTGAAAATAAGAAATTGTCCCAAACAATCAAAATTTTGAAAGCTAGTTGGCAAATCAAATCATGAAGGAAGTCAATAATAGTGTCTGCAGACTGCTCCACAAGGTAGATCATTTTTCAAGAAGAGATTCTAAATCTAACTGAACATCAAGTCGGCCAAAATCAATAGTACTGATGATATGCTGAATTGTTAATATGATAAATATCATAAACAAATAATTTACTCTGAACGTAAATGCAAGTACTCATTATTAAAACTTACAAGTTTTATGCTTGCATATATCAGGCAAAATTGTTGGCATTGGAGAGAAAATATATTTCCAGGTACAGATTTTACAAATGATAAAGTAGGAAACCAATTTGTTCAATTCTGCCTTTTTTCTTTCTCTAAAATATGACTTCTGCAACTATACTAAGACCCCAAGATGTCACTGCACCTCACCCATCAAAAGTCCCAAAAAGAAAACTGTGAACCAATGAACAGAAAATAACTCCAATGCAACATCATACAGGTTAGCAATCCTCTGCGGTTTTGATAGGAACTTGGGTGGTTCCCCAAGTGCTTGGGTACTTATCAGGCTTCCTCTTACTTACATTAACACAAACAAAAACACACCAGAGACCAGGGAGAGACCCTCCTCACAATAATATTTAACACCGCCATCTCACCATCCATGGCACAATCTAATCAGAATAGCCACTTGATCTCAAACAGAATAAACTTTTAGAAATAAAAACTGTTTCTTCTGCACATGAACGCCACAATTTTACAGTAAACTGTAGCAAGCAATTACTTCAATAGCTATTTTACAATCATAAATGTTCTCCTCCCATTACACAACAACCGTTTATTACTCTCCATCAACAAACAAGCAATTAAACAGCAACAATTAATCACTTCCACAGTCCACATCACAATCAATCAACAAAAAAAACAAAAATATAATCCTAAACCACAAACATATACAATGCAAAACCATCACCAAGAGATTTTACCTGTCTCCTGCCCAGAAGACCAATAGACCCAAGGTTAAACCCTCCACTACCCTCTTCCTCTGCGCTTCCGCCGCCGCCACTAACACTCTCAGCAAACCCATGATTCTTCAACCTCTCACTAAGCAACCCCAAATCCTCCTGCACAGCAACCACAACCCCTCCTCTCTGCCACCCCTTATCCCCACCCTCCACCCTCACCGAACTCTCCTCGTGCTTGAATGGCACCGGCAACGGCAACGACCGGAAAAACTGCTGAACCAGCCCGTTCAAGCTGGCACCGAAATCCGCCCCGGCCTGCCCGATCCGGTTCCCGATATTAAAAATGGCGGACACGCCATTAATCCCATACTCCTGGGTCGCCAAAGCGAAATCCCTATCCCCAAAGCTCTGCGAAGGGAACTCCAGATCGAAGAGCTTCGATGTCGGAGGGTTCGGCCACGCGAACTGCGGAGGGCTCATATGCGTATGAATCAAACCGCTGAAACCCTGGGCAAGCCGGTCAGCTAGATCCTGCCCGTGACGCTGCACCTCTTCCCATGCCTCAAACGACCTTTCCACAGACATTTTCTTCTTCTTCTTCTTCTTCAACAACGCTCACTAACTTTCCATAAGACCTAGGGTTTCACTTATATTCCCAAATCTAATTAGAAGACAACAAATAAAAGCGTAAACTAACTGAATCTAAATCTAATTCTTTCTCATCTAATAAATGGAAAGAACAAACTCTTCTTATTCGCAAGGGTCTAGGGTTTCGGTTTCACTTGTATTTGCAAATCTAAGTAAAAGATAACGAATCAAAGACCTGAATCTGAATAGTTAACCTAACTATTTTTCATCTGAAGTAAAACGAAGCAAAGCTACAAGAATTGATTCTTCTTAGGATTGAGGTCGTCAAAAAATTAAAAATCAACGAATCAAAGGGATAAGGATGAATATATTTGAAGGGGTGATGATGGATTGGAATATTCTGGAGGCTGCTGCGAAGGTGGTGTGGTGCGGTGAGGTGAGAAGTGAAGTAGTTGAAAGGAATGGGGAGAATGATAAATGGAAATGGGAAGGAACAAGGTACGCGGTGTGCGCGATGCGCACCTGGTTTGGTTTAGCGACACGTTGCGTAGAATTTGGTCGTTGTGTTGTGGATGAGGAGGACCAAGATTTTTAGTTGAATGGAAAAAAAAAAAAAATTGAAGGGATAGTGATAGGCTAATTTTTATAAAAAATACAATTTAAATCAAAAATTGGCAAAAAGGTGCAAATGGGCCAAAAATTGGGAATTTGGGGCAGCCCAACACGCCCAATTGGGGCGTGTTTGGGCTGGGGGGTGACACGTGGCAGGGCAAAAGGGGGGTGCAGGGTTTTCACAGTTTTTTCGTAAATTACGGAAGACGATAACTTTTGA
>PYAF01000400.1:116012-138554 GCA_007407185.1 Glycine tomentella
TCAGAATCAAAAATGAGTTTTTGTGTGATTGGGAAGATAAAATAAAATCCACCATTATTTTGTTGACAAACCAAGTTGATCTCTATTATTAAATTAAGAATTAATGATTTTTCTTAAATTTTATGTGACAGTACCAAAACAAAATTAAGAACTTGAAATTGAATTATTGAAGATGTTGTAATAACATATTATATATGATACTATTTATAAGCCTACATCTTAAACATGTCTCTTTCAATAAGAGGATTTAACTCATTTAGTTATGAAATTGTTATAAATTCTTAAGTATATTTTTTACTGATAAAAAAAAAAAAAAAACATGTCTGTCTCAATCAAGAAAAGGAAAAAGAAGAACCATAGTAACATTGGAGTGCCCCGCCACAAAAGAAGGGTCAATAATCATGAGGCAAAAGACACTATAAAATGGAATCCTACGTGGCCACGCTGTCTGAAAAAGTCAAAAAGCTAATTCTACCATGCCACACAGCAACACAGACATTACAAAGGCAAAGCAAAGCAAGATATCAGACAAAAACACCAACCACGGGAACACCCAAGCTGGCAAAATTGCCCTCTCCCTTTTTTTTACCAAAAAGCCCCTTCGCAAGGTTCGCTTCATGCAATGATTGAAGCACCCACCACCGAGGGCATTTTCGTCCCATGAAATCTAAAATAATAAAAACAAAAAATTGTCCTGGTTTCTCAGGTGACCATCAGTCAAGAAAGAGCGAATCTTTGATGCTTCACTAAAATGCCAGGACCACTGCATACCGGATCCACCGTACACACCAACATACATATATATAATATAAAATTAAAATTTTTAAAAAATTGCTATGATTAATATTTAATCTTTACTATATTATATCATAACAGATAATAAAACAGCTATGATTAAAATTAAATTAAATTAAATGACATTTTTTTATAAATAAATAATACTATACGATAAAAATATATAATTATCTTTTTGTTATAATTTTTTTAAGAGAAAGTATTACAGACTAAAATAGATAAATTTTTCAAACTCTGAATAACGGATAGGAAGTCAAACCTGCTATCAATGATTCATCATGTCTAAGATCTCATCTTCTTCCCATTAATTATTATCCTAACGGTTAAAATAATTACTTTTCATCACATATATTAAAAAAAGAAAACTATTGCTAAAATGTATTTATTATACAACAAAACATAATTATTATAATAATATTAAGCTATAACCAATTAAAAGCATTTAATAAACCAAATTATTATATTACAAAAAATAATATTTAATATTTTTCAAATAATTAAAATAAAATGCTAACAAGTGTCAAGAAATTAAACATGAAATTTTTGTCATAAAATATAACATTTAATTTTATCAAATAGTTTATCGTATTTTTAGTTAATTTGTTATTTACTAATCAACATCCTTTAAATATTTGTTAATACCATCTTAAAAATATATTTTTTTTCTTTAAGACTACAAATATTTTTTTTTTACAAGACATATCCTACTTCAACCAAATAAAATCATTGTGTTATTACACTCCACAGAAAAATACTTAAATTAAAGTAGCTAAAATTGTGAGTGAAAAGAAAAGAAAAAAAAAAAGGAAAAAATGGAGTTAATGTACCTTGCGGTAAGTGGTTCCATCGGGTTCAACTGTCCACCCAGCTTCGTTGCAGAGAGCTTTGAGGACTTCATTGTTGTCGCAGTGTTTGGGGAGTTTGAAGTTCCCATACATCCTCAGACCCGCGAAGATCTTCGCCGCTATGGCTCTTCTCCTTCTCTCTCTCCTCTTGTTGTTCTCTCTTTCCTTCCACGTGGGTAGCCTCGTCCCCGACGTCATCGATCTCAGACCTCAAAAAAACTCAAAAGGATCCTCCTCAAACCTCCCAAAGAAATCAAATTTGGACCAGATTCGATCCAACAACGTTAAATAGCCTTCTGGGTCGGTCACAAATTGAAAAGGGTGTGTGTGTGTGTGTGCGTGTTAGAAGAAGAAGGTGGTGTTATAAGAAGAATGTGGAGGAGATGGTTGGAAGTGGCAAAGTTAGCACATTTGGTGGATTTGGGAAGTGGGTTTGTGGCCGGAGAGTGATCGGAGATCGGAGGAGATCTGGGTTTGATAAATGGGAAATGGTTTTGATGAGAGTGTGTGTGGATGTGTGTAACAAAGAAATGGAGGAGGAGGAGAAGAAGAAGAAGAAGAAAAAGAAAAGAGTGAGGAGGAGGAGGCACTTGATTAGCCAAATTTGCGGATCAAATTCATGATCATGGCGTTTGGATTTTTATAGAGAGAGAAAGAGGGAGTAGGTGTTGGAGATTTTAGAATCCAAAAAACATGCCACCACCACCAGCCTAACCTTTCCCCCCCTCACTTTCTCTCCCTTTCTTCCTTGCTTATGGCAGTGAGAGCAGTGAGTGTTGATTTGTGAGAGAGCCTTCACAGTTCACACTTGTGTTGTGGGGTATCACTCTATGATGACTTTGATTTGGTTTTCCTTTTTGGTTTTTCTATTCTTTTTCTGAATTTAGCCAAGTTGGTTACTTTCCGTTAAATGTGAGAGGGTATGTTAAGTTTCTTTTTCTCTTTTGAAATTTCTATAGACTATTTAATTTAATTTTTTTTATGGAAAATTACATTGTTGTCTACTTGTTTGTGGTTATGTAATAATGTAATATCTATAACAATTATAAAAGTGATTGTATCTTTTTATCTCGATATTGTTTTTTAGATTTTTAGAGGTTAAAATAAATTTTTTAATCATTCACCTATATTTTTGTTTCAATTATCTCTTTAAGTTTAAAAGTTTAAGTTTAGTCCTATTCAAATGTATTTCCTGAACATATCACAAGAAATTTCGGAAAGTGATAACAACCTCTAATGAGAAACAGAACTTATAATCACTTGAATAGGCACTCTAATATCAAAGTCAAAGAATATAACATATATATATAAAATGAGCTTAATTAGATCCATACATGTATGCATGAAATGTCTTGCATAGTAATGGTTGATAATTGACAAGTGAAGCAATTGTGTAGTTATTGTGCATCATGTGACAAGCTCAAAGGGGGTCCATAACAAGTCCTACGTAAATAAAACTTTTTAAATTTAAAACAACCAAACTAAAAAAAATGTTAAAAAGAAAGGGATCAAGATTTTAATTTAGTCTGAAGTATAAAAAAAAATAAAAAAAAATAAAAAAACCTATTATAAATCATCTCCCAATTATGTTTCAAAATCTCTTACTTCAATTTTTTTTCTCTCACTAAACTACTCTATATAAAAAAAATATGGACAAAAACTACACTAACTATATATATATAAAGTCAAATTCCAACAAATATAAATGTGAACATTCGAGCATAATATTGCTTATCTTTTCTACTAATACTAGATAGAATAGTTATGGATGTGTTTAACGTATTATTGATATATTTAAATTTATTGAATAATATAAATGTAAAATAAAAAAAATAGATGATAAAGTAAAAAGAATCATGCATCAAAATGAATTTCTTTTTCAACTAAGAATATCTTTTGAAACGGCATCATATTGGCTTTGATAAAAGTGAGTTACTAATAGTCAAAGCAGTGCTAACTTTTATTTTTGTTCATGCCTTCAAAAGTTAACCCCAAAAAACATAGAAGTGTGGAGCATGATTTTTAACCTACCCCTTTTTTGCCATAGCCATGTGGGTTATATTAATGAAAGTTCAGGAACTGGGTTCAATTAATGCAACCTTTTTCCCTACATTGGTCAGGGATTCTATTATGGAAAAAAATTCTTTGTTGCGTAAAATGGATTTCCAGTTGTGCCATTTTCTGTTTAGATTAGTATACCATTATACCCTCTACTCCCATGCCATATATTTATTTTGTAATTAACAAAAAATAAGTGCTATTATCAAGTTAGATGAAATTTTCATATAAAATTTATTTTAACTTAAATATATAATAATATAGCAGTATTATATACTGTGAAATTGTAAAACTTACATATATAAAGCTAACGGAAAATAAGAGAAACGAAAAAAGTGAGAGGGAAAAAAAGTTAGGACTAGAAAGAAAGGGAATGAATGGATGGGGTTTAATTGATCTTTACACCCTTAATGTATTGAAGATTGAACATTTAATATATAAAGTTTACAGTAAGAAATTAGAAAGTAGAAGATGAAAGAGATATTAGTATATAAACTTTATCTTCAATTGTCAATTGTAAATGAGAAAGGGGTAATTCGGTGCTGCCACAAAATGAATCCTTTCAGGACATGGACCAATTTCTTTTTATATGTCTTCTTTCCTACCAACCATGGTACCTTTAATTAGTGTTTGGAGAAGAACACCCATGGCCTACAGCACAGAAAAGGGGAATTTTCACTACCCAGAAGGAAAAAAATAATACAAAGATATCAGGAAGAAAAATTGCAAAAAGAAAAGAACCAAAAAGTCCAGTTAATATATATAGGTCGTTTTTTTGTTAGAATAAATTTTTATTCCATTTTCATTAACCTTATTCAACCGATACCATGCTTTTTTTGAAATCTAGAAGTCAATTACGATACTGAAAAGATGTGCTAAGGATAGAGCTATACCAAATGTGTTAAGGATAGAGCCAATGTCACACACTCACACCAATGAAAAGATGGGTTATGATGACCGCTATGGGACTTATATTATGCATGCGTTTGGTTTAGATATAAAACCAACACAAGCGTGAGAAAACATAAATGTTCATATGAAATTGACTTCTCAATAGATGATTATAAGGATTTTTTTCCCCCTTCCTTCTGCTGATGACCACCAGTTGGTGTTGAATGAACATGGAAACGAACACACATTTAGTTGATGGGCTCAGGATTTCTTATGAAGTGTGCAAAGTCAAAATGTTAAAGGATTAGTACAATAACTCATGATGTGGCGTTTTACATGACATTTAAGACCTTGGCAAATCAGTTCTTGTAATAAATTATAAAATGGTAATATATTAAGAAATGAGTATGATCATTTCCATAGATCTAAAGCTAATTTAATTTGTAAATTTTCAAAAAAAAAAAAAATCAAGGTTTGTACTTTGTAGGTTTGGGATCAAGGCTACATAGACTATAGTGGAAGATAGTTTTAGAAATCGTGGAACATTTTGGTAAGGTCAAAGAGCATTAGTTGTCAATAAGGATTGGATTTGAGTATTCGATTACCCGTCAAATCAAAACCGAAATACTTGTACAAGAAATCATCGTTAACGTACAATATGTCAAAGGCATAGGATTAATATTTAGTGGCTATAAGTTGAAGCTTTTTTCGACTTTACGCAATTGAAGAAGTCTTTAATGGTTACAAGACTTTTATTAATGGCCACTAATTAATTTGGTTACTGAGCATCTTTAGTAGTAGATCTTAAACAAAAATCTTGAGCTTAAGATCTGATCTTTACAAGATCTCTCAATAAAGAATGTGGAGAGATCTCCAACATAGAGAATGAGTTCTTGTACAAAATCCCTCAAGATCTGCACATTATTCAAAAAAGAATAAATTTTCTCTTTATTTCTCTCTCCCTAAGATCTTAAAATGAGATCTACCATTAAAGTAAAAAATTAGAAAGATCTTGAAAGATCTTTAATCCTATGTGATACTATAGGGTCCACTAAAAAGTGATCTAAGATCCCAATTTAAGATCTACTACTAAAGATACAGGAAAGAGGAAAGAAAATGAAAGAAATAAAACTGAGATTAAAAATTTAAACTAAAATAAAATATAAAAGTGTGAGATTCACACCAAAATTTAAAACTTTCCATCTATTTATCTATTTTTTCCCCTCATCCGAACGTACCTTAAGTTGGAACTTCTTACTGATTTTGTTCTTCATCGATATTAAAGTTTTTTAATATAATTCTTATTATGATGCATTGATAATTTGATATACATATAATATAAATATCTCACTTAACATATTATATTAGGGTGATTACTAAATACTAATATAATACTAATACTGTATAACTATATGATTGTCATATCATCATTAGATAATGACAATAATTATTTTAAAAAATTATAAGAAAAAAACCAATAAAAATATTTAGAAGACGTAAACTAAATTTAGTCATATTTACAACAATTAAAAACTTATTTAATTAAGCATTTAATATTAAATAATATAATTGTTATAAGTTGATAATTCAATTATAAATACACCATAACATACAAACCTAACCTTTCAATATTTTTTGTTTGAGAAAAGCCTTTCAATAGTTTTTTACATCAAAGTACGAATTAATTATTTTATGTCATTTTTATTATGCCCAATTACTCCATTCATGCTGTAAAAAAAATACATTAAAGACCATATTTTATAAGATTTATAATTAAAGAACACTAAAAAATGATAACAAATATATGTGTTTAAAATGGATATTCATTCCTTCAAATATTTGGAGACCAAATGAAGTGTGAAAGACGCACGTGTTAGTGTTCGGTGCACGTACTAATGTAAACGATCCGTTATCTGCGTTGAAGATGCGTGGGGTGCAAAGCAATGAAGGATAAAGATCGAATGATATATTGTTGTGGACTTGTTGGGTGAATGCACTATGGAGGGTCCCAATCCAATCCAATACCACCTTTCTTTGTCTACCCCATTGTTTCATTTCTAGACAACTAAAATTTCTTTAATAACATTCTAGTGCATGCATGGTGTTAATAAATTGAGTTTGGTTTAATAAGCTTATTCGAATAACCTTATTAAATAAGAGAATAATGGACTAGAATTTTGAATTTTAGACTTGAAAAGAATTATTAAATTGATCTCATCAAGAGTATGTTTGGGATACCGTTTCATAGTCCCTCAAATATAGTTTGCCTACACCAAGGTCTTTGTATCTTCTCCGTTTAGGTGTCTCATAATTTGTGCAAACAAGATTTGGACAGAAAAATATACATACATCAAATGGATCGTGTTAGACCTATAAATTGTAAGCATGAAACCGTGCAACTGAACCAATTAGGTATAATATTATTTATTATTTCAATTTTACTTATTATAAAAATTATATACATTTAAATTTGAAAAAAATATATATTGGTCATTAGGCTAGGCTAAGACAACAAATCTTCAACTCATAAAAATTTGATCTAGTTTGTCTCACTTTCACACCTTGGTCTGATAGAGTCATATCAGATGACTCAATTTGTCACCTCTTTTAGTGTGTATTTAGTGCATGTTTAAAAATAAATAGATGATTTTATATTATAAAAAATTTGAACGATTATAGTCTGATTTTGTTATAAAAAATATATTATAATAGTCTGATTTTGTAAAAAAATAAAAAACGGTTATAGTCTGATATATTCGAGTCTCTAAATACTAAGCACTCTAATAAATTGGTATTTAGAATAGCTTATTTGGTTGCCAAGTTGGTATTTTAGGTTTTTTAATGGAAATTAATTAACAATAAAATCAGTGGATATTTTACATCAATTTTATGGTGACAAAAAAAAGTATTTAATTAATGAATTTCTAGTAATGCCATTCAATATATTTTTTAACATTGTAGAATTAATTAGTTGCACTAAAAAAATGTGTTGTATAATCAGAGAAGAAAATTACTTAAAATTTATAAAACAAAAATACTAATTTATCACGATGGGACTCATGAGATGAGAAATTTAACTTAAAGAACTCATCATGGTTGTTAATTAATTGCATCATTATAATGTTACTATAAATAAAAATTCTGTGAATTTTCGGAAGGATTTTTAAAGATCTAAGAGCTACTCCTTCTGGGATCATCTCACTTTATATAAGTTAAGCAGCAGTTTCTTATAAAAGCCTCGTAGTAGTGCAAATGAATTAATCGCGTGGGTGGTGCTCCTAGTTGATTATGCAAGAGGAGAAGAAAAATGTTGAGCCAAAGAGAAGACACAGTTTTGGAAGAGGGTCAAGGGGAGGGTGACAAAAATATAAATAGAAATTAGAGATAATTTATGACATGAGGTAATTTATGAATCTTATTTTTTTTATCCGGAAGAATTAAAAATAGACTCGTACATTATATTCAACTACCTGACGATTTATAAACCATATTTAGAAAAATAATTATTTTTTTATTTGAAATAAAAATTATTAAAAATGTAACAAGTAAATGAAAAAATTGTCATTGTGATTTGTAAGACTCATACAATAATTATTAAGTAAAAATAAATTAAATATTGTGTATTGATATTATAAAAGCTAACTTTTACGGTGTTATTTGATCATGAACTTTAATTTTATATTGGGTAAGTTTAATTTTTATAATAATTACTTTAAAAATTATTATTAAGTGATTTTTAATTGATTAATAAAAAATTACACTTACAATACACTAAAATTGAACTAATTTTTTTAAGAAAAAATTGGAGAGTATCACCATTGGAATCGTTCAAACATCATAACTTCTATTTCATCATATGGTTTGCACGTGAACGGTAGGCGACCTTTCCATGTCAAGTTGATGATTGATCTGACGTTTTTGGCACAATCCATGTTGTTGTTTGATTGTATTAAATTTTAATAAAATTAATTTTAAGAGGATTTCATTTGAAAAAATAATTTTGAAATAATTGCTTTATGGGAATGATATTTTAAAAATGAAGTACTATATAAAAGAATTGATATTATTTATTATAGGGTGAAATGCATTAACTTTTGAATTATTAATAGGGATGTTTTTAAAATATTCATGAATTTCATGCTTAACATTAATTCTTCTTATATTTAGAGTTATTTTTTTTACCCGTCTCCAAATGAATTGAGTTATTAAATTTGAGAATGAAATATTTGAATCAAACACAATTAATTTAAGCTCACTGGGTAAGTGTTTCGTTGACTGAAGTCTAAAATATGGATTTAAGACCCTGGTGAGTCAATGAGAATAATTGATAATAATAGGTTGAAATATATAAAATTAAAGAGTATAAAATATGAAAATATAAAATCATAAAAATAGTAAATTTAAATATATACAACTTGGAGAGTAAAATATAAAAATATTAGATAATTATATATAATTTTTTAAAATAAGAAGATGTATGTATACACATTCACTGTGTTACTGTTGTAAATCCGTCACTATCTAAAACCAACATGCAGAAAGAAAAAGATAAAAAAAAAATGATTTTCAGGTTGACCAGCATGAACATTTTCTAACTCATAAGAAAAAGAAAAGGCAAAGAAAGAAAGAAAAATAAGATTGTTAGAAATGACTAATGATAAGGCTGATGGTTAACATTAGATAGGGATAAATTTGTTATTTAAAAATAAATGCGCCAGGAATGTTTTATATTTTTATATAAAGGAATGTTTTATATTTTTATGACAAAATCAATTTGTCAGTAAAATAAAAACATTATCTTGAAAGACACACAGTTTAATGACACGTTCCTTTCCTTTTTAAATGCCTTGCTTCAAGTTTTTTTTTTTTTTTTATGCATGTAAAAACAATGCCTCGCTTCAAAGTGATTTTATTAATCTTTAAGAAGATTTTGAGTACAAATTTACCTCCTGTGTAACTTTCTCTTCTTAATTGCCTACACTTCCTTTATGCAGAGACGGAAAGAGATTCTAATAACCTCGTCACTAGTACAAATTTTCAACAAAAAAAATTAAAAGAAACAAATGTAGTAATAAAGCTTTTCCATCCCCTTTCCAATAAGTTAGAAAAGAAGAAAAAAAAAACAATTAAAAGAAACACTTTTATTATAAAATGGAAGCTATAAAAATTTATCGGTGAGATTCAAACACTGCATTAGTTATTTTTCTTTTTCACCACAAAAGATCTATTTTCATGGTTTATTTATTTATTTAGTATCATCTTATCTTAGACTCTTCAATGGTGTCTAAGATATTTTTCTATATTTCAATTCTTTAGATCGATTATAAAACTAATCATCGATAACAGAAATTAAACTCATATTTTTTCTCATAAATTCAACTTATTTTGTTAATCATGCTCCAACCATTCCATTGAGTTTCCATGTTCATTCTATCCTCCTCTCCATGTATCATAGCCTCACTACATACATATAAAGCCTGTTGGAAGACCTCATGTGGTTGCCCACCAAATATTATGGAACCACTTCTATTTTTTTTTTAATTTTATTTTCTTCTCTAAATTATGAAATTGAAAAACTTGACGACCTACGTATGTTTTTCTCTATTGTATGTTCCTTTTTCTCAATTGGCCTCACCGTATATCCTTGCTCCTTTTACTCCATGAAAATGACAGTCACACTCAAGAAAAAGGGAAAAGGAAAAGCACTTCCTGCACAAAGTGAATTTGATCTCATGCAAAACCCTATTCAATTATGATCCATTATTGACTAGAAGTACGATAGGAGTAACAAGCACTTTGCTTTTTATTATTTTTATTTTATTTTAATTGGCTAGTTAGTGAGAGCTTTTCGGTGACAATGAGTGTGTGAAGGACATTGTTCTGTACACTAAGTATTGACTGGAACCAAAACGGCTGCTATCAAACATCAAGCAAAAATTGTTCGAAAAATAGACTCATCCCAAGAGAACAGAGCCATTTTCCCGTTTCAGGAAAATCTGTGATATGGTAGTTAAGTATTGTCTTGTAGCTCACTGCTCCACCCGTGATCATTATAAACCAGAACTAAAAACTTTACATTTTATTTTAGGCAAGTTCTACAATAAGCATGCATTTGAAAAATAAAATTATTATCTAAATCATAGGAAAATATAAAAGAGTAATGGACAATTTAATTTTATGCAGTCCAATAATTTTTTAACGAATATTTTAAAGACACTTGCTATCATTTTTAAATCCATTAAAATTATATTATAGTTCATTTACAATGGGATTTTAACATACAAATACATTTTTTTTTTATTTAGGAAAGAAAGATACCGGTACCAATGCAATCATATTTATTTTATCAAAGTCTACAACAAATGATAAGCACGCCTACAAAATGATAAAATCTGTCGCCATATGGGGAGAAACAAAATCATAAAAACAAAAAAAAAAAACAAAAAAAGTGAGGGAAGAGAGATTTTGTAGGCCCATTCAGTTGGAATTTGCATAACTTTCTTGATCATTCAGTTACAGTTGAAATCGAGTAATTTTTTCCTTTCAATATCAAACCAAGCCAATCCATACAGGTATATGATGATCTTTCCCAGAGTAATAAAGGTTTTAACAACATTGACCAAATGAAAGGGTTGAAAACCCACCCGACACCTAGCTAAAGCAGTATATATAACTTAGGAACCAATAAAACCTAAGAGAAAATAAAAGAATAAAATAAACTGCTATTTTTTTTTCTGGTATGTAATAAGAGCAACTACTTGCTGCTCATCTTAATTCCCTCCTCTAGCCTTTCTACAGAATAACAGAGTCAAAGTTCATGTTGTTGAAGGGACATTGACTATTCACTTATGGAGCAACCTGCAAAAAGAACAAATTCAGGTTAAAATTTTGTTTCAAAAGAATAAATAAATAAACAGACATGCAATTCCAACTGATAAAAAAATATGCTCTGTTTAATCAAATATTGTCACTACCTGGTCTTGGAACTCCCAAGAGTGAGCTCAAGATCATCTGTTCCAAAAGAAGCTTCATGGATCCTCTCTCCTTTCCAGGCATTCACTAAACCTGATGAGCTGCTTCCAAAGGCAAATTCATCTGAAACTGCTTCAGCCATTGGAATGTCAGAAGTGTTTTCGGAGCCTGCAGCTACAGCTGGAGAACATGTTCCACTTGCCCCTGGTGTCGTCCACATGCGGGAACCGCTGCCAGCCATAGCATCTTCCTTGAAGCCAAATGGGTTGGAAGAGACCAGGCTGAAGGTTGGAGAAGTTGGTGCTAGTCCTCCCTGAGGAATCCTGATCTTGGAAAACCAATCCGTTTCGGCAACCTGGCGGCCGGGGCTTGGAGGAGTTGAAGAGGGCAGAAAGGTGTATGCCGGTCCGCCCCACGCTGCCGGATGAGTGGACTGATCCTCCCAATCAGCTCTGATTCGGGGCTTTCGGGACGATGGAGAGCTGATTGGAGGAGTGACTGGAGCACTGATGGAGCCGTTCGGAATATACAGCTGCGGAAGCTTGGAAGAGGATGCTGATGATGATCCTGATGAAAGGTTTTTGAGCCATGGAATGAGAGAATTGCCATCAGCATTTGGGTTTGGAGGAAAGGGGGATGCGCGAGGGCTCGGTAAGCAAGAAGAGCCTGGACTAGGGTTGTAGGAAGCACAGGGACTTGGATGGTAAGATGAGCATGGGCTTGCTGCTGCAGAACCACCTACTATGTCCATGCGTTCAACAGGAGGCTTGCATCCCTTAATATTAAAAAAAAAAAAAATCATTTTGTTAATAATTCAGAGATAAGTAGATAACAAATACAATATATAACAAGTCTCCAAATGACTAACATTTGTAAAACCAAGATATTTTTAGCAACTAGATGGGATTCACTGGCTATAAACAACAATGTAGCCATTTCCCCTTCAACAAGGCATCTATAATGCCTTTAAATCTCTTTTTCACTTTCACACATATAAATGTATTACACAGGACTAATTTGAAAAGTAACTGCCTATTGTTGGACCTTGTAGCACCCTAATAATAAACCAATGTCATGAAACTTACAAAGAATAAAGAAAACAAGCCTATCCAACAAAAGTAATTTTAAATCATGAGTAAATTTTTTCAGCGGAAAATTATACCATTGCTTAAATACCACAGTAAAGGTATAAAAATAATATAAATAATGGAGAGAATTAACTAACAAGCAATAAAAGTAAACACATTGTAGGGGCAGGATGCTTGTTTGTTTGTGTAGTTTGCTTTCTTTTCTCTGTTTGTTATTTTCCCATGTTACAAAAAAAAAAAAAAAAAAAACAAAAACGTTTGTGACTAACATCTTTTTAGCTAGAGAACAATCAATGCATGCAAACAAAGAAACGGACTTTGATGGTTTATAAATGGTCCACTAATAATTATACATTTGTGGTGGTAATTAGGAAACTAAGAGTTGATATTTCTACATAAGGGAATAAGGTTCTTTTCTATTTAAATGAATCGGTGGATTTTATTAAACATGCATCAACAAAAACAACCAACCAACAAATCACTTGCTGGAAACAGATATCAAGCCATCTTTACAAATATTCCTACAGCTGTCAGAGTTTGAAAACGTTTACTCTTTACATTAATTTTGCCTAATCCAACACGTCAAATTTTGTCTGCCTTCAATTAAAACCATTTTGCAACCTAAAACTCATCACAAAAGGGTTCTTACTTCTCAGAATATCAATATGATCTCACCTTTATGGTAATATGCATTAAATTAAAAGTATATAAAGTAATCCAACTAGATATCAATTCTTTAAAAAAAAAAAAAAAAAAAAAAACTAGATATCAATTCTGTAGGCAGCATCTACAAATTAATACAGCATTTAAAACTTGAACTGACTTAATAAGTTACCTCTAAATATTGAAAAAAGTTGCTTGCTTTTTTTATGAAATTGGATTGCTTGCCATTCTCATTAATTTTTGTATCCACTTTTAACAAAGATAGAATAAGCCCCTTTACACACACGTACTCACCCCCCCTTTTTTTTCTTTTTTTTCCCTAAAGAATATATATAACAAAAAATTAAAATGAGTCCTATAGAGAGCACAAACAAATCTGGTGAATCCAAACAAGCCCTCTCTCCAAATAATGAAGAGCGTCGTCATCTACATAAAGGCACTGCATAAAAATAAATAAACACAACCGCACCCCCTAAAAAAAAAGACAAAATCACGGGAACTGAGGAAAAAAGGTACCCTCCAGATCAGAGGGTACCATGCAATGTCTGCTAAAGCTTCTGCCATGTTTCAACAACAAGCACACCCAGCACGCAGACACCTAAACACACGAAATTACCCATTTACCCCTACCAATTCCTCGAATTCCCGCTTTCCAGCTAAAACTTTTGGCATTTCCATTACCCGTTACCCCCCAAAACCATAATAACGGCCATTTTCTTTCACTTTTTTTCTCCCCCCTCGAGATCTATGCCCCCCCTGAGGTTTCTCTCGCGGATTATTATTATGACTCATCAAAACACCACCACGGAGATACAGAGAATCTTTTCACGCCCCAAAGCAAAAAACGCAGATCTAACCCCAACTCACACACACTCAGACTCACATTTCACACAACACACAGCAATAATAATATTAATAATTAATAAAAAAAATAATAATAATAACAGAATCAAACAGCGTCACCCTTTCGTAACTCCCTGCGCCTTTCGCGTCCTTCTGATTCCCACCACCAGTAGCATGTGCCATGCCACTGCCATTAAATTAAACCAAAACGACACCGTATACACAAGCCACCAAAAACAACCCACATAAAAAAAAAACTAAAAAAAGCAAAATAAGCAAATTAAGTAAAAAAATAATATCCAAATTCATTATAAAAAAAAAAAATCAAACCAAATTACTCATATTGTACATCAAAACTTAGATTCAATTCCAAACAGTTAAAACTAAATTTTCAAGTCGAGCACTAAGCGAAATTATTTCACGAGTTATTGTGATAAAACTCCAATTCTGATTAGAGAAGAAAAATATGAAATTATATCTAAGTTTCGCTCTCGAATATAATATACCTTGCGATAGGTGGTGCCGTCTGCTTCCACGGACCAGCCGGCTTCGTTGCAGAGAGCCTTGAGAACTTCGTTGTTGTCGCAGTGTTTGGGGAGCTTGTAGTTGCCGTACATTCTCAGGCCGGAGAAGATCTTCGCCGCGATGGCTCTCCTCCTCCTCTCTCGCCTCTTGTTGTTCTCCCGCTCCTTCCACGTCGGCTGCCTCGCGCCGGACGTCATCCTCTTCTCGCCGGAAAAATCAAAGAAGCTCCGAAAAGAACAAAGGAACAAAACAAAGAAACAAACACACACAACGCGAACACGAATGTTAGAAAGAAACACAGCACACAGGGCGAGTAAGCAAATTATAGAGGAAACGACATCCGTTCTGCTTTTTTTTTTATAAGGTGAGCTAAAACGACGACGTCGGATTTGAGAGCTTTGGGATTGTGATCTGAGTAGATCTAGGCGACGGAGGTTGGGTGGTGGCGGCGGAAGAGTATGGTGGCAGGAAAAGTGCTCTGAAAAGAGAGGAAGTGGGTTTGTGTTGGGCGTGAACTGTGCACAATGGGGAGAAGAGAAGATTGAAGGAGCGAAAGAGAAAGAGAAGGTGGACTAAATACGTTGAGGGAGAGGGAATTGGGCTTGGTTTTGGGGGTATTTACGGATGTGCCACTGGATTTAGTGAGAGAGAGTGGGATTTTGGTACGTGCGTGACTGGAGTACGTGTTAAGGTTGACTGAGCCAAACTCTGCCTCTGTAATCTGTATGGCAGTGTAGTGAAAGAAACGAATTTGTCAAGGAGTTTTACTAATCAAGGAATTTAAGTTTAATTAAATAAATGTAGGATTTAGTATTTATTTATTTTTTAAATATTAAGGATGTCTTTAATCAGGGGCGTTTTTGTTTAGGACAATTGAAGCCTGGAAAGATGAAAGACGCTGCTCTAAGTTAGTTTTAGTTAATTTATTCAAGTAACATTTAAAGTTTAAACTTAAGCAAAGACAAAGACAAGGTTTGAACTGTAAGTTATTATTTGATGATGTAATGTTTTTTTCTTTTTTATATCAAAATTTGTAAATGATTTTTACTGTAAAGATGTTTTTTTTTTATAGTATTTGATACATGAAGATATAACTACGGATTTGTGTGTGTGTTTTTTAACAATAACTTCTATTGAAGTAATTTTAAATCTTATTAATTTAATTCTTAAAAATAAGTTTTTAATGCCAATTATATATATATATATATATAATTAAAAGTGTTTTCAAGAATAAATTTAAATGATTATAATTTAAATAAAAATAATAATAATTTGATACCAGAAAAATAAAATCATCATTTATTAAGTAATAAAATACATAGATATCTTCTATCTAATAATTATTGCCGTCTTTATTGTAGAGGTAGTATTACAATTATGTATGTAAAAGTAATTAATGAAAAAACAAAATACTTAAGTTGTAAAGGTACTTTTAAGTGGAAACAATTTTGATATTTAATTAAGGGTCTATATAATTAACAAGTATTTTAATAATTATTATTATTATAATTTAAGATCCTTGAGCTGAAAGTCAAATAAGGCTAAACACATGTTCAATTATAGGTCAATCACGATCTTAGGAGGGTGCATAATCCTTCAACCTTGAGTTAGAGAAGTGAATGATGCTAAAGCATCTGAGTTATATGTTTAGTGTGAACTTGAAAGAGTTCAAAATCCTTAAACCTCTGGTTGAAAGACGAATAAGGCTAAAACATGCTAATACATGTTATCCATATATATTAGTTTCTTTTCTCATTATTTTTGCATCTTATCTTATGGATAAATATCTATCACCATTGTCATGTATGTGAGCTTTGTACCCTGATGTCAACAATAGGATAGATTTGATGTTTACGATGCTTCCACGTACCCAAACTCACATTGAAATCATGTCACAAAAAAAAGTTATGTCCAAGGTGACTTTAAGCATGGGGTTGTTGTCGTTTTGAGGTGTAATAAATATAACCCTTGGTGACTATATATGTTTTTTCATATTTATCTATTCGTTTGTCACAATGCCTGATATGTGTTTGTTTCTCCACTATAAATAGTCTTGTTTATTGTTCATTTTTCACACTTTCCAATCATGAAAAATCCTCAAAGATTGATTTGGAAATCACTTATTCATAATTCATCAAGAGGGAATTTGATTCTTCCTCTCAGTGAGCAGGGAGTTGAAATATCACTCAATGGGTAGTTATTCTCTTGTGGGTCTATCCTATTATGGTCAGATCCTCGACATGTTTCTCAACTACCTACTTATCTAAAAATCACAATACTATTGTCCATATGTCACATAGAGTAACTGATGAGGCTTTATAACTTATAAGTTGTCTTCATAGGTTGATCCTAAAGGTTGGCCATGAACCACGTAAGAGACAATTGAAACACGTACATATATTTCCCCCTATAAATAACCTTGTTTGTTTCTCATTCTCCATGTTCTCCAATCACAGAAAATCCTCAAAGGTTGATTTGGAAATAATTTACGTATAGTCCATCAAGAGTAGATTTATTCATCCTCTTAAGGGACAAGGAGGTTGAAATATTATTCAATAGAGATTATTTCCTCGTGGGGTATCCTACTATAGGTTGGTCTCACATGTTTGATTATAAACTAAAAAAGGTACATGCACAATCCTTTAGCCTTGAGCTGAAAGGAAAATAAATTAAAGCATGTTGAGTTATAAGTTGACCATAAACTTGAGAGGATACATAATCCTTCAGCTTCAAGCTGAAATATGAATGAGGTTAAAACATGTCGAGTTACAGGTCAACCACAAAGTCTAAAGGCAACACAACCCTTGAATCTTTATTTGAAAGGCAAACGAGACTATAATGTCATCATGCATTTGAGCTTTGTACTGTGGTGTTAACAATGAGATAAATTTAACGTTTGTGACACCTCAACCTTCCATACTTCCATTTAATGTATGACATAAAAAGGTGATGCCTAGGTGATTGCACATGTGCAGGTTGCATCATTTTAATGTTTAATAAATGCAACCTTAGGGACTATGTGCATTGCTTTACATTTGTCCTTTCATTTTATGGGATGCTTAAAATGTGTTTTTTTCATTTCTTATAAATAGTCTTGTCTTTTGCCCATTATCCACACTTTCCAATCATGAAAATCCTTAAAGATCAATATGGAAATAATTTATGTTTGGTCCATCAAGAGTGAATTTTGTTCATCTTCTTAGGGGACATGGAGGTTGAAATACACTTAAGGGCTAGTTATTTCCTAGTGGGCTATCCTATTTTAGTCGTGTACTCAGTATGTTTCTTAACTCCCTATCTAATTGAAAATCACATTATTATCATCCATAAGTTGAGTAAAGTAATGAAATTCATGACTTATAATTCGTCTTCATAGGTTAGCCTTACAGGGTGACCATGAAATCGAGAAGGTACACAATCTTCTAGCCCTTAGCCAAAAGGAAAATAAAGCTAAAGTATGTGCATTTACTAGTCAGGCGCAAACTTAGGAAGGGTGCAGAGTCCTTTATCTTTGAGTTGAAATGCAAATAAGGCTAAAGCATGTTGAGTTATAAGTCACCATGAACTCGAAAGGGTACATAACCCTTTAGTCTTGAGCCGAAAGGTATGAGACTAAAGCATACTAAAATAAGACACCCAATATATTAATGTCTTTTTCCATTGCATATTGTCTTGTGTACAAATGTTTATCAGTGTCATGATGTATTTAAGATTTGTACCGTGGTGTTAGTCATGAGATAAATTTTATGTTACACAAAACCTTTCTTTTCATACTCGCATTTAATGCATGCCATAAAAAAGCTGATGTCTGGTTGACTGCACGCGTGCGAGTTGTGCCATTTTAAGGTTTGATAAATACAACCTTAAGAAATGTGTGCATTGTTTGATATTCGTCCTTTAATTTGTCAATATGCTTGAGATGTGTTTTTTCCTTCCTTATAAATACTTTTGTCTTTTGCCTATTCTCCACACTTTTCAATCACAAAAAATATATCCTCAAAGATCAATATGGAAATAATTTATGCGTTGTCCATCAAGAGTGAATTCTATCCATTCTCTCATGGGTCAAGGAAGTTGAAATATCATTTGATGGACTTATTTCTTCGTGGAGATATCCTATTATGGCCATGCTCTCAACTTGTTTGTTAACTATCAACCTATTTGAGAATCACATTATTCTCGCTTATAATTTAAGTGGAGTATCTGACAATATGACTTATAATTTGTCTACACAGGTCACAAATGAGGCTAAAGCAAGTTGAGTTATAAGTTGGCCACGTACTTATGAGGGTACATAGTCCTCTAACTTTGTGCCAAAAGAAAAATAAGGCTAAAACATGTTGAATTATAGGTTAACTACAAACTCAAAAGAGTACATAACTCTCCAATTTCGAGTAGAAATTAAGGTGAATGAGACTAAAACATGCTAACATGTGTTGATCCTATAAATTGGTGCCATTTTTCATTTTTGCATCTTATCTAATGTATACATATCTATCAGTGTGAACATGTATCCAAGCTTTGTACTACGATGTCAGTGATGAGACATATTTTCTTAAATAAAGCATATTCATATTGTTAACTATTTTTTTAAAACACTAATGTCATGACCTATATACTTTATGGTGTACCTTGTATTTGTTAGATTATTTTTAAGTCATCATGACATTAGTATGGAGTATTTATTAATTTTGTTGTTGATTAATCTTCGTTGAAAAATCTAGCAGTCATCTTTAATGTGATCTACTCTTTCAATCATATTTTTGTATTTGCAATACTCGAATCTCAAACACTTATTTGAGAATACTAAGTTGAATTCTAGTTAGACTAACAATATTTGTTTTTTTACCAAGGTATTCATACATGTTCTTCTACATATACATGACCAAGGAATAAAATCTTTGTCATCATGTTTATGGAATTCAACTGTCTCCCATCTACTAAGACATTGTTTGGTGACCAACAACATGTTGATACTTGTTAGAATTACTATGTATGGAATTAATCTTCTCGTGATAAAAAGATTAAAAGAAATTAAAAAATCAAACTTTTATAAACACTAAATAAGGGGAACACATTTTGATTTTTAAATTATTATTATTGTAAATATTGAAAATTATTAATACATCTTTAACTTATATTAATCTGGTCTAGGATGTTTCAGTTATTTTGAAAATACTGAAAAGATAAAGGAAAATCAATTTTTTAACTTTGAAAATATCTCTTATTTAATTGAAGACAAAATAAAAATGTAAGAAAAAAAAATCCTAAAATCGATAAATGTGCCAATGATTTGTTATATTAGCTTGATACTACAATATAACTATATCATAATTGAGAACCACATAGATAGATAATATGTTTAGTATTTTGTTAATATAATCACATGAAATTAATGTAAACAGTAACAACATTTTTATTATTTTCAAAAACCTAGATAATTACATAATATTGGGATTGCATGCTTAGTTTTTACGTTATTTGGTTTCTTTCTAGAGTGTAACAAAGCTTTTAAGTTTAGTAAGTTCTGTTATTAATTGTCATAGTTTTTCCTATATCCGGATAAACGCTAACGATATCTTTAATTTGTAGTTTAAAAGTCGAGGTAACTAGTACAAAAAGTCATACATCCAATCAGGGATAACAAACCCAAACTCTGAACCATCAATGTAAGTAAAATACCCGAATAATTAATTAAGAAGCATATCATGAGTCATTCTCAGTACACCTCCAACTCAAATTTAGCTAAGATGCATTAAATATTACAGCACAACTGTATTATCCGTATATCAACATGATTTAATTAACATAAATCCCCCGTTAATCAGGAGGGATAAAATAACACATTCCCTTGAGTGTTAATTATATATCATAAACATAGTATCAGATAATTATGAAAGTTGTAATTAAAATGTGATCAGTATAAAGAAAAATATTTGAGGTACGTAGTACAAGTTGTTGTTCTCCAAATTTTCTTAGCCCCAGTTTTTGTGGTTGGGGGTTGACACGAGGGATTAATAGGCCAAAGTGTTGCATTATTACAAAGCACGCTTATTTGACCTGAACAGCTAAAACTGATGTTGAAAGTCCATGAGCCCTCGTTGATAGGGATAGATAGATGGATCATGATTCATGAATGGACGCACTCATAATTTCACCATTTCGGGTAAAAGAAGACGACAACCAGAAAAGACCCCAGGGGTATTTTCGGTACATAAACCACGCAAAAAAGTACTTACGCAAGGATGCATTTACACAAACATGATATTATTCCATTGTTAATAATAAAATTTATAACACCTTTTATTATTACCTTTTGCGCAATTCAGGTAAGAAGACGACATTTCAGGGGTAGTTTGGGAACTTTAACAACCGAAAAAGGCACATACACAAGGGGAGTTTGTTGCATATTGATATACCTGATTATTTATATTGAATAAAATTTACTATTATGACATTACTTTTTCGTATATTATTTTATATATGTTATAGTTTATGTAGATGCGAGATGCCGGAATTGTGTTCCCGTAACCGTAACCGCAACCGCCCGAGAGCGAGGAAAAGATACGATGCGATGCGTTAGGAGGGCAAAAACGGCGTCGTATCGAGGGAGGGAAGGGACACGTGTGAGGGAGTTCGGCGCACGTGTTGGAGTGTGATGGCTCAGGGACAATGCGATGATGTTGGTGTGTATGAGTGTATCTCTCTCTTCGTTGCTTCCACTTTCACGTGACCACACGCCTTTGCATGACTCTCGTGGACCCCACTTTCTCTCTCTTTTCTGATTCAACTCGCGAACGTGTGCCAGGATGCTACTTTTTTTTTTCCTTTCGTTTTCTATTTATTTCCGATTCATTTTCTCCTTTGAATGTTTCCATTCAACCTTACCAAACGGATAATAAAACGACTTGTTATATTAGGACATCCAAAATTTATAAATACGCTATTAATATCCTTTATTGATTTTTATTTATTTCTGTCTTTCTATTATCTCATATCACCAAATTTTATCAATTATTTATCTCTTTTTACTCTATACTGAGAAAGTGCATTTTAGATGATAAAAAGTACATACAATCATTGATTAAAAAAATTAAAGATGAAAATTAATTATAATATCAATAGCTAATTTTTAATTAATAATTATTATTGACTTATTGTGCTTTGTTTTTTATAGGAGCAGATCCAATTAGAGTATGTAGTATAAGAACAAAATATCTATGAAAAAAATTGATTGTTTTGATTTTTAATCCATGATAATGAATTAATAATATCTAATTTTTTTAATCCATGATCAATAGATCAAGATTACGGACCACTTTGTCTTATATTAATTAACATAATTGAAATGTGTTTAAAATAATTTTAACTATTTCTTTTTCTTGCATTTGAATGTACGTGTGTATGGTATGAAGAATCGATTCATTGTGTAAAGTAAATATAGCTTCAGTTATGACAAATGCCACCAGATCAGACATAAATATATAATAAGTATCATGTGCTTTTTTTTACAGGATAATAAGTATCATATTAAGTAAATCAATTACAATTATAATAGATAATAACATTATGAAGTTAGTACATTTATTGAATTATTCTTATACTGTGATAATAATGAAGTGACTATAAAATAATTTTCTTAACGTTCATTATATATTATAATATCTTACAAAGTTGAATTAGAAAATATTTAAGCTATTAATATTTTAAAAAATAAAAATGTCAATTGGATTTTTTTAAATTATTCTAAGATTCTTTCGGATAAATAATAAGAATAATAAATAAAAGTGTCATTCATAATACAAAATTAAATTCAAATTCTAAATTAATAATAAAATAAATGTCTAAAAAATAGTTAAAAA
>PYAF01000400.1:138654-203521 GCA_007407185.1 Glycine tomentella
TACAACAATATAACTTTAAAATATAAATAAGAAAAAAATTACGGAGTTAAATTATTAATAATAAAATATAAATAATTAACATACTAAATATTATAATATGTATAAAAACTATACAATCTAATAAGTTATAATAATACTTTAATATTAATAATATAATATAATGAATATTTAAAAATATAAATAACAATAATAACATAACAATGAAAAAATTATTTTACTATTTTATTATATTCGTATTTTTTTAATTTTGAACAAAATAATTGTTTAAAATGTAAGTTTATATTAAATTTATTTTTCCTTTAAAAAATAAGGCGTCTTTTCTGATAAAAAAAAATAGAATTTAGTCAAATCAATTTGTGTTTAGTTGTATTGGAAAATAAGTTTTACGATTTGATTTAATAAGGCATATTTTATTATTTTCTGATGTTTAAGTTATTTTACAATTGTTTTTACTATTTGATTTAATGAAAAATAAATCACACTTTTTTTCATATTTGATAATGATATTTTTTTAATGTTATCATCATCACCACCACCATTGTTAATACTAATACCACCTCTATTATTGCCACCACACCATCATCATAATCATCATTATTGTTACAGTCAAAGCTGACTATCACCATCATATCGTCACCACTGCAATGCTACAACCACCAACATTGTTACCACCACCCACTCACCATTGGTGTCATCGTCAACAACATCATTTTCACCACCACCAGTACCATTAGCATTACCACAACCATCACTGCTAATATTACCTTTGTCACCACAACTACCACCGTCATCACCAATGTCACCATAATAGGTTACCACCATTACCACTGTCACCACCATTTGATGTTACTTTCACTACCATTTTCACCGTCACCACAACCATTACTGATATTTCTATCATTGTTGTTGTTGACATTACTACCATCATTGTTGTCATCATCATCAGACAAAAAAACACTTTAAAACTAATTTTAATATAATACGAAACTTTCAAAATGGATTTATTTAAAATTAACCATATTTTAAAAATTGATTTAATTTTTTTTAACTAAAACTAAAAACTTGTTATTATTTTTAAAAATTTTGAAACTCAAAATTTAAAACTACCCCAAACAGGCCCGTGGAGTTTGGACTAAAATTTCGGAGAGCCAAAATAAAATTTAATATTTACATGATTTCTTATGTGTTTTTTAGGTTGTAATTTCGTTCTTTATTTTTTTTAAGTTACAAAATGGTCTATTATTTTTTAAAAGTTGTAAAATAATCCTTTAAGAATTTATTTATAGCATGTTTATCCTTAAAAAAAACAAAACAAAAATTACTTCAAAGAATAAAGATGTTATTAAAAAATTATTTAAGAAACCATTTTATAACTTTCAATAAATAAGAGATCATTTTACATCTTTTAAAAAATAGATGGCCAAATTGTAACCTAAAATAAGAATAAGGGACCAACAAAATAATTTAGTCAATATTATATTATTATTATATGCCTAAAATTAAAGTTGCATACCGTAAACAAAAGTGAATACAAAAATAATATTAAAGTAAATTATAAAAATAGTCTTATGTTGCATAATAAATTATTTTGTTTCAAATTTTTATCAATTTATTACACATTATGGATTAAAAAAAAGTGTTGATGTCTACATCTAACATATTTCAATACTTAAAAATAACTTTGATCTCACACTTGTAATGTAAGAGAGCACAAAAATACCAATAACCTTCAAAGTAGGTTGGATACAAATACCTTTATTTGAATGAGATCAAGTGACAAAGTAATCCATATGCCCATATTATCTACTTCTATTTCTATCTAGACCCCAACAAAACATTCCTTATATTTTTTTCTTTATTGTAAAATTCTTTATATGTATATATATGCAGTTAAAAAAAAAAATTGGGGGGCATGGCTCCCCTTGTCCCTTCAAAGCTCCGCCAGTGGCCTTAACTAATGTCTTTGACACTCATTAACAAAACCCTTATTTTTATTACTTACCATTATAAAGTTAATTATTATTCGTTTTTATTAAAAAAGAAG
Source organism: Glycine tomentella (assembly GCA_007407185.1). Taxonomy (NCBI): domain Eukaryota; kingdom Viridiplantae; phylum Streptophyta; class Magnoliopsida; order Fabales; family Fabaceae; genus Glycine; species Glycine tomentella. The sequence goes on from PYAF01000400.1 coordinate 140,699, forward strand.
AAAAATGAAAATCAACTTCCTTCCAAGTCCACAAATATTAGTTTTGTAAAGAAAGAAGTTATGAAATAGGAGCAATAGAATAAACAGAGTAAGATTAGTCTCTCCCATAGAACAACTTGAAAAGAATCAAAGCACGTGCAAAAGAGTGGAGGGAAGAAAGACTCAAAGACCAGTCAGCGTAGAAAACCAAAACCAATGCGTGTTTTCATACTTTGCTTTGCTTTTTCCCTCCCGACATCAACAAACAGACAAACGCCAACTTCTGCCAAATGCTACACCTACGCTTTCCTCTCGTCATCACAATATCTTTCTGATTTTCTTGTCCTCCTTTTTTTTTTATTCACTTCTTTCTAATAAATATTTCATTTTCTTTCTTCCTTATATCCAAAATCAGCCTTCATGTGTATGGTCGGTCCTATGGTATATGGTATGTACTATGTACAAGAGGCAAATATTTGCTTTCTTATTATTCCAAATTATCCAAAAAAATTGAGAACGCAATTTGGTAAAAGAAACAACTAGGTGGAGAAATTATAATCTACTATGGTCGGCATCATAATAATCTTTGAGTAATTTATTATATGTTCTAAATTCAAATCTTCGTATTTTTATTATACCCTAAAAAAATTCAGGAAGAGAAATTCGTGCATGTGCTCTTGTTAAGTACATGTATCGTTGTCCTCATGCGAAGGCTAGTTCATGAATTTGGATGGGCTTGCTTAGTGTGTGTTGGGCTGATTGGGTTTATGCTTTCAGTCCATAACTGTATGTTGAAGCAAAACTAGACATGAAGTGTGGTAGCTGTTCATTCTTTGAAGGAAACAAGAAAAATATTACAATGTCATAATAAGGTTTATTTTTTTTTTTTTTCCTTCATGCAGCGGATGGGGATCGAAGAGATAAAACAAATATTAGAGATAAAATAAAACTTTGTTGAGAGGCATCAGATTCAGGATAATTCTAAACTTGATGTTTGAATCTTGACTGGGGAGCCTAAACAACCCATCTTTTTTAGAAGTTGGGCTAAAATCAATGAATTGGTATATCCGAAAACTCAACCTATAATGATAAGGCAAACAAATAGAGGAACCCTCAACCTATTAGATACACCCCTTCCAATATTGAATAGCCCAAAGTTCATGGCAGTGCATGTTTGGTAACATTTTTTCTTAAAAAAATAATTGCTTAATTTATTAAAAATTCATTCAAGAAATTGATAAAAATAAACAACTATTCTTTTGAAATAATATGAACTAAAGAATTCAATACTTTTACCAAAACAAAAATTCACCTTACTTCCCCAAATCAAAACCCATACTATTAAAAGCCCATAAAGTTGACTTTCGTCCTATTCATACAAGCACTTTATCCAAAGAAAACGTTGTCACTCATGAGAAATTCTGCATTAAGGAGAGGTAGGTTGTCCATATGAATTCTCTTCTTTTGACCTGATCATTTTGAAACATTAACGCTTGTGTAGCAAGAAAGGTAATCTCCAAAAATGGTTTGCAAGGCCTGATTATGTTCACAAATATCACCTCGGGTGATGAGTGTCTCAATTTTCCAGACATATGTGAGAAACAGTTAAAACAATATACGATCAACCAGAAGCAATCTCAGGTGGTTTGACTCAGTTTCACAACCTCCTTCAGCAATTGACTTACTGACTTCTTTACTTCATCAGGCACTACCAGTTGGGGGTGCACTGACTCTAAAACATATGGAGTAATAACCTTCATAACAGTCACAAGATCCAAATTATTGTTGTCGTCACATTTCAATACACTTTGATTCGCAAACTTGCATGATTGTTGCAGTGGGCATCCACTGCAAACCTGATGGAAAAAGAAAATGTAAATAACATAGGTAAACAGATACCAGCACAAACAAAAGACAACTTCAATGTAGTTTCTCAAGTGTTTGCCAAAGTGAAACTCCAATTCTGATTGGAGAACAACAGCAAAAGTTTCACCAAAAGCACCTAAAGAACTGCATCTATGTTTTGTCCACAAATAATTAGAAAATGTAGTGAAAGTACTCTTAAATCTTAATGCATGCTATGCCTTACAGTGTTTTCTGGAACCTCAAAAAACTTTCGCAGTCTTTTAGCAGGAAAGACACCACTCCTGTGGAGGTTGGGGCAACCAAACATGGCCACTTGCTTCAAGGCACTTCCTGTTAGCCATCTGTCAATCCAATTTCAGGTCAGGAATAAATAATTTGGGGAAAACTGTAAAATATAAGCACCAGGAAAAAGGAAAAGAAAGGAAGCAAAATTTATCATGCTGCCAATCCAATTTCAAAACAGGTGAGGTTACCAACTTATCTAAAGGGAAATGTAAATTGAATCACTTGCAACTTTGCATACACAATGTCAGACAGATGAACTCAGAAATTTGATAATTCCTTAGCAATGGATGACAGCCTGATGGACACTAACAAACTCTAAGGATTCTTTTTCATAAGCCATCAAATCATCCAACAAATTTGGAACCAATAGATGTGGAAAATGAATCCAATCCTCAAATAAGATATCAATTATTAAAATCACCACAACAATAAAATATTAGCTAAATATTTGATAGTTAAAGCATTTCCTTGTGTTTGGAAGACCAACACCAAACTAATTTATGGTAACACTATATGCTCGTTTAATATCAGGGATCTTAACACTACATGAATCGTTAATCTTAATCCAACAATTTTTGGTTTGAGACCATAGGTAGTATGCTCCTAAAGGAAATCTTACTCCAGCTCATTGTGAACGTTAAAGCTCACCCTCCCAGTATTTCACGCAACTGTATATCCATGATTCAAACGCCAGACCACTGGTTAAGTTGAAAAAAATCCTATATCAAGAGTTTAGTAAATGTGATAACAACAAGAGTATCACTTTAACAGGCTGCTCAAGGTATCAAGCACAAGAGTCTTAAGTAATTATAAGAAAAGTGATAGCCACATTTGCATAAATATATAGAAAAAAGGGGTAAAATATGTTTTCAGCTGCTCTAAAATTTGAAAAATTCGGTTTTAGTCCCTCTAAATTTCTAAAGGAACTAAGACGAAACTTTTAAAATTTTAGAGGGACCAAAAACATATTTTTACCAAGAAAGGACATCTTCATCAAATGTTGGAGTATAAGTGTGAGGGGAAATCTACTTTGGATAGGAATGGAGTTTACCCCCACATGAAGATAATCTTACTTGGCGATTTTTCGATGATCTATGGCGAATTTGTGGGCGGCGAACTTGACATAGCCTACGGAGAAGACATTGGAGAACCAATCAGGATCAAAGTTCTTCCTCCCCTTAACGAAATTGGCGTCGTTGAAATACCCCTTCTCAAACAAGTACTGCGCGAACACCGCCACATCGGGGGAGAGCTTCTTAGCAGCAGCGAGTGACTCCTTCTTTGGTTTCGGTTCCCTCTGTTTATTGGTAAACGCAGCGTACAAGCTCATCTTCTGCTTCTTCTCTGATTTTAGGGTAACCTCTTTTGTGCTGGCTTTGAAGGTTTTAATCTGTTGCTCTAACTGCTTCAGGTTGTTCTTGATTTCGGTTACGGTTTCGGAGGATGTTTCATCTTCTTCTTCGTCGTCGTCGGAGGTGGGTTTTTGGGAGAGGCCGAGGGCTTGGGTGAAGAGGGCGTGGAGGGGCTTTTTGGTGGGCCCGGCAGGGGTTGGGGTAGGGGCGGGCTGGGAGGAGGTGGGTCTGGAAGGGATTTTGAGGGGTTGGGGGGTGAGGAGGGAGAGGGTGCGGCGAGAGAAGAGGGTACTGAAGATACCCATGGAGTGGAGTGGAGAATGGGAAAGGGAGGGTTTACGGGGTTGTAGACTAGTTTACTTTTACTTAATTTCTAATATTATTTTAAAATTATTTTTTTCTTATTTCTATTCATTTAATTATTTCTTTGAAGAGAAAATAATTAATTAAGATTATGTAAGAAAAAATTATGAATGCATCGGGACAAGAAAATAGAGGTGAAACAGACCTTCTTTTTTAAGTTCATAGGATTATATTGAATTTTTATGTCCAACTTGTTAAGCTTACCAATCTAAAGTGTTTTTATCCACAGACTCGTATACATGTTTAATATGCATAAGTTCAATGTATAATATTATTAATTTGTTATGTTAAAAATTTGATCTATAATTTAAGATGTTATTTTTAATTTGTTATGTTAAAAATACTATTATATTTTAGCTTAAAAAGATAGAAGTCTGTTTTTTTCTTTTAATTCAATACATTTTTCATGATTTTTAATATTTGGATCGGTGAACTTTTATAGGTTGGATATAGACATTAAAAAGAGTCTATTTATTTTATGGACTAAACTTATTCAATCATCTAAATTATGGACTTCACGAACTAAATCTTAAACGAATTCAACTAAAATATATACTCACCTATAAGAAAAATATAAAACATTTTTTGAAGATGTGTCTCTTCTTTACTAATTAGATCTTACTTGAAACTTGATATATTTTAAGGATAAAGTTTGATTATATTTTTTTATATCATTAATAGAATATAATAAACTATATATTTATATTTATATTAAAGTATATTATAAAATAGTGGACATAAGTCTAAGTCAATCCAATGATCAACCAGACTAACAAAAAGAATCTGGATAGGTTCAAATCATTAGCTTAGTTTGAATTTTAAAATTGTGAACTTGATCATATCAGTGATATCAGATCTTAACACATAAAACTTAATTTAACAAGAGTTAATGATTTCAAACTAATTTTTTTAAATTGATTCAAGTGAAAAATGAGTTGATTAACCAAATCGATTTTGAAGAAGCAATTCGACTAATTGAATCATTTTTGTACAAGAAGGTAGTTTATTTTTTCAAACCAGTTGAAGTAAAAACTGGTTCTTTTACAAACCAATCCCTTGTTGGCCCTAGTAGTGGGGTTGAAATATATACATAAAAAAGTAAATTTCATCCCCATTGTTCCAATTGTACAACAACAAAAAATGGTACAAAGTAATTCAGTTTATATAGTATATACTAATGTGTTAACAATAGTCTTGCCCAGCTCAAAGAAGAATTCGAAAATACAACATGACAAAGAGACATAAATACATAATCAAGTTTAACTAATTAAATGTACAAGAGTTTAAAAATTTATAGGAAGGGGACCACGCAAACATGATTTTAACTCTGCAGAACCTGCAGTGATGATTTAAAGACTGAAAATTTTCCTCTTCTCATAAAATATTATTAAGGATTGATTTTCAAGTTTTCTTCTCTCCTGACAGTAGAGAATCCTCATCCGGGAGAGTATAGATAGCCTTCTTTAATTTGGATCATAAAAATAGAAGAAAATATCAAAGCAAGATTAGTTGGTACATTAAACCTTTATTTTCTGGCTGAAAACCGAACAGGTCTACACGTTATTAAGCACAATAACTGGAATCTACACATCTTACACTAGTCTACTAGTACTGTCTCATGCTACCAAATTAATCACTACTCATTCAATCAATGGCAAGTGACAATGATGAGCACTCAAAATTACTAGATAGTCTTGAGGTTCCCTGCTATATTGCTAAATCCTATGCATTCTAAAACTTTAAAATTACTAATTATTTGTAATTCCCCACTTTCTTTTCCGCCTTAGAAGCTATAGCTTCAATCTCGTGCTTTGTTTTGCTTCCATTGTCATCATTCTGAATTTTTTGAGTTTGAGCACCATTTCCATTAGTTTTTCCACCTTCTCCATAGCTTTTTGTTCCCACATGGCTTCCGTGATCTGACCCTCTATTTCCTCCACGGCCGCTTCCATGGCTGAGGTCTGATCCTCTTGTTCCTCCACGAATTGTCATTCTGAACAGCAATCATGCCAGTTCATAATTCAAGTTTGTCTATCTAACATAACTTACTAATAGCTACATTTACTTATAAAACAATTTCAGTTCATAATTCAAGTTTCATTTTATAGGCAAAGTATCTCTGTCTCTATATATATGCATAACATCTAGCAAAATCGGAGCATTGTACATGTAATTAGTGTTTAACTTGACCATATATACACACATGCCCCTTCTTCAATTCCTAATCCTACTTCAAAAAACTTATTTATCTATCGTGATATATACAGGCCGGTTTCTTCAAACGATATTCATCAAATTAATTGTTTATACTAATTAATGAAAAAAAAGATGCAGAAAAGCAGATATATAGTAAAAGAGAAAGTGATTAATTGATCGAGGATGTAGCTAGGCGCGGCATGGAATTCAGTGTTTGAACAAGGAGTTTAGTTGTAAGGTTTCCCAATAGAAGACGAACCATGGTGGAGGATAATGACTAATGAGCAAGTGCAAGTGATGGTTTGTGCTTGCAAATTGCTCAGATGCCAATTTTGCACTTTGAATTGCTGGCAAAGCGAGCAAGAATTATGCGAAATTTATAGAGCAGGACCATGGTTGTTGGCAATTAATTAATTAATTCCTGTTTTTCAATTCAAGCAGAATTCTCTGGACTAAACTTTGTTATTGTTTTGTATTGTTTTCCTCAAATGTGTCCGTTCTGATTCACTTACGTCTATGTTTATTTCTTATAATCAATTTAATACGTTTGCCATATAGTGATCTATATTAATATTTGTCCCTGTTCATACTAGCTAGCTAGTCTGCCTTGTCTGGTTGGGGTTCTTAATTGCTATGACCATGTTATGTTGACTCAACTGTTCCATAATCAAACTCGAACTACTTGAATTCCCAAAATTACAATCTAAGTAAATTAAACAATCCGTAGCTGTGTCTTCAAATAGAAATAAATGAATTAATGAGGCCAGTGAGGATGAAACCGTGTCAATTGAACAAGCTTGCTGCTTTCGCACATACTGAGCATTGTTAACATGTAATAGGAAAACAGTTCCTCTGTTACTCATCAAAAAACACGTCCATCTGTTTTGGAACAGCTGATTTTGGAAGGATAGAATGAAAAAAAAAAAAAAAAAGATAGAAGAAATAACAAATACTAATAAATGATGTCACTAGAAAGAAGAGATTTTAAAAAATTAGGTGAAAATAAGGTATCTAATTAATTGCATTTTTGACACCCTTTTGGATTTTCCTGCAGAAACACGAATTTATTTTATTAATTTTTAGTATTTATTATATAGTAATTAAGAATATTTTAATAAAATAATTAATACAAAATAGTGTTTTTTTAAAGAAACTCTTATTAAAAATAAACAAATTTTAAAAAAGTCAAATATACCAGAGGTAGTAGAAGTTCAATAAATAAATTTAATTTTAAAAAAAGTCAACTATATGGCCTGGTACAACTTTAATACTTGACGTTAAGTGAAGTCGTTCCATTGATACGATACGACCCTTACGTATACTTTATTATCAACAGCATCTAAACTATGATTGAATTCATAGACAGGCAAATCTAACATCTTGAAAGCGTAAATTAAGAAGAAGAAATTAAACTGCAAGTGAAGTGCCCCCTATAATAAAACTAACTACATATTCTTGCTCCTTCGAGCCTTGTGTGTGTTCCACGTGTCTTCTTTTTCCATAGAGGGTCATTGAATGATGTTGGCGTTTTGCACTGAAAGAATTGCTGCTGAACAAGAATGCTTGTAGGTTTTGCTTTTCTCTGTTTCTTCCTTTTCCGTGTTCTCTCCTTTCTTGTCCTTTTCACCCTGCACGCTGGTACAACAATTGTTCTCATCAATTTGAGGATCATTATTCATTCTGCTGTTCTCTTGCTCTACACTATTCGTTTTCGGATTGGTCCCTTTCCCTGGGTCGCGTACTACTGTTTTTTCTTTCGCTTCTTCTTCTGTTTCTTCCTCTTTCGTGTTCTCTTCTTTCTCTTCCTTTTCTATTACCTCTTCATCAATGACACAGGCACAAGAAATGTTCTCATCAATTGTGCTGTTTTCTTGTCCTGATGGTCTAATATTCGTTTTTGGATCGGTCCCTTTCCCTGGATTGTGTACTGTTTTTTTCTCTTTCTCTCGTAAATCACTCTCTTCTCTCCCACCTTCTTCTATTTCATCCCTATTGTCGCAAATGCGTGGGCATTCTCTGGTGTATATAGATGCAACAAACAGATTAATATGGTTAATTAATTCATGTCTACTATATATTATCGAATTCATGTTAATTATATAATTATTAATAGAGATATAAGGTTTGTCTGGTGAATGATGAAGGGAGAAAGAGGGAATTAAGAAAGAGAGATCTATGACCCTTCTAACAAAAATAACAAACATTTTCTGATAAAACAAAAATTATATAATTATTAATTGATAAATGATTTAAGTCAACAAGCATATATTTTAAACAAATTAACGAGAATCTTATGACATTATTATTGGATGCACTGGATGAAATTAAGTGGCATAATGAAAGTGACATTATTAGTTATATCAAACACTTACATGGTCATTGTCGTAGGCGTTTGGTCGCTAGAGTTGGACGTTTGCAGCGGTGGCACGTGCATGGAGCTAACAGCAAAAAGAGCCATGAACAGCAGAACAGACCAAAATAAACTGGATTTTCTCTTGTTCTCAGATATAGTTAATGCAGAAGTTTCTCACAGCCCAAAACGTTAGTGTTTGATTTATGGTGTAGTGGTGTACCCTGAAGGTGGGATTTATAGGGAAAAGCTACGCAGTAATGGAAGAAAATTGTAATAACACGTTACTGTTTGAAGTTGTGAAAAGTATGCAACGCGTTTCTATATTCCTAGTTAGAGATGGATGGTCCAATTAGGTGGCATGGCTGCATGAGAATGAATAATTCGCACTGACCATATATTTCCTCATACTTTTTTGTCTGTACTCTTTTAAATTATTGTCTTTTTCTATACACAAACTCCTTTTAACAACATACTGCTTTTATACTATAATTGATAACGAACTTTAGATTATAATTAAAAAAATTTAAAATATATTTATTGTTCTTGCGAAATTAATAAAGTTTAAATTTTATTCCTATAAAAAATTTATTTATTTTTATTCTCATAAAATTATAATTACATTTTTTATTGGTAACAAAGTTTTATTAGTATATATCAGCAGTGCTATATAGCACGGCAGGAAGGGGAGTACGGAACGCACGGAATTGCTTGTTATAAATTCATAATAAAAAGGCTGACATTGTTTATGATGTGTAATTAACTTTTTAAAATAATAAATTAAAATTAAAAGATAAAAAAAATATCAAGAGTTTATCCCAGATTTCCCGCTAATTATGGAGTTACCTTACCAAAATAAACAAACAATATTGTCAAGCAAATTGTAAAGGTGTTCAAATTTAAACCAATCTAAAATAAATTAAAAATTGCTTAAAAAATTAAAAATCAAACCACATCAATATTTTTGGATCTAATGGAACCGAAGCAGTTTGTGGTTGATATCTACATAATAGAATCAAATCACAGTTAATTTATATTATAATATTTATAGTTACATATAATAATATATAACATTTATATTATTTATTTTAATGTTCTTATTTCTTTATTTTGATAATAGAAACGACAATACTGACTAGGACAATATTTATCAATATTATATGTTGTTAATATTGAATACTAAAAAATATTGTTGATAATTTTTTTATATTTTATTATGATATTTATTAGTTACATGTAATATATAATATAATGCGTATGTATTCAATTTTAGATATTAAGCACTTAAATAGATAGAAAATTGATAAATTTTTATTATAGAAGGTAGAATATATTAACTAGTAGAAATATAATTTAATTCTGAGACTGATTTTGCAACCGATAGTAGCTAGTCGCTGATTTGGGCAAAGCAATTGAAGCGACCAAAGCTTTGGCGACGAACACATTATTGTTTGCGACTGAAAATATCATTGGCTAAACAGTGACAGAACAAAACTTCGGTTGCCATTTCGGTCCTGATCATTGTAGCGATGGAGTTTCTGCATATAGCGACCGAGTTTTTTATTCAAAAGATAAAGGTTGGTCCAACTTTTGGTTAGAATGCAGTGCCTTGGAAACTCAAAAATAGATGGAAGATCAATTGCATGGGCTTAGTAGGAATATGAATTTTTCGTTGGTCATATTTTCTGTGAAGGGAGTTTTTGTACAAATAGGTTGGCTTTTTATGGTTTTTCCATGAACGAAATTTACTGGTGGAATGACATCCCTCCCTTCATTAGGGCGGAGTACAAAAGAAATAGAATGGGTCTCCCATCTTATATAGGTCTACAGAACTTCTTGGTTCCTTGGGTTTTGATTTTTGTCTCCCTAGGGCGTTTGTTTGTCCTTTCGATTTTAACAAAATTTTCTGTCGTGCTGCTTCTGCATGCCGGGTTTATTAAGAAAAAAAAATCCAATATACAATATGTAAATATAAATAGTACAATGAAAGCCTTTCATCATTACATATTTACACTTGTTGAGATCACAATGAAATCAAATTGGTATAGGAAAATATAAATAAAACAAAGAAACACATATGTAAGTCATAATATTTTGCTATCTGTATTCTTATATGAATGCAATGATCCTCTGTCGTTACTTGGGTAGAGGACTACGAAGATCCAATTCTTACCTATTTCAACTTAAAACTATAAATCACCAATTCTTTCCATGCTTTTCTTCACGTCTTCACTAACACTCTGCAAATTGGTAACTAAAATGTTCTCAGTTTGATGACTATAGGTTGTGTTTTTAAGTGGCCATATATATGCTATTTAATTTGTTTGTGGATCACGTCCTTTTCCTCCATCGTGTTTTCTTTTTGTTTGTAGAACAATCCCTCTCCTTCTAGTTGTTGTGCTTTTGAGTAGTCCTATGCTATTTGTTTGTGGATCACGTCCTCTCCCTCCATCGTGTCTTCTTCTATTCTTTCGTAGAACAATCCCTCTCCTTTCGGTTGTTTTTCTCTTAAGTAATCCCACGCTATTCGTTTGTGGATCATGTCCATTACCTCCGTTGTTTCTTCTTTTCTTTTTTAGAACAAGTCCTCTTTCCATTGTTGTTGTGCTTTTGAGTTGCCCTACACTATTAGTTTGTGGATGTCCTTTCCCTCCATCGTGTCTTCTTTTGGTTTGTAGAACACTCCTTCTCCTTCCTGCTCCCTTTGTACTATTATTGTCGCAAGTGCATGATCTGATATCCAAATTAAGTAACGAAATACGTCTGTCAGTATTATCAAATTAATTATAACCATATATTATAGTCGAATTAACTATGATGTCAGAATATTATTTGAGGCAACAAAAGCATATATTTATGTTAAAACAAAAGGGATATGAAATCATGAAAGTGACATAATCTTTTGATATTATTATCAGAAAAATGCATGATAATGGCATAATGTTGAGTTAATTGTTGTGTGAAATTTAAGTGAATTCTCATATATTAAACACTTACATGGCTATCGTCTTAGGTTTTTGTGCCCTAGAGTACTTGGACGTTCGCAGCATTGGCATACGCATGAAACTACCAACAGCAAGAGCCATGAACAACAGACCAAATTAAAGTTGATTTTCTATATATGCTTGTCAGATATAATCAATGCAGAAGTTGATCAGAGCTCAAAACGTTAATGTTTTGTTGATGTCTTGGTGTAGTGGTGTACGTTTAAGGTGGGATTTATAGGGAAAAATGTACGCAGTAATGGAAGAAAATTGGAACATGTAATTGGTTGAAGTTGTCAAAAGTATGCAACACGTCTGTATATTTCAAATTCTAGGGATGGTTGGTCCAATTAAGTGGCATGGCCGAGCATGGATAATTCGCATTGACCATGTATTTCCTAATTTCCTTATCCTTTTATTTTTTGTGCATTATTCTTTTAAAATGATTTTGTCTATATAGTTTTCTAACAACATACAAATTGTTTTATGGTTCATAAAATTACTAGTTTTGATCCAGGTTTATCTAATTTACTTAACTAAAATCTATTTTCTTATAATATATAAAATGAAAAAATATACCTTTTGATTCAAAAAAAGTAGTAACGTGTTTATTCTTTCCCATTAAATAAACAAATTCGAATATTAATTAAATTGTATACGTAGTACACATATACAAACTTTTATGGACTAAATTTACATCCCATGGCATATAAATAGTTTTAATGGTACATAGTTTTTTTTTTTTTTATTACTTTGTAAAAAAGTTTAACAAAGAGTGGCTTTAAATAATTGGAATATGGATAGAGCTTTGCCCAAACAGCCCCAATGTGCTTCATGTGGTTTTTACAAGGATGGAACTACACAGACAGCTGTATCGGCTACTAACTAGTACTACTAGTCTACCAAGCGTGATGCCCCGCATCTCCTTTTCTGTAGCTTTTATTTTGTTGTATAGATGTTAACACAGTGTTCTTGTCTTTTCATAGTTAATTATTGTTTTGATGTCCCTACCCCGAGTGGTTTTATGGCAATTATTATCTTTTCTGGTCTGTTTGTTTGTCTGGTAGGGGGTATATGTGGCCCTTCTTGTGTTATCATGCTAAGTCAATTTAAATAAATATATCTTGGTTACAAAAAAATCTTATGAATGCTCCTAATCTACATTCATATAAATTTAAATCATCCTTCAGTCCAAAATAACTAGTTAATGTGCATTTGACTTAATTAACAATAGGCTTGCCCAGCTCGAACAAGAACTAATAAAATAAAGACATCGTGAAAGAGAGACATATATAAGTTTACCTCTGCAAGAGTTTAAAAATTAATAGGACAGGATTTTTTTAAAAGGAAATCACTTTCCAAGAGTTTTCCTCAAAAGCCTAGCTTTTGTTTTTGCAACCTTTCGTAAGAATTTTTTTTTATTTTTTACAATTTTTTTCACCACGATATTAGTATAAAATATTTATTAATTTTATCTATGATTAATCTTGATTAAAAAAATTTATTTGACAATCTTTAGTAGAGTCAATCATTTTTTTTCCATTTAGAAACTTAAAATTGAGATCTTAAGGAGTTTAAATCCAATGTTGGAAACCTTGCATTGTTTGACATTCTTTATGTTTTACATTCTGTTATTTTCTTTCATATTTTACCTGCCTACGAGAGTTAAAAAATTAATATATAGGCAAAGTAATTTAAAAATAATCACTTTCCAACAGTTTTCCTAAAAAAAGACTAGTTTTTATTTTCCAAACTTAAAGTTGAGGCATAATATGGAACGTTCATGATAAGAAAATGCTGAGCTTAATTACATTATTCTGTTATATTGTTTCATATTTTAACTCTCAAAATCCTTTTAAACATGGGATATCATAGCTTTATTCGGTTAATTTTCAAGAATAGAAGAAAATAGGCAAGCAATATTAGTCGGTATGGTACAACTTCATTTTCCACATTAAAAGGTAATTAACGATGACAGCAGAAAACTGAGCAAATGGTTCCTTATAAAGCACAAACAAGCAATATAGATTGACCAGGAACTGTAATTAATCTACACATCTTACTAAGTACGTACTGTCTTATGCTACCAAATGCATGCCACTCATACAATCGCTGACAATAACGAACACTCAAATTAAATCACTACTCACTAATCTTTACTAATTAAATTGCTAATAATATGTCTTCTGAAACTTTCAAGTTACAATTTCTCAGTAATTGACCACTATCTTTGCCACATTAGAATCTTTAACTTCAACCTCGATGTCATTGCTATCATTCTGAATTTTTTGAGTTGCTGCTGGCTTGATCCATCTTCTGCTCCACCTTATAAGTTTGTCCACCGCTCCCATGGCTGATGGCTGATCCTCTTCCTGTCACTCTAAACAACAATCATGTTAGTTCTATTTTATGGGAAAAAGCTCCATATATATATGCAGAACATCAGGCAAAGAATTATGCGCATATGTAAAAAGTGATAACTTGATCATATATACACCTTCTTCCTGCTTGAGCGAGGATGTAATGGTTTAAATGATATTCTCTAAAGTTAAAAAATAGTTCCGAAAAACAATGTTAATGGCTTAACTAAACTAACAGAGCATAAGATGCAGTAAAAGAATACATACATATATATATATATATATATATATATATATATATATATATATATATATATATATATATATATAAATTTATAACAAACTCTCATGTTAGAGTATTTTAGCAACCTACATTAAATTATTTGAACAAAAAATTCAACTACTTCTATTATGATAATAAATTTATTTAAAAATAACATAATAGTTTAATCTTTTTATTTTTAAAACTCATTTATTTATCCCTTTTCACTAATTCTCTCTCCTCTCTCATATTTTTTAATTTTAAAATATAAACATTAAATTATCATATTGTCTCTAAATAAATTTATCATCATAAAAGAAATAATTAAATTTTTTGTCCAAATAATTTAGTGTAAGTTGTTTAAATACTCTAACATAAAAATATGTTATTAATTAGCAATACATATATACTAAAAGAAGGTAGTTACTTGAGCGAGGATGTAGCTTGGCGAGGCATGGATCGCAGTGCATGAACAAGGAATTTAGGTGTAAGGTTTCCCAATATGTGAGGCATGACTAATGAGCAAAGTGCAATTGCAAGTGAAGAAATTCTTAAGTGTATCTATACCAAGAAATTTTTGTTATTCTAATCCATTCATTGTTTATCATGTTACTAAAATATTTTATTCCATATCTTATTCCAGGTACACCTAAGAATTTCTCTTGCAAGTGATGGTTGTTGACTTGTTGCAAAGCCAGCAAGAATGATGCCAAATTTATAGAGAAGGACCATGGTTGTTGGCTAATAATTAATTCCTATTTTCCTGTTCAAGCAGAACTAAGAATTTCTCTTGCAAGTGATGATTGTTGACTTGTTGCAAAGCCAGCAAGAATGATGCCAAATTTATAGAGAAGGACCATGGTTGTTGGCTAATAATTAATTCCTATTTTCCTGTTCAAGCAGAACTCTCATAATTAAACTTTTCTTGTTTTGCCCAAATGGGCCAGTTATGATTCATATATGTTTATTTATTTATTTATACAAATCAAATATAATAATAATATAAATTTTTTACAATACTTACATATTATAGTCAATCAATTGAACTAATTTCCTCGGTATTCATATATGTGTATGTATTACGTTATATTTAATTATGTTTACCACATGTATATTTATCTATATATGTATGTCCAACTTCATATACTAGCTAGCTACATTGTCGTCTAGATAGCAGTTTTACGAGTACATTAACTTGTTAAGAGAAGTATTTTCTAACACATTCAACATATATTTATTGGTCTAAAAAAACAAAAAACCCGTTTGTACAAAATTATCTCCAACTATCTATTCATTTAATCGAGATTGTATTTTTAATAAATATTTTTTGTTTAGATATCAAGTTTTAATAAAAGGATGGTTTTGAAAAGAAATTTATTTTTTAAATGAAATAATAAAATTAAATAATGTTAATTAATTATTTTAATTAACATAAATATTTTTTTATATATTTAATTAATTTCAAAGGGATTACTTTATTATTTACTAAAACTTATTAAAACAATAAAAGTAGGAGAAAGTGTCAACAAATAAAAGACTCATAAAAATTGGGATTTTTAATAAAATTCAATTAATAATTGTGTATTTAAAAAGTGTGTTAAATTTTTTGGTTCTACAGTATCATTTAAAGTCGAACCAATATACAAGCTGGAATTCTGAAAATAACAGTTAAGTAAAGTAAGCATCACTTTGTTGCTATCATTGAAGAGGTCAATTATTGAATGAGGTCCGTGAGGATGAAACCATGTGATGACGTGCTTCTTGCTTTCCCACATACTGAGCATAGTTATCGATCATGTGGTAAATTAATAAACATTTGAGGGGTCCTTAATTTTCTCAGCTTTATTTAGAATAGTTAATATTATGAAAGAAGACCTGGACTGTGAATTCAGTCGATGCATAAGGTCAAGTCTATTTCGCTATATCCTCCCATCTGATCTCTTTAATTGTCTTGAACAATTCTATATCTCTATAGCTGGATTTCCAACCTTCTCTACTGGTATGTTTACCTTGTATCACCATCGAATTCGTACAAAGACAAATTCATGCAGATGGTTTTATATAGGAATTAATGTTTATTGGTTACATGTACACTCAATTCAAATTATTCAATAAAAATATATTCTGAGAATAGTTTTAACTATGAAAAATGTATAAATGTGAATAGTAATGTGTACATGAAGATTGTTTAAATTGGAACATAGACTTTGAATTCGTTCCTACTTTACTTTTTATAGAGTTAGAAAGTTGACTGTTAATATGATTCTTGCCGCGTACCTCACTTCCTATCCGTAAGTCCTCCTTTGGTTTGGTCGTAGTAAGTCATGTAACACTATTTTAAGATTTCAAATAATGAATTTTATTATTAATATAATATGTTATGACAGGTTGGGCCTACGACCAAATCGAACAATGACCCAACTAGGCCGAAACATCACATTGGTCCAGTTAATAAGTGTTGACTGAGGTCGATACTAGGAATAATATTCTTTAACATATATACATTTGTGAACGGTATATATGTATATATATTAAGGTGATGCATAGACTTTGTGTTAAAGGGGTGGGTACTTGTAATGTAAACGACACCCCCAACAGTTAAGTCAATAATTATTCCACCAGCCTAACGATATGAAATAATTGTTGTAAACCACAAGGTCTGAGCTTATGGAGATGCAGTTGCTAATCCAAGGGACCAAGTAGTAAGTCACCTTGTCAATGAATTCAAACAATTAAGCTCCGAAGGTGCTACAACAAATAGGAAATGATTTAAACGGGCTTGACAATGGAACACGATATCGCCAAATCAAAACTTAATATGTTTTAAATATATAATTGATTAACTCTAATATACAATTTGCAAATAAACAATGCAACAAATTAAAGCCTTTCATCATAACAATGGTACAGTTATATATTGAGATAACGATGAACTACAAATTCTAATAAAAATAAAAATTAATACAAATAGTCTGAAGATAATATACATATAGGTTGTGTTTTTGAGTGGCCCTAGGCTATTTAATTTGTTTGTGGATCACTTCCTCTCCCTCCGTCGTGTTTTCTTTCTGTTTGTAGAACACGCTCTCTCCTTTCCGTTGTTGTGCTTTTGAGTAGCCCTATGCTATTCGTTTGTGGATCACGTCCTTTTCCTCCATCATGTTTTCTTTTTGTTTGTAGAACTACACTTCCTCTCCTTTCAGTTATTGTCAAAGAGTTTTGTGTGCTAGAGTTGGACGTTTGCACTAGTGGCATGTACATAGAGCTAACAGCTGAAAGAGCCATGATCATGAACAACAGACCAAATTAAAGTATATATGAATTTCTCTTCTGATCAGATATATTTAATGCAGAAGTTGCTCAAAGCCCAAAATGTTAGTGTTTTGTTTGTGGTGTTTGTGTTGTGGTACAAAGGTGGGATAAGATTTATATATATAGGGAAAAGGAACGAAGTAATGGAAGAAAATTATTATAAGTTGGAACTGTTTGAAGTTGTCAAAGTATGGAAAGGGTCTTCTCTATATTTCTAGGGTTGGATGGTCCAATTAAGTGCACTTGTTGTTTGACTAAGCGTGAATAATTTGCAATATTGACCATGGATTTCTATATCTTTTCTTTTTCTTTTTCTTCATTCTTTTAAAATGTTTTTGTCTATAGCCCCTTTTGATATATAACTTATATACAACTTGTTTTATGGTTCATAAAATTAAGTCTTTATCTAATTTACTTAAAACGTATTCTATTCTAGTTTTATACTCATTTAGCTAGGGAGCCTTTGTATCATGTAACACTTAGAAAGTCATTACATGAACATAAATCTATCTCAATAAAAGAAACTTACTTTTAGTCATTTTAAAACTTTTTAATTAATTTAACACTAATAAAAGCATTCATGATTTTTCTCAAATTATCATAAATGACACGTCATCAAATCATAAAACATAATAATGTTGTGCCTTAAAGCACTGTATCATCAAAAATTCAAAATATCTCAAGGTAATCAAAATAAATTTCAAAGATTTCTTTAAGAGAATAAATACAATAATCCAAAACATAAAATCTATTCCCTAAGTTGATTTCCTACTACCACAACTAAAGCAAACAATATAATAAGGGTCGAATGTTGCTCTAAGTTCACCATCAAATTCATTCCATTCATGACATGCTGCCTGGTTAATTATTGCGGAAGTATTGTATTTTAGTTAGTTACTGTGAGTGCAGTTAGTTAATAGTCAGTTAACTAATTCTTCACTACCGTATTTCATATAAATATACACTCAGAATCAATGATTAATCTCATGCCATTTTTTCTCTCAATTATTCTCTCTGTAGGACATGTGGAGGAATAGGCGTCTTTTCCCTCACTCTCAAGTGGTCATATTTTGCTGACTCGGGCTCACATTTTCAGGAAAAAAATGGATATAAAAATAGTGGCTTTGTAATATGGATAGAGCTTTGCACATTTGAATGCAACTATATGGACAAATATGTGTAATAGTATCAAATGTGATGCCCTGCATCTCCTTTTTCGTAGCTTGTATTTTGTTGGATAGTAACTATATATATTCTTGGCTTTCCATATTTATTGTTTTGAAGGCCATACCCTAACAGGGATTTTAGTTGATAGCTAGAGAAATATGTAACAATAATTTTTCTAGCACTCTCTTTATTATTGTTAAAATTTATTAAAAATCATAATTATCTTCTCTGACATATTTGTATTATCGGGTAGGGTAGAAGATGGTCCTGCCTGTGTTATTACTAAGTCATTTTCAATAGATAAATTTTGATTATAAAAAATATCTTATGAATGCAATTAAAAAAACATTCTTCAGTGTCCAAAGTATATGGTGCATTGACATAATTGACAATAGGCTTGCTCAGCTCAAACAAGAATTACTACTAATTAATAAAATAAAGACACCGTGAAAGAGATCATACAAGTTAATTTACCTCTGAAAGAGTTTAAAGATCAATAGAAGGAAAATAAATTTAAAGGGAATCACTTTCCAAGAGTTTTCCTCCCTCAAAGTCTAGCTTTTGCTTTCGCAACCATAAAGCTTCGGTGCAGTAGAAGAACCTTAATAAGATTTTTTTTTTTTGTTTTACATTCTTTTTTAATTTGTCACCAAAACAAAGTGTGAAGTATTTATCAAGTATGGTAATGATTAATTTCTGTCTAAAATTCTGTGTGACTCCTCAGAATTTAAGTTCAGTATGGAAACCTTGTTTATTCTTTTGTTTCACATTCTGTTATATTCTTTCATATTTTAACTCAATTTTTTCAAACAAGGAAAAGTACAGCATTATTTAGATTTCAAGAATAGAAGAATATTGCCAAGCAAGATTAATTAATTGGTAACGTACTGGTGTACGTTATGAAACACAATCAATATGCCATCACAGGACAGAACTGGAATTAATTAATTTGCACATCTTACTAATTAATGTCTTATGCTACCAAAGCACTCATACAATCACTGACAATGACGAACACTCAAAATCACTAATCTTAATTAAAGCATCTATCTAAATTGCTAATATGTTTTCTGAAACTTCGAAATTTCTAATTCTCTAATTGCCCAATTTCTTTGTCGCTTTACTTCAACCGTAGCACAGGGCTGGTCCAATATATTGATAGACTTAAAGCGAGCTTTAAAATGGAGTTTAGAATCGATCACATATGATGTTACAACTGAGTCATAACTCTTGATAACATATATACTTAATATATATATATATATATATATATATATATATATATATATATATATATTAAGAACAAAAAATTTATTTTTTGATGGGCCTAAAACAAGGACTTGAATCGCTTTATCTTTGGGCAGGCCCTGCCCTAGCCTCTTCATTTTTTTAGCTTCCTTTGTTATCATTAGGCATTTTTTGAACCACCTCATTATGTTGTCCACCTTTCCCATGGGTGATGTCTGACTCTCTTTTCCCTCCAACGCTTCCATGGCTGGGGCCTGACCTTCTTGTTCCTCCGCGCGTTCTCACTCTAAACAACGATGACGTCAGTTCTTAATTCAAGTTTCATTTTATATATATGCAGAACATCTAGCTAAGGCTGCATGAGATTTAGGCACGTTAAGAGTGTTTAAGTTGATCACTAGCTAGTCTTGTTTGAATAATTTTATCATAAACAATAAAAGAAAAAAATAAAATAAAATTCTTCATAAGCTAAATTAACTTTTGCATAAGTTAAAAATAAATTTGTAAAGAAGCTAATACCAAAGAATTTTTATAAATTAGTTTATAGATAAACTAATTTTAGTTTATGAAAATGGAAAAAAAAACACTTTTTTTTTCTTCTTCTATAAATGTTTATGGAGAAGTTTATTTAATCTTACTTCACAATGGTTTACTTTAAATGATATTCATGGAGTAGTTCCGTAATGTTAATGGCTTAAAGTAACAAAACAAAAATTCCCGATATGATAGAAAAAAATGCGATTGAAAGAAGAGATTTTAGTGTAAGTTTTCAGCCATATTCTACTCGGACCAAGAGAGATGTTGGTGAAACATCAATGATTGAACTAACTAACAAAGCAAAAGATGCAGTAAAAGGACACATATATTTAATAAAAGAAGAAAGTAGTTACTTGAGCGAGGATGTAGCTTGGCGAGGCATGGATCTCAGTGCTTGAACAAGGATTTGAGGTGTAAGGGTTCCCAATAGGCGAGGCATGATATGGGTAATGACTAATGAGCAAAGTGCAGTGCAAGTGATGGCTTGTTCTTGCAAGTTGCTCAGATACTAAGAGTCAGAGTCAGGGGAGGGTGAGGAGTAGTACTGATCACTTGAAGCTGCAAAGAGAGCAAGAATGATGACAAATTTATAGAGCAGGACCGTGGCTGTTGGCAAATAGTTGTCTTGTCTAGACACTGGACTTATGAGTGCATTGACTTATTTATTATGTATTAGTAATATATATACTTTCCAATAATACATAATTTCTATCACATATTTTATTATTAGTTAAAATTTATTAAATATGATAAAAATTAAAATTAAAATTAAATTAGAGATGTACAATCTTTAAAAATTTGTGATTTCTAATAAATTTAAATAAATATTAAAAATTATATTCATAAGAGTTAAGAGTATTTATATGGTTTATTCTAAGCATTTACATTATCGTACTATAAAGTTGAATAACTATACAACTGGCCTTCTGAATTGAAAACCCGAAAATGATAAACTACGTGTAAAGTAAGCAATTTAATTTGCTGCTGTCATGCACTACAAATTGAAATGGTCAATTATTGAACGAGGTCAGTGAGGATGAAACCATGTGAACGTGCTTATTGCTTTCCCACTCCCACATACTGATCCATCGTTATTCCTCAGCTTTTTATAGAAAAATAGTATGAAAGAAGACCTGGACGTTGATTTGGTTGACGGTCAAGTCTAGGAGGAATGCTCATAATTTCGGTATTTATATAACCTATGAAACACCGAATATGACATTTTAGATACATTTCTGATACGGAACATCGATATATTACTTCAAAACTATTAATATTCTTCGTTTTCATTCTATTTAAGACAATTTTTTTAATTTACAAAAATATCCTTTAAAAATCTGATACGTAATATGGAGTATCATATACGTATCCATATCGGACATGTGTTTTATATGGTGAAAAAAAAATTCACATATGTGTGCTTCATAGTATATAACTATAATCATATCTAATAAATAACTAAATTATAAGTGAGTATTATAAATATAACATTTTTAAAATATAGATATAATCTGATATAACTATTTATTATTTTTAAAACAACTATATAATTATGAATAAATTAATTATATAACTAACTATGGATGATCAAAGATAAGTTATTTGAAATATTCATTTTTATAAAATTAGTTATAATTTTATATCTACTTTTATGTAACTAGTTATATAAAATTAGTTATAATTATAGATATTTTTTTAAAACTAGTTTTTTTTAGCATTGCTAGAGTCTAGTTCAATATATCCTTGATGTTCTCTTTGTCTTGAACAATTCTATAATCCCTACACTAGGTAGAGCTTTAATATCTTTACTATTGATCAACTACAATATGAGCTTGTTTGGATAATTTTTTTTCCATAAACACTTTTTTTATAAAATAATAAAAAAATTTCTATAAATTAATTTATAAAAATTGTCATATATATATATATATAGTATCTGTTTGGGTAAATTTCTTTAGGAGCACTTCTAAAAGAAGAACATAAAAAGAAAAAATAAAATAAACTTTTTCATAAGAAAAAATAAGTTCTTCATTAACTAATTTTTAGAAGCTCACCAATATATTTTCTCTAAAAGATGAGATGAGATCTACATATAAATTAATAAAAAATTCATTTTAACTTATAAAAAAACTCATTTTATTTTTTATTCTTACTTTTTTCTTCTAAAAAATGCTCATAAAGAAGTCTACATCCAAATAGGTCATATACACACACTAAACTTGCACATGCAAGTGCCCTTCGATTACATATAACTTCTCCAGCTGAACAGTGAATATTATTTTATCATTTTCTTAATTAAACTTAACCTACTGTAAACCAATACTAATTCTCAGCAGTTAGTGTGAGAGGTATCAAAATTACTATTTTTATATGAATACAAAATTGATAAAATGTATATACACAAGAAAAATAATGTTAAGAGGAAAATAGAATAAGCGAAATTTAGTGTTGACACCAATTCTTTTCATGCTTTTCTTCACGTCTTCATTGACAACCTGCGGATTGGTAAAAGAAACGTTCTCAATTTGAAAATTGCGCCCTGTACTACTCGTTTGTGGACCAAGCCCTCTCCCTCCATCGCGTGTCCTCTTTTATTAATATTGTTGCTATCAAAAGGTTAATTCATGCCACTATTAATATCAAATTCATTCTAATTACATTATTAATTATATAACTATATATTGTATACAACCATATGATGTCGGAATAGAAGAATTTGATGAAGACAATAATCTTGAAGAAACAATTAACCAAGCTTGTGATGTTTTGGAAAAGTGGACGAAGACAGCATAATCTTGAATACCGATATTTCAAGATTAAGAGAATTCTCATAAGAAACACTTACATAGTCATTGTCATTGATTTCCGCAGGCAAGAATTGTAATTAATTAATTGGACGCTCGCAGCATATTAGGCATGTGTATGAAACAACCAGAAGGAAGAACCGTGAACAGCAGACCAAATTAAAGTTGATTTTTCCATGATCGAAGTGCTTATCTTGGACAATATTTCATATCTCATAAACCCGTAACATCAATTCTATATAGTTATGGCTCCCACTTCAATAGATCGAGTTGCCATTTTTTTTTTCTTGCTAGTTAATACGAGTATTCTGATTTTCTTAAATCACATTAATTCCTTAGCAACAAGACAAAATTTGGGTAATATTAGGATATTCAAATTTCAATTTCCCAGGAAGAAGAGCTGCATTTGAGAGCAAAACGTTTTTTTTCTAAAAAAAATAATTTCATAATTTATCTTTTTAAACATAATCTGAGGTGGATTTGTCCAAATGACCAGGTGAAATGATAGTTTATATATCGCTCATTGTTATCAATGGTCGTGATGTGCATTTTTTACTAGTGCATATTTTAATCTAAGGAATCAATGTCTTAGACAGTAATCTTCATAATAAATATAGTTAATATATAATTAAAACATAAATTTCAAATAACTGATCTTATCTCTAATATACAATATACATACAAATAAATTATACAACAAAAGCCTTTAATATTACATGATCACAGTTGTTGAGACCACGATGAAACAAAATTACCAAGAAAAATACAAATAAAACAAATAATTTTTGTTATCTATAGTATTCGTATTAGAATGGTAATGATTCTGTGGTAACTAAAATATCCTCAATTTTCTGAAGATTATTTGTTGTGGTTTCGAGTAGCCCTACACTATTAGTTTTTGGACCACTTCCTCTCCCTCCGTCGTGTCCACTTTCTGTGCTTTTGAGTAGCCCTACGCTATTCGTTTGTGGACCAGGTCCTTTCCCTCCGTTATGTTTTTTTTTCTTTTGTAGAACACTCCCTCTCCTTTTGGTTGTTGTGCTTTTGAGTGGCCCTATGCTATTCGTTTTTGGATCACGTCCTTTTCCTCCATCATGTTCTTTTTTCGTTTGTAGAACTACTACACTTCCTCTCCTTTCGGTAATCGTCGTCGAAGAATTTTGTGTGCTAGAGTTGGACGTTTGCACCAGTGGCATGTGCATGGAGCTAGGGCTACCTGCAGCAGCTGGAGCCATCATGAACAACAGACCGAATTAAAGTGGATTAAATCTTGGTCTCAAATGCAGAAGTTGCTCAGAGCCCAAAACGTTGTTAGTGTTTAGTTTCTGGTCTTGGTGTGTATATTGTGGCAAGTTGATAGTGGGATTTATAGGGAAAAAGTACGCAGTGATGGAAGGGAAATATAACATGTAACTGTTTGAACTTGTCAAATTAAGTATGGAACGCGTCTCTATTTTTCTAGGGATGGATGGTCCAATTAATTAAGTATGAATAATTCTCATCGACCAAGTTTTTCATTTCCTTATTTTTTTTTTTTTTGAAAAAATTCCTTTTTGTCTATAACTCCTTTCAACATATATACAGCTTGTTTTGTGGTTCATATGTATAATTTATAACTCATAAGTCTCTAGGTTTATCTAATTAACTTAAGAGAAAAATTAATTACTATATGATAAATTTGTTAACTTTTAAAATAATTATCTTAAAATAATTTAAACATTAATTTATAATTGAATGAGAATATAAAATTATTTTACACGGTAAATATATATACATTAAACTTGTAACTTAAAATACATTTCTTTATAATATATAAAATGAGTAAATATATAATTTGATTAAAAAATTAGTAACAAATGTTGATTCTTTTTCCATTGACACGCATTTTTTTAAGGACTAAATTTACATAGATTCTTAATTGTAATTATATTTTTTTAAACAATTTTTTAGCTGTGTCACTTCAAGTTGAAATAGTCAATTAATGAATGATGTCACTGAGGGTGATACCGTGTGAACGAACTTGCTGAATTCCTACATACTAAGCATTCTTAATTAGCATGTTATTATAAATATAATAATGTTAAAATAAGAATATAATAATCATGCCAGAACTAAAAAATGATCAGAAATGGAGGGGACCAAACTAAGGACACAGTAGCAAAGATCAAAGTTATATCTTGGCAATGGCTATTGTATAGACACGGGGTTAGTTCCGAATTCTTCTTCTCATCTTGGTTATGATCATGAACCCAAGAAGTTGTCTTGTTGGATAGTTTCCTTAATTTTGATTATTTGGCAGATGGATTTACCTTCCTTTTTTTGGTGCTTTTTGAAAGTTGTAAACTAAACACCTTGTACAGAACATAGCACTACATATATAATAATACAATGCGCATATTCTGCAGTTAAAAAAAAAGAAAAAGAATACAACATTCAAAATTATGACGATAAATTGATGAACATACTGACACACTCACTTACTCACTTACGCATGCACACACTCACACTCATATCCCCATAAATGGTTAGAACTAAGGATCTATTTAGGATAGACTAACATGAAATGAGAAAATTGAATTAAAATATAAGATAAAAGTGTAAATCTCATAATTTTACAGTTTATTTCATTATTTTTAGTTCTCTTTCATAGCAAATGAATAAACCTTAAAAGTTATTATATTTGATGACCATTTAAAAAATCATACGACGTGATTTAATTATAACCATTCAAGTATGATCTAGTTATGAGTATTCTATTTTAAGGTGATTGTGATATATTTTTAAAGAAAAATAGAAGCTATATTTTAAATTGTGTTGCCAGTGATAGTTTTATTATGATTCTTGATATTGTTGAAAATTAGGAGCAAATTTGTTTGTAAATATGATCCCAACAAACTTAAAAACCTTGATGTTGTAGTCGAAATTGTAATAAAAAATCGTCTTTAAAACCTTGAAAAAATATATGCACATGCTTTTTTATATTCTATCTAATTAAGTATATGTATTTGTTATTCAAAAAGTTGCATAAAAATTTATTAACAAATTTATCTTTTAAAAGATTTATCTACTCTTAGTTCTGACGAACGATTTTTTTATTCAAATTATCCTAATATTCTTATTGTTTCTTTCAATCATCATCATGGATTGCCTAACCTGACATGATAGTCAAAGTGTGAAAAATTGTCAAGCCCAACATGATTTTCACATAGGCCACCAATTTGATAGCTCATGGCCCGAGCGAAATTGACTTATTTATTTTGCATTAACTTATATATTTTATAAGAACAAAAAAAAAAAAAAAAAGGAGACCAAATAACTTAAGTAGCTTTTGAGTTTGCATTTCATTGGTTCGATTTGATCCATTCGAAATGGACTAGGTCAAATTGACCTTTTTGGACTGCAAAGTAATGAATTTTAATCCTTTTAACTAAATCTATGGCAAAAAACACTTATTCAGATTACTTTGTGTGATCTAAAAAGGAAATTTAAAAAAAAAAAAAAAAAACTTGACAGCCACAAAAGGCAATTAGAAGCCCCTCACTTTGTGTGATCCATGATATATGATTTGTCCTTTCAGCTGTAGTTAGTTTTAACAACAATTTAAAAATTATTGCAACCAGTTTTTCCTGTTTATTTCTTCTTTCAATTTCAATCTACTTGGGGTATGAAGAAAGTGATAACGAAGGTTGTTAGGCAAAAGCTGCTAGAGAATTTAACGATTACAACAAATTCCATATAAAGTCTACCTCCATGTATGACAACATAGTACGTGTGTCCAATTGACTCCAGTTGTTCAAGACAGAAAACACATGAAGAATCAGTGAGCAGCATATTCCTTCGCAAAAGATTATCTCTGGATCCGGTAATAACTTGTTCAGCATAGCCCTCCAAATAGTATGTGATGCCTTTGGTGGTATTATATCAATACTCCACATATATGATAGAACCAAATCTTCAGTGCTGCCAATCCTCCAATTATACGTAGAACTCGGTTTGCTGCCCTAACAGAATAATTGCTGAGTTTTGCTGAGTTTAACAAAGTCTCCAGCCATTAAAGTTCCCAATGACACCAACTCCGATGCCATTTTAGGTCACACATCCCCCATTCACATACCCACCTCCCAAACAAAGTTATCTTTTTGCAATGAATTTGCAAACAATCTAGGGGGAATAGATAAATTAATGAATTTGCAAATTCAATGTGTCACCGAACAAGATAGAAAAAGGTGATGAATATCTTTCTCGGAACAAATTAAAAGCAAAATACACATTTAAATTCAGGAACCAAACTGTGAGGGACGTATAATATTAGAGAATGAGTTTCCTACTTAGCTCCTAATATAGGTCCCTCAGTCACTGTAAACTGTAAAGGCTTTCTTAATTAACTAGAAAGCATAGAAGTAATTCAGCTCTGTTCAAAGATGAACTTAGCAATGCATTCCCCTTACAAATATAAATAAATTATATATGTAGAATCCGGAACATGCCTAGCCATCAAATTCCTGATCACTCCGAAAAACTTTATCAAATTGTACAGATTCAGTGGAGGATATCATAGTATCATACCTCAAATAATTGAAATCAAGATCATAGTCACATAACAGGTGGTAATCTGATGAGGGTAATTGGTTGTGAACAATATGGTCTTCCTGCATCACTTCCGGATCCATAGGTTCCTGCTTCATGGATGAATAAAGTGATGATGAAAATGGATATTCTTGTTTGCTTGGGAAGGTGTTACTGAAACTAAGGAACATAGAAGAGTCAGAAGAGGAAGCTGGTTCCAACATTAAAGAGCTTTTGCAATTGTGATGGCCATCATAAGTTGTATGGTACAATGGAGGATCTTCTTGAATTCTTTGGACCTGTTTGGTTGCTAGACAACCTTGATCATACTTGTGAGTGCATCTGTAGTAGTTCCTGCACACATTCATTATTTGAATCATACTGGATAAGAAAGAGTCCTATAGAGAGAAAGGGATTTTTGGTTGGTTACAATTTGAAATTGAAGAATATATACCTGAGGTATTTTGCATTCATTGTCATTTTCTGTCCATACTTTCTCCATGCATAGCCATCTTCCATCAGAGTTGAACTGTTCTTCTCCCATGTTGGTGCACTTGATCTCATGAAGAGGAAAAATAATCAAATTTTAAACGATCTTCTTTAACTATTTGCTCAATTAATCCTCTAATCTACTACATAACTACAAATATTTATGCAAACAACTGCAATGTATAACAATTAATCAATTGATTGTACTATCATAGTTATTCTATCCCTTAAAACTGCAACCAAACTAAGGTTATTTGTCTAGGTTAATTATTTGGGGCAAAATATCATATTTGCACACTACTAAGGGTCAAGGAAATATTTTCAGCACACGATATATATACTATTAATATTTACAAATTAAAGTGTTTGAAAGCAAATTAAAAGCTTTGGAATTTAATTTCCTCTTTGAAAGCATTGAGTCAAATAATTTTATGAAATTAAAGCGACAAAATTTAATAAAACCTAAAAATTAAATGACTTAAGAAAGACTAGCAAAAAGGATGTATAATTATTGAGACCAGCTGCTAAAGAAAGAAAAACACATTTTCTGCAGGATTGATGGAAATAATGGTCCCTCTTTGATTAGGAAAATATGATATTCTTATCAATCGTAACATAAAAGGATAGTGGAATTTTAAAGAAGAAATAAACGATCCAAATAAGAAAATCAACAATAACCATCACACACAATTTTCTAGCAAAGCAGGAGTTATATAATTCTTACTTTCTCTTGTAGCTTCCTCTTCGTCTTTTAGCTTTGAAAGACTCATCCTTATCCTCAGGCTTTGGGCATTTCACGGACGAAGAGACTCCTTTGATAGTGATAGGCATAACAACCTCATCGGAGACATGACCACTATGAGTGTTCAATAGCAAAAGGGTATTTGTGAGTGATCTGAGAACCTTGCGAACAAGATCTTCAGCAAATGGTAACACTAACCCTTCCACTTCTACACCCTCATGTTGAGTAGTATTGGATTTAGGAACAAGTATTTCAAGTAACTGGTTTGCTATGTCACGCCCTTTGATTAGTTCTTCTTCTATTGCCTTTCTTCCATTTGATGGCTGATTCTCCATTGCTTATTTGGAATTGGGAACAGATTGGAGACCAATGTAGTCTTTTATTCAAAATAGCAATAGCAATTCCCCAACTAGCAATTTTAAAATTCGTTGCTCTTCAGAGTTGAGACAAAAACATCCCTGGCAGATAGGGTTAATTCACGAGCCTAAGGATGAGCTATTAGGGCTTACTTGTCAAGCTGTAAACTCTGATGACATTGGAAAGGACAACCTTGTCCTTTTGGTTTTGTGCATTGTGTGGGACTGTGGGAGGCAATCATACTCAGTCAAACAGAAGTGAGGGTACATAGGATTCTATCCAGAAGTATTAGGTTGGACAATTTTACGATAATGAAACTGATTGGTACTTGCTGGCCGGTAGGAAGGTACAGAATATAATTTATTATTGCTCCGGTATTTATATTAATTTTATTAATGGATTAAAAGGAGTTTAATCATGGTCGTGGTTATAATCTTAATTATAAAGGTATAAATTCCATTTTCATTAATTTTTAAAATAGTGCTCTAATCCGATGACTTGAATCACTATAGGTTCTTTAGTTTAAGGGTAAATTATTAGAGTATTCATTATTGAGGTAATGGAGAGAGTAAAACCTCTGACAAAAACTATTCTTAAAGAACAAAAGTCGCTTAAGATCTGCACTTAAAATAAAATAAAAAATGCCTCCCATCCTCTTATATTTCTATTCAGCTTTAAGGTTGGTGACTATTAAAGTCAAGAATAATGGAATGTGTAGTGATTTTGTCCCAGGCCTTCATCGCACTTAAGTTGAGTCTGAGCATACTTCCCCATTTTTCTTAATTCCGTTCATCTTTTTGCAAACGGCGTCAGTAAAAACTTGACCGTGAGATTAAAAGAGTATAAAAATTACAACTATAAAGACTAAAATAAAATGTTTTAAACTATAAAAGACTAAAAGAAAAAATTGTTACAAAGAAAAAAAGAGTAATTAAACCTTATTCTTTTTTAGAAAAAAGAACTCACCAATCTATGAAAAGTACTATTGCTATGTTCATATGTGAAGTGCACTTAATTAAGAAAATTTCAAATCATGAATTACCTCCATGTCTTGAATTTTGGAGCATTGGTAATGTCGTTCCAAATTGTTAGTCTGTTCACCATCAAGGAATTGCTCTCGTTCACAGCTCAGGCAGCGTCGTTGGAAGGAGAAAAAACTATTAAAAGCAAAAGGTTATTTGTGAAGGATCGATATATCTTAGTATTCATGAACCACAAGATCTTTAGCAAATGCCATCACTGACTCTTCTAATCTTCTTCATGTCCATTTGTTTAGCTAACAAGTTGAAGTGTTTCGGAAACTCTCGTCCTCTGATAATTAAGCCTTTCTGCGATCCAAAGCTTTATTAATCCATCACAACATATATAGCCGATCACCTCGAATATAGTTTTTTCTTTTCTATTTTTTGTTTTTATATATTTATTTATTTATTTTCCTTTCTGGGTGTGAAAAAACGATCTGCAACATTAACAATAGCAATTTAAGTACAGAAGTTCAACTTTTATTTCGGAATCTCGAGGCATGTTCTTCAACAAATGCAAGTGCTAAAACCAACTTTTCCACCATCCAAGGCGGTGTGTGCACAATGTTAGAAACACAACCTATGAAGGTCTACAACGTATATGCAGTGTGACGTCACAAGAATTGCGTAAGTATATCCAGCTGTGACGTCCCACAATTAATTATTATTAATTATTCCATAAAACACTATATTTTTGTAGACTCAATTGCAAGGGCTAATAGGATTGTAATTATGGGGCATTTCTTGTTATTTGTAGTTTGAGTTTATGGAATATGGTTATAGACTAGTGTCAAAAGAAGATAGAGGTTTAAGAATATATATAATTTTAAATGGAATAGCTAGGGATGTAGTGCTAGAAGAAGGAGATAGAGGTTTTGACTTGTGCTCAACTTAAACATTTATTAATGAATCTTTTGCTTATTATATAAAAAGAAAAAAACTATCATTTTTTTCTTTTCAATTAAAAAGGCGTGTATAAATAAGTAAATTCTTTTGAATCGGAAGAAAATAATGGACAACAGAATAATATATCATATATAATAGAAGATTGAAGATTAATTAGTGAAATCAAAGAGGTAGTTAGTAAGGAAAGCTTCTAAAAATATTCTAAAGTTGGAAATTTATTTCAATATGAAGAATTGCTTCATGATTTACTGGTGGCAGTGGGTCAAGCAGCTATGCAGATTAATGTTCGAGATAATGGGTGTGATTGTATGAAAAGTGGATTCATTTAGGGTTTACACGGTCAAATCTTCCAACGAACGACTCCTTTTGATTGGGCAACAATCAAATCAAGAAGCTAGATTTCTTTCGATAAGTAACAAATTAAGCTTTTTATCCAATATAACTGCAAGAAAAGGTTAAACAACAAAATTATTTTGTGTAATGTGATGAGATAGTTCATATGAAGAGGGGAGAGAATGATACTAATTACTAGTAAACAGAATCAAAAAACACCACATGCAAAGAATATAGAGATGGTTATGTGATTTTTTGTCCTGTTCGGTCTATTTTTTTTTTTTTAATAAATTGGAGGTCCGAGCCCAGCTGAAATTAAAAGAATGAGGTGATGGGAATGTTGATCTTATTATAGAATATTGAATATCAAAATCAGATGCTTGTCACAAAAGTTGGCAGAGATACTTTTCATTAATATTAGAAGTAAAATTAATAATTCTGAACTTGAAAAAAAATGAAAGTTATTCACAAATGAATAACATTTTCAATCCATAATTACACATTATTTTATTAAATTTAGTGATTAAAAAATATAAAAAATTCTTAAAGCAAAAATTTGTAACATTTTTAAGGACTAAAATTTTTCTTTTTTTGCACGGTCTTCTTGACTTTTTCAATGTATTAAACTAGCTTATAGTTCTCTAAAAATATTCCTTGTATTTTCTTAATATTAATATTGTTTGATAAAATGTACGTAACTAAAATTGGTGAGCGCTTCGTTTGGCTAGTATATATCGAATATAGCATAAATGGAATATACTAATTGTGGCTAATCGTTACGCACTTGAAAAAGACAAAGATATACGACAGGCAGCCATAAATTCTTTGAACTGAAGGAATATTAGAGATAACATTTAATATTAGCAAAACTGATCATTTGTAGAAAATTTATTTAATTTTGTAAAAGATATTACCTATTATTATATAAGGCAACTAATATCACAAGCTCTGTATGTTCCAAGAAGATGAAGACAACAATGCTGGATAAGAAAAAGTTAAACAATTGCAAATTAACTAATTAAAATTTTAGCAACTTGGTCATCTATATTTTGGAAGCTGGTACAGCAAGTGGTGGAGCCAGCAAATTTTTTTTTCTTATATCAAATTTTATTTTTAGGTAATGTTAAATTTTATTTTTAATTCTAATTAATTATATAAATATATATAATTATTAAAAAAAATTTCACCATTCCTTATAATTATAAATTTTAATTTTTAGATAATGTCTTGATCATCACTGTCTAAGGTGTGACTCCGCCACTGGGTACAGCTAGCAATGTAGACAGTTCATGGAGTGGCTACTCTAATACATTTATTCCATATGGAAACCATCTGACTATTCTAATATCATGTTGTAAAAGAAGTAAAGAGCACATGCAAAAAGGCTTGATGAGTATACTATACCCATATTAATAAAGTGATATTTAC
Organism: Glycine tomentella; assembly: GCA_007407185.1. Lineage (NCBI taxonomy): Eukaryota > Viridiplantae > Streptophyta > Magnoliopsida > Fabales > Fabaceae > Glycine > Glycine tomentella. Next base: position 173,607 of record PYAF01000400.1, read on the forward strand.
TATATATATTAAATAATTATAATTAATTATTTTAATAAATACCGTAAGTATTAAAAAAGTTTGTATCCGCAAAACCAAAGTCATTATTCAATAGGCTTGCACCCAGTGTATTATTGGAATTGCATCTATGATTTTCGCAAAGGACATTTGACTGTTCATATTTCTTTATGCACCGTGCAAGACCTACTAGGCTTATGCATGGTAACCTTCGTCTCACAATAGATGGAAAACTAAGAATAAAGACTCGTCCTACTTTAATTTCACACAATTACTATTGATACTTGATGATGGACAACATTCTTTCTTGGCAGTCGCTAGGCTATATATGCAGCAAGTTAAGGCAAAAGATAGGCAAGAAATTGTAATGGTTCATGAAGTACTAAAGACCTAACCCAATTACCCCAATGACTTCATTCACAAACAATATTAGAATTAAGCCAAACTTCCCTTGACTTCCCCTTGCAAAATGAAAACAAAGTTTTCCCTTGACCATTATTATTAAGTTCAATTTCCACAAGGTATATATAATAAATGTCGCTATAATTATACATATACCCATATAATAAGATTTAGTAATACAAATAGTTTTGAAAAAAGATATCTAAGCATGTACAATTCAGAACTATAGCTCTACTTCTTAGTGCATCAAATTAAATAATACTCTCAGTATGTTCTAAGTTTAAAATAAGTGGGTTAAAAGCAGATATATATATACTACACAAACACGTACATGCATTTTATATACCTATTTAAAATAGTATTGAACCAAGTAATATAGCTATTTGTAAAATCTTTAGCAACTATTAATATGTCGTTTAAACCTTCACCAATTCTTTTACTAGTGATTAGTGCGTGTTTGTTCTTCTGACGATTTTACTGTAACACGAAATACGAGATAATTAACTTCATTGTAGAAGTATAGATGAGCTTGCTTCTGGATTCTTCGTTTCGGATTACTACACCGACAATCCAAACATGTTATTAGATAATGGCCAATGTATTCCGGGATCAGTGGAACTATTACCGATAACTCAAGTGATGATAAAATCCGTTAAACAGATAAAAAAACTAAAACTGACAATTTTAATTAGTGACTATTTTAATGGGTACAAAAGCTAATTTTCCAATTGCCCCTTTCGCATCAATTTGCTTATTTTTATGTATTATTCATAACAGCTTAAAACAATATTCACCCCTATCACAAAAAGCAACACTATTCTTTATATATATATATATATATATATATATATATATATATATATATAGGCAAACAAATTGTTTTGATACTCAAAGCTTTGCTGTTATTTTGACAAGATTTAAGGTAAAAAGATTTTACAAGATGAAGTATACTCTCTAATGCCTTGCCCAGGGAAGAATTTGAGGACCGAAACAAATACCAATTAGCCATCAAAATCCAAACTGCCCATAAACATTCTCAAGTTCAACGGTTTCAGTGGATGATAGCATAGCCACACGCTTTGAATAGTCGAAAAAAAAATTATAATCGTATAATAGGAGATCTTCAGGTGAGGACAACTGATTTTGAGCACTATGATAATCTTGAATCACTTCAACGGGTTCTTGTTTGGTTGATGCAAGTAGTGATGAGGGAAACGGGTTTTCTTGTTGTCTTTGAAAACTATTATTAAAGCTAAGTAAGGTGGAAGAAGCAGAGGGAGAACTAGGTTCCAAAATAATCTCGTGATTCAAAGGGCTTCTACAAGTATGATGGCCATAATAGGTTGTTCGGTACAATGGAGGGTTATCTTGAATTCTTTGCACCTGTTTCATTGCTTGGCATCCCTGATCATTCTTGTGAGTGCACCTGTAGTAGCTCCTGTAACACATATTTCAAACATTTTCGTTATTAATTCACTGCTTAGCTTAGAAAACAAAATATAGAGGCTTAGACACATATATAAGAAAAGCTTAATTATTGTTTTAGTTCATGAATTTAGGGCATATTTGGTGTTCAATGTAAGAAAAGGGTGATTTAAAAAGCAGCATTACCTAAGGTATTTGGCGTTCAATGTCATTTTTTGTCCATACTTTCTCCATACATAGCCATCTTCAATCAGTATTGAGCTGTCCTTCTCCCAAGTTGGCAAAATTGATCTTATATATATATATAAAGACAAAAATGTCAATTTTAGAATTCTTATATATAAGTTTTTTCACCACTAATCCCAATTATCTATTGACTTGAATATTTATGAAATCATTGCAGGAAATCACTATTAATCCTAATAGTTGTGTAATAGTGGTTATTATAATTTCTGGAGACCTTATTCTAGCTAGATGCAATTGACAACCAGCAATTATTTTGTAATTCAATCATTCTAAATCTGTTTTTACAAGTATTTTCTTCTTAAATTACATATATCCTTTACGAATGAAAATCAATCTAGTAAGATTATTATATGTGAGTCATAAAGTTACTTTTCTAAATATTTAACACAACATATATAAAAAGACCGAAATTTAAAATTACTAAATAAATTAATTAGAACAATCTCACTGATTATCTATGCACTCCATAGTTCTTATTAAAAATTAATTATGAGGATTTTGTATTTATTAGATACATAAAACATCAAGAAAATTAATTAAAAGGCATTATTAAAAAATGTCATAACTTTTTTTTATTTCTCGGGTTTAGCTCTCCACTTCAAAAAAAATAAATACATAATTGATATAATGATGAGTTTTACGTTAACCGTTGAGGGTCTGCCACAATCCTCCTTCTTAACCAGAGTTTGGAACCGACTATGAAAAAACATAGGCGGAGTTCACTTCAACAAATAAATAAATAAAGAAGTTTAAAATTGTATAGATCCTATAATAACACTTTTCTTAACATTAAATTCAGTTTAATTAGAATATAGTTAATTGTTTAAAAAAAACAAATAGAAGAATAAGAAAAATTATACATGCCGATGGAGATTTTTGGAGAAGTTTATATTATTTTGTAAGAGTATAAGGGATACTCACCAAAAAACAGCCTTACAGAACAATTAAAGAAACTACCAGACACACCATTTGAAATACACAGTGCTGAAGAATAAGAATATAGAGAAAAACTAGCATGCCGATGGAGAATTAATAAGACAAATTATTTTTTGCATGATCGACAGAAACAAATAGATCTTTTATTTTTTTCTGGATTTGCAAATGTTCCTTAATTTTATTTGAAAGAATTTAATTTATGATAAAAAAAATATTATTTTTGTGGATGAATATGGTTGATCCCTTTACAATAGTACTGATTGATCAAGCTTCATATCCTATATCATATTCTTAAACAAAATTATCAGATCCAAATCCCATTACAATAACAACTATATCAGACATATATAATTTACAAGCTAGGAAAAGATGAATTATATATAATTCTTACTTTCTCTTGTAGCCTCTTCTAGTTTTAGTGTTCATGAGACTCTTGCAGGTTTCATCCGAAAACTCCAGCTTTGGGGTACTCGTGGACGAAGAGACATCTTTGGGAGCAATAGATGCCACCACCTCATGGTATACATCGTTATTGGAGTTCAAAAGCAAAAGGGTATTTGTGAATGAACACAAGACCTTGCGCACAAGATCTTCAACAAATGGTAACACTGACTTTGAGTTTGTTGACCCTTCATCCTTATCATGAGCTAGTACTTCAAGAATCTGATTTGCCATGTCACGCCCTCTAATTAGTTCTTCTTCCATTGCATTTTTGCCATTTGGAAGCTGATTCTGGTTCTCCATTATCCTTTTCCGTATAACACATTAACACCTTACCTATTATGGCAAAGCAGAGAGAAACTACCTTTTTATTTAACGTGGCACTCCCCCACTTGCATATTTAAAAAATGTTGCACCAGGGAGTATATAGATTAAAATTCCTGAGCACAAATTGACTGGTTTAGTTCACGTGCCAAGGTTTTAGGTGAAAACACGCACCGGTGAAAATTTGCAACGTAAGCAACAGGGTTGTCTCTTATTGGAAGGGTTCATAGCGTAGCAAGAGAAGTAGTGGGGGTTTGCTCCCATGGAGACGCAGGATGAGCTCACGATGCTAACTTCATGCTGAGAACATAACCATCTGTTTGACAATAATACCCTTGGGTTTATCACGTTGTGACAGTGAGAGGAATCCATGTTTTGGTCATAATTACTGATTTTTTTTTTAACTTGTAGATATAAAAAAAATTTACATCAATTCACACATTTTTCAAATCAACAGACTCTCTTAATTAGTGATTATAAGTTTCTGGATAGCTAGATATATATTATTATAAAAAAAAATTAACTGAAATTCATTATATGGTGGCTGATGTATATAGTATTTAAATATACGATACCTAAGATTAAGGAGAAAATTGTGCAAATATAGTTTCATAACACAAAGTGGGGTGGGGTAATTACGTTCAGATCTAGAGTGGCACATAGGGTATTTGATTCTTTTTCTACATTACCATTTGACCACTCCATTATGATCAGATCACTATAATTGTTGCTAGTAGGTACGTTTTAAATGTGACTAATGGTGTTATTTTTATAATTATTAATTAATGCAGTTATCTTTGAAAAGTCTCTTTGATCAATCCATTAATACTTTAACTGCGAAAGTACGGGTTAGTTTCCTTGTAAGTGGATTATATAGGGAGATTAGTCATAGACACTAATATAAAATAAATCTAACAAAAGTTGATACTTATTACTTATGGAATAAAATAAGAGAAGATGAGATGTTTGGGTAAGCTTCTCTAGAAGCACTTCTAAAAGAAAAAAATAAGAGTAAAAAGATGAGATGAACTTTTTCATAAGTAAAAATAAGCTCTCCATTAATTCATTTGTAGAAACTCACCAATGTAACTTCTCTAAAAGATGAAATGACATCTACAAATTAGCTAATAGAGAACTTATTACTTATGAAAAAGCTCATTTCATTTTTTTTTCTCCTTACTTTTCTCTTCTAGAAGTGATTCTAGAGAAGTTTACAATATATTGCTAAGGTATTGATTAGGATTTGATTTTGAAGTATATGTTTCTGGGTGGGAAACTTAATTAAAAGAAACAAAATCTATTTCAAGTTATATAACTTAATATAACAAAATATGGTTTACTTCACATCCAATTTGAGAAGGACAATATTCTATTATAAAGTCCCTCGCTAATATTTCATTTTTCTTTTGTGAAGGATTTTGTGATGAATGCATAGTTTTGAGAGGGACAAACTTCCGTCACAGAATTCCTCGCAAATAAAATCTTATTTAATTAGCAAAAGATTTTGTGACGAAATATTTAGAGTAAAAAGTTTCTTCACTAATTCCGTTACAGTTATATAATTTTTTCCATCACAATGGTCATCAGTGTTAGTGAGAGATTGTTTTAATCACTAAGATTGTTCACTAATTTTAATTTTTCGTAGTGAATGGTTGTTCACTCTTTTAGAAAAAAAAAACAATAAAGATTCCCAGCTTCATGCTTCCTCTGAAGCAAAAACAAAAAATGAAAGCAGAAGAGACTAAAAAAAGGAAGGTAAAATAATGGAGAAAGAAAGAAAAAAGTTAGAGAGATTAAGAGAGAGTGAATGAAGAGGGGATCCAAGTCCCTTGAAAATATACACTCCTAGGAATAATTTGTTGAAAGAGACCTCCCAGTTTTCGTGGTCATCAGATGTGTAGCTATTGTTTCGTCACTAAGAGCGTGTTTTAACTTTTAACTAAGGTTGGACCCTCGAACCATCACCAACCAAGTACCAACGCATATCTATGTAGATCTTATTTTTCAACATTTTTTATTAATCTCACTATATATATATAGATTACACAAACATAGAAACTAACCCATTATTTCTTCGCAGCCAGCCATATAGATTAAGCACGTGTGGATGAAATAATCAAACTGATGACCATTCAAAACTTCAAAAGATAACAGCGTTAGTAAATTTAATATCAATCTTACTTACCAGTAACAAGAAACATATCAACCAACACCACAAAGATAGTGATAATAATAGAATTCCTAATATAGTCTAGAATTTCAAATGGTAACTAGAAAAAGAATCAATCCGCCTACCTGGTTTTTGTCTGCATGTTCATCGTATATTCCAAATTACCCTCAGCTTTGTACAAATAAACTAACATGTATGCAAATTAAAACCGAAGGGTATTATTGTCTAATAGATGTCTGTGTTCTCAGCATGAAGTTAGCATTCTGAGCTCACCATCCATTCCCTTGCAAAAACACACACGGCTTCCCTTCCCACGCCTTGGACTCTTCCAATAAGAGAAAACCCTCTTGCTTACGTTGCACAATTTCACTAGTGCGTGTTCTTCACGTGAAACACTAGCTCGTGAACCAAACCTGTTAATTTGTGCTATGGAATTTTTGTCAACGCTCTCTGATGCAACAATTTTTAAATTTGCAAGTGGAGGAACTGCTACGTTTAATAAAAGGCAGTGATTCTTTGTGTTAGCAGCCATAGTACAGTCCATACCAAAAAACACAATAATGGAGAACCAGCTTCCAAATGGGAAAAAGGCAATGGAAGAAGAGTTAATTAGAGGGCGTGACATGGCAAATCAGTTACTTGAAGTACTTGTTCAGGATAAATTGAACACTCACCTTGAAGAGGAGGGTACGTCAAAGACAGTGTTACCATTTGTTGAAAATCTTGTTCGCAAAGTGTTGTGTTCATTCACAAATACCCTTTTGATTTTGAACTCCAATCATGATGTTTCCAATGAGGTTGCAGCGTCGCCTATCACTCTCAGAGATGTCTCTTCGTCCATTAATTGCCCAAAGCTTGAGTCTGTGGATGAAACTTGCAAGAGTCCCAATATTCTCAACCCTAAAAGTCCAAGGGTGTGCTACAAAAGAAAGTAAGAATTTTAATTCATGTTCTTCTTAGCAAGAAAACTTAACTAAAGGATAACCGCCAAGAAACGATAGTATATTTTTTAATATACTCTTTATAATATTTTTATTAATTAAAATCTGTTTAAAATTATAAGTAAAACCCATTAAAAAATAATTGATCAACCCACCACATTGTTATTTTTAATAAATTTTATCTTTTAATATTATATTAAAAATATGTGTTAAATAATTTGTTGTTAACATTTTTTTCAATTACAAATAACATGATTAGTAAGAAAATATTTAATATTTTTTTAGTATGATAAAAAAGATTAATAGTATAAAAAGTACTATATGATGAGAAGATTTAGAATTATTTAATAAGGAAAGAATTGGTGTTGTTCATTGCATCTTGGCCAAATGCTCCAGACGTAAATAACCATGATCATATATACAATTTTTAGGATTAATTCTTATTTCCTGCAATATTTATAAATATTCAAGTAAATTATGACAACTGGATTCGTTGTGAAAATACTTACATATAATTCTTAAATTGATAATTTTGTCTCCATATATAATAAGATCAATTGCCCCAACTTGGGAGAAGGACAGCTCAATACTTATTGAAGATGGCTATGCATGGAGAAAGTACGGACAAAAAAAGACGTCGCAGGCCAAATACCTCAGGTATTCTTCCTTTTCAAATTACCTTCTTTTTAATCTATGAAATTGATGCAAATATTCATTAACTTTATTAATCGATGAATAATTTTTATCATAAAATCCATCTAATAATCTTTAGTGTGATTTTATCTCTCAACTACAAGACTCCAATTCAAAATTTTGTTTAAAAGGATTGAATTTAGATTTAATTTTTTTTATCTGCAAGTATAAATATATTAAATAGTACTTAACAAAAATTACACCTCCAAAGTTCTCACAGCATTGCATAATCCGACAATACAAAATCAGTTAAGCAATAAAAATAAATATATCAAAGAGGAGCTGAATCTTAATATATACTCACTAAAGGCTGCATAAAGAAAGATACAACACCTCAACTCTAAAATCAAATCAGAATTTGTACTCAATCACCTTACAAACTTAAAATTTGCTAGAGAAATACTTGGATCAGCTTGCCAAAGTTGATAGGTGATAGAACAATCTTCTTTAAAAACCTTTAACTATGACCATACAAAAAACATGATTTTATATCAAACTTTCTTACTCCCAAATTCTTTTTCTTGAAACACAATTTCATTTCGCTAACTCCATAAAATCCAGAGGATAGTCCACAGCCCCACCACCCACCTATCATTTGCTTTTCTCCCAACCAAACCATGTGCATGTTGCAAAATATGATCTAGTACTGACTGAGGCCAAATTATCCTTGTCTTTTTATTTTATAGGAAAAATAGTGTATTATTATAGACAAATTTTTTCTTCATCTGTGTCTAAGCCCCTCTCTTTCGATTTTTCAGCACTGAATCCAATATGGTTGAAATATGTTGCAGGAGCTACTATAGGTGCACTCACAAAAATGATCAGGGATGCCACGCAATCAAACAAGTACAGAGAATTAAAGATAACCCTCCATTGTACCGAACAACCTATTATAGCCACCACACTTGTAAAAGCCCTATGAATCCCGAGATTATTGTTGAACCTCTTTCTCCCTCTGCCTCTTCCATATTACTTAGCTTCAATAACCACCTTCAAAGTAAACAAGAAAACCCGTTTTCCTCATCAATACTTGCATCAACCAAACATGAGCCCCAGGAAGTGATTCACAATGAACATAGTACTCAAAATCAATTGTCTACGATTGAAAACCTCCTATTTTACGATTATGACATTCCTTTTGATTATTCGAGGAATTCCACTTTGCTATCATCGACTGAAGCCGTTCAATTTGAGAATGTTTATGAGCATTATGGATTTTGATGGCTAGGTATTTGTTTCGGAGGGTAACTTCATCTTGTTAGAATTGCGCAGAGATTAGGTCTTTATGTTGTATTAGCTAGTAGTTCTTCAATAAAACTTTTTTATCTTAAATGTTGTCAAACAATACACACGTACACAAGTGATAATAACCAATTTTATCATGAGAAATGATAACTATAAAATATGCATACAAATCAAATTTGATTGATTTTAAAGAAAAAATATCAATTAATTAAATTATTAGTGTTTTTAATTTATCATCCAATTAATTTTGTTTAAAATTAAAATTCAATCCAGTCTAATCCAACATAAAACATTTTACATTGAATCGGTATTTGATTTTTAATCTATCTTTTACAGTATTTTCTTTGTAAAAGTGTATATTAAATAATTAGTAAGATGTATAATAAATATTTATAATATCAAAATATCTTATTTATACATCAATATATATAAGTAAATAATAGTATAAATCTTTAAATAGATATCATAATTTTAAAAATCAATCTGATGATCAACATTGTCAAGGCATTGAGTTAATAATCAAACCTATGAGTTATTAATTGATTCATATTATCTAATTTGTATTAAAAAAATGAAAACTTTATATATATCTTAAAAAAAGTCCCAAAAATCATTATTCATAATCACTAATTGTAAACAAATTCGCAGTATCTAGTACCTAAAATAGACACTCCTTAATTAGAAAAGTAAGCTGAATAAGTAATATAAAAAATAAATCAAGAATCACATTGCAACAATAAAACGATGTCATTTTGACTAATTTGAAAGTAAAAAAATGATGATCCAATCCAGATCAATGGATTAGTTACTAGCTAGTTCAACCAAACATCCAATCGGATTGCACTGGGTCACACCAAATTAACTGTATTATCAATTTGATAGCAAATCCAATTAAGTTAAACCATCGATTTATAATCAAATTAGTCAAGTTGGTCGAATTGGTCTGATTTTAAAAATTATAATATTGACTATTAATAAAATTACACAATTTGATAATCACATTTATATGATTTTGTAGAAATAATTTCTAAAATAGTACTATCTTTAATCAAATATGTTTTTCATAAATAAGTATAAGTTTATTATTTGATAACTTTACACGTATATATAATGAAACGTATAAACAGGATTGGCATAATAAAAATATAAATATGTGTGCGCATGTGCGTATCGATTTGAATAAGATTGATTACGTTGATATGTCAAAATAAGCTAGAAATTCTTTAACATAAATTTGTTAATGTAATACATAACTAAAAAAAAAAAGTAAAAACTAACAATAAAAACAGTAACGTTTTATTATCATATGTCAATTTTTATTTAGGTATATAAAAGGAAATGCAATAGGAGATATTGATTTCAATTTATTTATAAAAAATATAAATAATTTATATACAGAAGTCTACCACACAATTATATAGTTTTTTAAAAAAAAAATGGATTCATCTTAATTATGGATAGTGGGTCGTTGCAACTCTAGAGTTGGCTCATATACTCAAAACCAATCTTACTTGGATATGAAAGTTTTACCGCTTGTAATAATCATATATCTTTGATTTATCATGATTGTCTTATACTAAAAATATCCAAAAATTTATTATACAAAAACATATAAGGAAATTAATTATTTTGATCAGTGTAATTTATTATCAGTTAAGTTCCTGAAAATATTAAAATTTCAAAAAAGGCTCATAAAAGTGCAACGTGTTTGTAACTTTAGTTTTGTCATTAAAAGATAAGTAACATGTTATTTGCCTATGTTACCGTTGACAATATATACATGTATTGCAATATGTGACAATCTTGTGCGTACATTGCAGCTCATACACATGATTAACAAGTGAGTGTCCAGTTATGGACCATGAGTCATTGTAGCTAACGTGTCCTGTTACTATTATTTTGATCCTTTACTGAATTGTTAATATTGTGAGTTATCACTACTATTTAAAAAAGGGATTAATGTGTAAATCATAAAGAATATAATAAAAAATCATAAAAAGTATAATTGTGTTTTTCAATAAAAAAATATTTTTAATTTCCTAATTAGTATTCCTAAAATATTGATTAATATTTATATTTAAAAAAACAAAATTTCAGAAAGGACGGTGCTATTTTTTTAATATATTTAATTGAGTAATTAATTCATCTAGGAGGCCCTTACGCAATGCTAGTGGCGTCACTCTGCACATTCATTGTAGACCTCCGTTGCGTTGGAGAGCGGAAAAGTTAGCACTTGCACTTGTCGAGCTTGCTGCTTGCCTCGAGATTCCTAATCAAAAGTTGAACTTCTCTTAATCTCTTGTTAATTAATTAATGCAGTTGATAGGGTTTCACCTTATTTTTTAGTAACAAACAGTAATACTAGTATTAATAATAAGTGAGAAAAACCAAAAACAAAAGACCTAGCACCTGGTCGGCTCTGCGATGGAGAAGGAACCTTTGCCCTTTGGATTGCAGAAGCACTTATTAGAGGACGCGACTTTTTTCGAACCACCTTATTAGCAAAACCCTTTTCAAGATTTCGCTGTTTAAGAATGTTCTCACGTCTTTCACGAATACCCTTTTGCTTTCTCATAGCTCTTTCTCCTTCCAACGCCCCAGATCTCGGCCATGGACGTGAGCGATTTCTTATGGACAAACAGTGAGGTTTTGAAAGTTGAAACCACGTTCTAATTTCCAAGTGCTTCAAATTTCAAGATATGGAGGTAATTCAACATATTATTTAGTTATGGATTAAATATGTGTTGGAGATTCGTGAAATATATATCTGAATTTTGTTATTAATAATCCTTGAATTTCTAAAACTCCAAAAATTTTGTGAGATGTATGTCGTTAATTTCTGTTCAAAATGTGATGATGTGCCCATTTGTTGGATACGTCAACAATACACGTATAAAATCACATCCGAAGGTGGTACATGTCATATGATGATGTCACCCAAATGCTATTTAAAAAATATTTTAAAAAGGAAACGACAATGTGTATCAGGCCTAGGCCTAACCCATTGATCCAACTAAGCCTGAGCCTATTTCCAACTTCGCTTGGCTCCGATGTAGCAACACCAACATGAACTCGAAAGACGAGACCAACAACACTCCCACCAAAGAGGAGATGGAGTCACCTGCTCCAGCTCTGGCTCTAGCGACTACTGTCAGGCTGGAGGCTAAGCATACAAAACCGAATCAACCTCTTTGACAACAAGCAAAAGGAGAATTTCGTAGGCAGGCCACCGGAGCTCTGGCGCCTCTCCTCCGACATGTTGCGATGGTGGATTGACATCATTGACATGAGCATCGATGTCGACAATGGCAAGAAGAAGGACTTCGCAACCCCTTACCCACGCCAGCATCCTCTGTTTCTCAAATCAAGTCCATTGTTGTTTTTGAAGATAAATATCAAATCGACAAAAACGGAGAAATTTTTGAAAATCAATCAAGGGTCTTCTCGGGAAACAAGGAAACTTTTGGTTTTTGATGAGGACAAGAATGAGGGGTTTAAGGATCAGGTGGGTGGTGGTGTTTCTAAGGCGACATTGAAGAAGAGTTCATCTGAGGTGGTTGTTGTTGGTCCTATGCTGTCTTATGGGGATGATGATGTGAAGTTTTATGGTGGGGGTGAAAAATCATGTGGGTTGCACTATCACTTATTGGGGAACCCTGAAGTCATTCTCGATCTCTATCAGCACAGTTTGAAGGTGGCAATGAACTCAAATTTAGGGATGTTTCTGTTAGTGTTGATCAATCTTCACCGAATGAGGTTGAGGACTTTTTTTTCATTTCCTAACAAAGAAGAGGATTCCTAAATTCCAAAGATGAAGTACCAGAAACCATTACTTGGTAGAAATGAACAACAAATGAGCATGGCATAAGGTAAAAGGGATGGTGTTAATAAAGTAGCAAGATGAAACAAGTTTTGGAGACATATACCACCTTCTAACGTGGCTCTGCCCGTGTATTGTTGACGTGTCCAACTAACGGATACATCATCACGTTTTGGACGGAGATTAATGACAGAGATCTTCCACAAAATTTTTGAAATTTTAGGAATCCAACTAGAAGCAAAAAAATTTCAGAGATTAGTTGTGAAATTCAAATATATTTTAAGAATCTTCAACATATTTAAACCTTTTGTGATTAGTTTTACTTCATAACTACAATAATCACTTTTAATTCTTCAATGAGTATTTTTTATATATATTGCAAATACTAATAATACAATATGGCAATTGATCACATCTATTATCTATGGATAAAAGATGTTTGTAATATTAATACAAGTTACTTATGCATGTTGTTTTTAGTTTCAAACAATCAAAAGTAACTTTATTTTTATTATCATCTTATTATATGCAATATGTGTCACTTGGACCAACAAGTTGTTGGTATAAAACATTCCATTTTTTCTTGATAATAACCTAAATATTATTGTCTAATGGGTTTGTCTAATTAATATGAGTTGTCAGAACTAATTTCTTCATTTGCATTTGTATAAGTGTTTAATTTTTCAGGTAAGTTATTTTAATTATTTCTTTTTTTTGGATATAAGTTATCTTAATTTCTTTTTTTTCGATACAAGTTATTTTAATTTCTAGTTGATTATATAAGAAATAAATAAATATTTTTTGTCTAATTATCCATTTGATCCCATTCACTTGTCTATATTTTGTAGTTTTAATTCTTATTATACCTAAAAACTCTATGGTTAAGTTAGTCCTTGTACGAGCAATTTTATTTTATGTTTTGGTTTCTGCCATTAACTATTAAGTAACGCCGTTGGTTCTAAAGTCTCTAAAACAGCCACAAAATATTATTAGTGGTTTAAAACCACCCAAAAGATTATACGTTTTGTGAAATTGTCAGAATTTAAAAAAAAAAATCATTGTTTTTTATGGTGGTTTTACACAAATATATGGCGGTTTCATAATTGTCAGAAAAATCCAAACAGTCTTACAATATTCATTTAATTTTGTGGTAACTTTAGAAAACCAAGAGCTAATATATATACTAGATAACCAATTAATGATGGAGACTAAAACATAAAATAAATTACTCATATAAGAAATATAGAATTTCTAAAACATAAAGTATGAACAAGTGTAAGGACCAAATTATTGATTAAACCTTTGACATTTCAAAACTTATCATTTTTAATAGGTGGAAAATATCATTTATTGAACTACGAATAGTATTTTAAGTGAGGTGTATTGGATTAGGATTTTAAAGGATTGTAAAAAAAAATTATATATTGAAAAAAATGGAGCTTGAAAAAAAAAAGATTTCTTTTTATCTTATTTTTTATCTGATCTCTTTTTTTTCTTCAAAAGGATTGATCGCGAAAAAGATTTCTTGTTCTTGGTATTTAATTAGGATTTTTAAATAATATAAATAAGTTTTGTAGTATTCAATTAAGATTTTTTAAGGAATAGAACAAAATCCAATTGTATTCATTTATGATTTTTTATAACTTATAAAAAGTGTTTTGATATTAAAAAATATATGAATTTTGATTATTTATTTTTTAAGAGAGATTTCGATGGATTTTATTTATTTAATATAAAATATTTATCAAATAATCTCACACAAACATTTGAAATTTTGTTATACTTTTCTTTTCTTTTTCTATTGGTTAGTGAGATTTTATTTTCTCTCATTACACATACACGTACATTTCTTTATTTAATATTTTTTAAGATGTGTATATCATATATATTTCTTCTATTTTTTTGAAATAAAAAAATATCAAATATACTCCTTTCCTTTGTAATTTCTCTTTGTTTTCTAAAATAAATTTATGTTTGTCATATGTACTAAGAATAATCATGTTTTTTTTATACTAACTATATTCATCACATGCTCGATCCAATGTTTTTGTGACTGTCATTTTTAATTTTATCATCCACGTAATCCTCCTATCAATTTTTTATCATCACTACTTTTTTCTAGTATATGATTATTATTACACCTTATTTAAATATGTCATTAGATTTATCATAAACTAATTATAGTAATTAAAAAATAAAAACATCAACTTATAATTTTAAATATATTATTCAAATCCAAAAATGATAATGAAAAGATGTTATTATAAGAAAGGTTAGTATATGAGGACATAAAGCTAAAATTTATATAACTATTAAAAGATTAGAAAAAATTATATTAATTTTACTTTTTTATATCCAAACCTAGTGTCATTTTTTATTATCTTTTTCACTAATTATTTTAATTTTGAATGTATTTTTTAAAATTTACCAAAAGCTTTCAAATCTTATAAATCTACATAGTATTTTTATATCCTTTAAATTCTTGTAAAAAAAACTATTAAAATTCAAACTATCATAAAAATCTTATAAAAAAATCTAATAAATCATAACATTTTTACATAATCTTTAAAAGTCACAAATTTTTTTATACTAAAATAATTTATTGAAATCCTAATCCAATTAACACTCTTATATACAATCTTCATTTAAACTATTTAATTCAGAACTTAAAACGAAAAGGGTACTAAAAGAGAAAGTAAGAATTCTAGGTCTTGTCTTTGGTATATAGCAAATTATGTGTGAGATTGTCCTTGATTAGTTGTCATATTTGAATCCTTTTTACGTTTGAAAATATTATTTGTGTCATGAAAGATCAATTAAAGATGGTATTTTCCCAATCAAATTGGAGGACCATTTATTTCCGTCAAGATGCAGAAGCTAATGATATGTATTTTTCCCTCTTTTAAGAAATGATAGATCAAAGTTCAGTGTCACCCTCTCAATGATTAGGGGTATTCTTTTTATTAATCCATTTTCCAACAATTTAATTCTAGGTTAATATATATTTTGTCGCTTTAATTTTTATAGCTATTTAATCGCTCAATTATTCTAATCTAGTCGTCTGAACGTGGGTTTAATTTTGTAAATAAATTCCGAAGCTTTTCCCTTCAAACATATAATGTGCGGAATTGAAAATATTCCCTGGACACTTTTTTTTTTTTATAAAAAATCCCTGGATAATTATAGGCATGCAAAAGACTGATGCTATTTCTCCCGTATATTGAATTAACCAAATAACAAAAATCTTTTAATAATTAGTCAATTAATTTCGTTGCAGACAGCGTATTGGCTAGGACAGACAAATTGATAAACCATGATTACAGGTCACTGGATTAATTGTCATATATTGCTTCTGATTTAATTTCATAAATAGTTTAGCTAGTATTATTAATTAGTATAGCAGATACTTAAATAAACTTTCTGATTTGAATTTTTCGTCTTCATTAAGATCAAGTGCAACAACATGGGAGACGAACAGCTCAATTCTGATGGAAGATGGCTATGTATGGAGAAAATATGGACAAAAAATAACAATGAATGCAAAGTACCTCAGGTATATAAATATTCTTCAATTTCAAATTATAACCAAACCAAAAAATTCGTCCCTCTGATTTAGGCTAGCTCTTTGTTCTTAATGCATGATGAATCCAAAGACAGTATGATCCAAACAATATAAATGAGTAATTGCATATGCAGGAGCTACCATAGATGCACTCACAAATATAATGGGCGTTGTCCAGCAATCAAACAGGTTCAGAGAATTCAAGAGGACCCTCCATTATACCGGACAACCTATTATGGCCATCATTGTAAAAGCTCTTTTAAGTCCTGAGATGATGATGGAATCACCTTCAATTCTTCTATGTTCCTTAGTTTCAGTAATACCTTCCCAAGCAAAGAAGAAAACTCATTTTCATCATCACTTTCGATCTTCATCCATGAAACAGGAGCCTATGGGAATGATTCCGGATGATCATATATATTGTTCACAACCAATTACAATCATCAGAATACCTCCGGTTATGTGACTATGAACTTGATTTTAATTATTCGAGGCATGTTACTATGCGATCATCAGCAGAATTTGTTCAATTAGTTAATGGGAGTAGTTTTCATTTTGATGGATAGGCATGTTTTTCCCCTTTTGACAATGATTAAATTAATAAAAGTTATTTTTACAAAATGTTAGCTTTACCATGTTTTACTATATATTGTGTTAGACCTATGTCTTACTCCCTTCATTCTCTTACATATAAGAAGAAGAAAAAATCATTCACGCTAACTATAAAAAAAAAAAAAAAGTTAATTCATCATATTTAATTGTATCAATTTTAATTAAAAATAATTTTTTAATTTATTCTTCATTAGAATTTGATATTTGAAATAAAAGAAGAATTATTAAAATTAACACTTCAATTAACTTCAATTAAATGAATGATATTATAGAGATAATAACATTAAATAAAATAAAATGAGTTGAAGTTTTTTTATGTTTAAAATAAATAAAATATATTTTTTCTTATATTTGACACTAAAGGGAGTACTTATGCTTATAAAGTGTTTGAAATATTTTAATTTTATTTTTAATATTAGATATGTTTTTTAATTGATAATTTTAGTTTTAAAATAGTAACTTTAAAAGTTATTTTTTGATCTTTCTCATTTATTTTTTTTAATCTAATGATTTTTAACGAGTAACTCACCTTTACTCGATAGATTAAAAAATGAAAGATGAAGATAGAGATGAAGAACAACTATTTCATTTCAATTTGGAGAGAGAGCACATTTTCTTAATAGGTTCCATTAAAAATAACTTTCATTTTTCTTTAAAATTAAGACGGAATTTAGGATAGAGCATCATGATAAGTGGTCCACTATATATCACACATCTTTTAACCTTTGGATGAATCTAATATGAATCACTTTAATATGGTGCATCCTCGACACCGTATTTCTTCTTCCTTTTCACATTTGAGCCACCTCCAACCATCCCTCGTCATCGACCATCGTTCATCATTGTCGCCAATTTCTTGCGATGGCCTTTTAGTTGTATGCCTCTCCACCCCTTCCTGTCCTCAATGTAGCATCACCCCTCAATAAAGAAGAGAAATCTTAAACATAAACCATAAGAACATCCACCACAACCACTCCTACCCCATCAGAACCAAACCCACCCATCATCAACATATGTTTGATCATGTATAGGAAAATCAACTTGTCTTCGTTAGAGAAATTACCTCCTAGCTCACGCACCTTGCCATCGGGATTTTTGTTTATTGCACACCAACAACAACAACAACAAATTGTGCTTGGTGGCATCAACAACGACAATAAAAATAGTCATGAATATCAAATTCTAATAATTCCGATTATATGAGCTAACGATAGTGGCACGGTGATTGCAGTGGTTGCCGACTCAGTGTTGCGGAGGTGGTCGCGATGGTCGCTGCCCACTGACTAGGAGAGGGGCAGAATAATCTTGTGTAAGAGAATGCATGATATAACCGTGATATTAGATAAATCTAACGGACAATAAATTAATGTGATGCATGCACCATAAATTATCTATAAAGGTGGTCCATACTAGCACCTGTCTAAAATAAATTGTATATATTTAATTAAACAAAGTGTATTTATCACTAATTGAGGAGGGTTCAGTGTTATTGTATTTAATTGAGTAATTAATTCATCATGGAAGTGGCTAGCGTCACAGCTGGAACCCCTTACGCAATCCTCAAGACGTCACTATGCACATGCATTCGTTGTAGAGCATTGGTTGTCACACACTTGGCGTTGGAGAGTGGAAAAGTTGGTTTTAGCACTTGCACTTGTCTCCAGATACCTAATTAAAAGTTGATCGAACTTCTTAATTTCTAGCTACAACAAAAGACCTAATTCGGAACTAATCAGCTCTTGGTTGGAGAAGAATAAGCCTTTGTATCGCAGAATGGCCGCAGAAGCACTTATCAGAGGACGTGACTTTTCGAACCAACTTGTTAGTAAAACAAGTGCAGATGAAGAAGATTACTGCCATTTGTTGCTTTCTAATAGTTTTTCTCTCCTTCCATCGTCCCAGTACATCTCTTTGCTATGAACGTGATATATATAGATAAAGCTAAGAAAATTTGAAGCCATGTTGCAAGTGCTTCAAAATTCAAGATATAATGAGGTAACTCATGATATTATTTTTGTTAGTGGCTTTCACTTCTTATCTATACATGAAAGATATGAAAATATTTGCGATGCCGAAAGATGTCCAAATATATTATGTCCCTTGTACGTGTTTTTTTAAGTTTTATAAACTATAAAAACATACCAATTATTCGTGGTATTAATAAAAAGTAATTTTTTGCTAATTAATAAGGATAATATCCATTTCTCAAAACCAATTTCATTTTCATTTGTTTTTTAAAAAATGCTAGTATTACTTCCTTTTGAATATATTTATCTTTTTATTGGTTGAAATTTATTCAAAGTCACAAAATTTTGTTAATAAACTTTAATCAATAATGAAAAGTGTTTTATTATTAATATTCACCTCCCATTATTTATAAATAGTATTTTATTAAGAAACACGTAAAAGAAATACTCTAATCAAGATACAAAAGTCTTATAAGATCAAGAGGATAAATAAAGACAAGTTACATGGTTAATACACCAATCAAAAACAGAAAATATGAACAATGTTTGTCTTTACCTTAAACCAAATCTACTTTTATCAAGTTCAAAATATATCATTCAAGTAATAAAAAAATGAAACAATTTTGTTGTGCATACTTTGCATTTATTTAAGTGTTGTAGGTAAGTTAGTTTAATTAATATTAACAAATTATTTCATTAATTTCATAAATAAAAAACTATAGATACTAAGTACTAATTATTTATTTGATACCCATTAAATGCTAATATACTATCAACAATTCTTATTTCTTTTTATTCATTTTTTTTATCACATTATACCACTGATAATATCAATTACTCACCTTTTATTTTTGTCTATCTTTGTCTAAGTGAAGCCTAAGAAGTGTCCAAAGATCATTTTTCATGGCTTCTTTACTAAACAAAAAACCATTTTTAAAATGGATCGTATGTCGTCTTATGATATGATAATACATGTTAATTAATTTGACAGCCTGTTAGTTGTTTTATATACATAAATAAAGGAGGTTTGACTTATTCATCAGCTGAGAGGATGACAAACTAAATCAAATAGCTAGTCTAAAAAAATTGTCACTTAATCCATAATTTACAATCAAACGCGTGAATCAATGAATGTGAATATTTTTAACTTAATCAGTTATTTTAAGTTTCAGTTATGCAGCTATTTTAAATGCTAAAAATGAAAATTTTATTATCTTTGTAATAATTCTACCTAGCTCAAGTATGATTATTTTTTTTATTGAAATGATATATTTTCAAACAGAAAAACTTCAAGTTTTTAAGAAATTTCATTATTTTTATCTTATTAATGGCAGTCTGTTAAAAGAACCCATTGGGATCGGTCAAACAAGGTAATATATACAATATTAGGTTCAATTTTTATTGTCGTCGTTGTAAACCAAAAAAAAGTCTGTTAAATTTTGTTTTTTATTGTACATAATTGTGCTTCTATTTTATTTTAAATCATCCATGACAGACTGTAAGGTTTATCTTACATCATCATGGGTGTCTCTCTATCTTAAAACAAGTGTTATATTTGAAAGAAGAAGAAAATTTCAAATAACTGTTTTGTTAGTTTTCAATTTAATATTAATTATTTTTTCATTAATATTGTTATATGTTTAGCTTTAGTTTTTCAATGTAGTACTAATACTACTCTTTTTTTGTCTATTTAATAAGGTTAATTTTTTGAAATTATTATCCATTTTCTATTTATTTATTAGTTTTTTAATATGTGTAAAATAATATAAAACAATACTTATTTTGAGACAGTGGAGTAATTTATTATTTATTTGACAAATGTTAAGAACATATTCTCTATTACGCTTTTTCTTATTGGTTGAATTTATTAAAATGAAAAAAAAAGTTATATATCATATTTAATTATTCTCTTCTTGATTATATAGTTTTTAATAAATTTTAACCGATTAAATTAGAAAAGTGTGATAAAAAATATGTTCCTACCACTCCTCTTTTTGTTTTTCTTATACTATGATTTGTCTCATGCTCAATTTTTTATTTAGCATTTCATTTTAGGTCTAAAATCTTGTATATACGAGAAAAAGTTAATTACTAGAGGAATGCTCAATGATCAAATAAACTATTCAAAATTTATCATTGCAAACAAGTCATTAATCTAATGACAAGGTTGTAATTTCTTGTATCATGACTTTATGACTCTTTCTTTGGTTTCAGAAAATAAGGTTGTTAATTAGAAGGAAAAGTTGTCCTATTTCAGAATCAAGAATCAAGACATATCAAAAACATAAAAAAAAAAAAAAACTACAATATGGTAATTACAAAATATAATTATCAAGTATAATCATTAGCAAGAATTAAACTGGATTCTTTTATAGACCTGTTTAATCCAATTTGTTGAGCTAAAGCTCGTATTTATTTATAAGTATAACTTTATTAATAAAGAGGAGTACAAGGCCGTACATATTTCTCTAATGAACATAAATCAATAAGATAAATACTGGAGAGCTAAACCTCATTAATTGGAATTGGCCAGACTCGATCACCTAGTTATGTTTTAGCTTACAACTTAAATTAGACAACCATCTTTCTTCATGGAAAAGAGTTTAGCTCCGTCCATAACTCAATGTTGATTAAAATTTAAGAGAAACCAGAACAAAAATAGTTTCGTTATATCATAAAATACTATTATGTGAGAATTATTTCTCAGGTTTAAGCTTAGGACAATCTAGTGTTTTCTATATTAAGCTTAATTGCTTGATAGATTATTAATTAGTCGTTCACTCAAAAGACAAACAATTCATAGAAAGGAGAAAAAGTTACTCCATTAATTATAGATTTCTCACCTTGTTGAAAGTTGTTGGAGAGATTAGAAAAGGATTTTCACCAGGAAATGGAAAGAGTAAATAATCATGAATACAATACAGTAGGACTAAATACCATAGCCAAAGGATTGACTTCTAAATAGTAGAAAGTAGAAACAGATTGCTTTGTGATGAAAGCAAATAGTCTCGAGTGAGTTTTACCTATTTGATGAGTTCATTGCTTAATTCCAATATTCAATGTATAACTAAGGGAATGAATTTTCGCTACAGCCTGGTCTACTACTTTTCTGTTTCTTTATTAACTTGAGGATTTCTGCAGTGCTGATGGAATGTGTGGTGTGAAAAAGTATGAATGGCAGGCGAGAAAGTTTATTATATTCATAGGACTTTCTGAAAAAAGCAGATCTAAACATGTACTTCACTATAATATGACCATCAAATATCAATATTGATTAATTTGTTGTAACCTTCTTTGACAAACTACTTTCAGAAATTACTGACAGATGCCTTTAATATAAATTTTACAGTATTCAACATATAAAGAAAATCACCAAGGCATCTGTCAATAATAAATTACCTTGAGTTCTTTAACTTTTACAGAATAATAACTTGAATTTATATCGTGGGAACAAATTTATTCAATTACCTTTTATTAAATAAAACTTCCATACATGCATGGTCCACTTATAAAGAAAATCAACCCAGTTTTTCCCAATGGAAGTATATTAGTTATCAAACTGACCAATCAAAAGATATCAGGTTAGTCACATCCGGAAGGGCTAACAACCTTCCCTTTTTTTTAGATAAAAGGTTAACAACCTTCTTCTTTTTTAGATAAAGGGCTAACAACCTACAAAAGTTATTCAACAGACAACCAACAAGAGTTATTCCAACAATAATTAACATTTTTCTTTTACTGGAGAATTGGCAAATTATAGGATATTGATATTAATGTTATTATGGAAGTGCCAGGGTACTAAGGTTGGTTATCCAGGTATTGTATGTGTGATTCACAGTATTATTTTCTAAAAATTTAATTGAAATGTATTAAGAGTGTGAATATTTTTTATGTTGATATTTAATTGGTTTGTTGTTAATAATTATTTCAAAAATATATTTAAAATCAAATTTAATTGATTAATAATATAAAATTACTATAATAATTAATCAAAATTAAATTTATTTTATAATTTATAATTTTAAGAGTTTAATGATCATACACTAATAATATAAAATAATTTTATATTATTATTTAATCATAAATTATTATTCATACAAATTTTAACATAATTATTATAAAAGTTAAAAAATTTATTATATATGATTTGTGACTTGTGATTGGATGATTAGATTATGTGTAATTTTTTTTCTCTTTTTTTATCAGTATAGTTTTTTGTCTAATTTTAATGCTATTTGTTCTAGATAGTCAATATTCAAATGTCGTATTAAATAGGATAATATTATGAATTTAAAGAATAAAAAATATCATTTTGAATTTTAAAACTCTTTCTTCAAGTTTTATAAATAATAATTAAAATTAATTAAACACACCTAGCGTTTAATAAATTCAATAAACATTTAATTGATATTTAAGATGGATACAAGATTTATTTACCAAAAAAACATCAATATGCACCAAAAACAAGATGGATATAAAGGAGTAATCCTACGGAATATAATCTTTACCTCTAACAAGCGAAGCACCAATGCATGGAAAACGTAAAATTGTCTTAACTTGTTGGTACTAGTTTCCTAATTACCTTTTATCGGTTTGAGTAAACATGGTTGAAGTAAACCCTAGCAACTCTCTGGACCCATCAAATAAAATAAAAATAACAACGATTTTTGTCTATTGTGCCAACCCTTTCTAATGAGGAATTCAATAATTGCTACTTGAACAGATCTATTTGAATAAAAGGCACTGTGTCTCTTCGTTTCCTATCGAGTCTCCAATCTGTTCGAGCTTCCAAATTAAACAGCAATGGAGAATCAGCCTTCAAATGGAAGAAGGGCAATGGAAGAAGAGCTGATCAAAGGGTGTGACATAGCAAACCAGTTACTTGAAGTACTTGTTCATAAATCCAATTCTACTCATGAAGATGTAGAACTAAAAGGGTCTATGCAACCTTTTGTTGAAGATCTTGTGCGCAAGGTATTGTGTTCATTCACAAATACCCTTTTGCTATTGAACACTATTAATATTAATGATGTCTCCGATTACACTATCAAAGATGTCCCTTCGTCCGTGAAATGTCCAGAGACTCAGGATACGGATGAGGCTTGCAAGAGTTTCTTCCACAAAAAACGAAGAGGGTGCTACAAGAGAAAGTAAGAACTAATTATAAATCTTGTTTTTACTATACATAGCAAAATATGTGTGAAGATTATTGTTGATTATCATATTTGAAAAACTCCCCCAAGTTAATACGTGGTTTAATTTTGCAAATAAATTCCAAAGCTTTCTATTTCAAACATGTTTATTAATATATATTAGCATAGTGTATATTGTTCTGAAATGGAAATATTCCCTTGATATGCATATAGGCAGAAAAGTAATTAAGACCCCGTATAATTAACTGAACCAATTACAGTTTAACAGCACGCCTTAATTTGGACAGCCAGATTGAATAACCATGATTACACTATCACTGGATTAATTGTCATATATTTTGTGCTATATTAATTGATTTCACAATTATTTTATTTACTATACATTACTGGATTGTTAAATAAATAAGAACTTTTGTAATTGGAATTTAATTTTCGTCTTCATGAGATCAAGTGCACCAACATGGGAGACGAACAGCTCAATTCTGCTGGAAGATGGCTATGCATGGAGAAAGTATGGACAAAAAATAACAATGAATGCAAAATACCTCAGGTATATATTCTTCAATTCAAATTGTACCTTTCTCTTGAATAAAAAAATTGTATCTTTCTCAATCAAGGGAGTCTAGCTTAGTTGATTTAATAGGTACATGAACTGTTGTAATAAACCCTTAGTTCCTATCTTTGATTCTAACGGATAGGATAGAAAAAAAATTGTGCCTATCTCTCTATAGGGCTCTTTCTTATCCAATTTGGTTTAAATAATGAATGTGTGCAGGAGCTACTACAGATGCACTCACAAGTATGATAAGGGTTGTCCAGCAATCAAACAGGTTCAGAGAACTCAAGAGGACCCTCCATTGTACCGGACAACATATTATGAACATCACAATTGCAAAAGCTCTTTAAGTCCTGAGATAATGGTGGAACCAGCTTTTTCTTCTGGCTCTTCTATGATCCTTAGCTTCACTAGCACCTTCACAAGCAAAGAAAGATACCCATTTTCATCATCACTTTCTTCGTCCACAAAACTAGAGCCTAATCAGCCTATGGAAGTGATTCAGGATGACCTTATTGTTCAGAACCAATTATCCTCATCAGATTACCTCCTGTTATCTGACTATGGACTTGATTTCAATTATTAGAGGCATTTTACAATGCTATCCTCCACTGAATAATCTGTTCAATTTCATAAAGTTTATGGGAGTAGTGATCTGTATTTGCTTGTTCCTACAAAATTTGTTTTATTGAGGAGGGCAAGGCATTGGTGACTTCATTTGGCACAGGTTTAATTCTATGGATTTTTGTTACCTTCATTAAAAACGTCTTTTTATAGTGATTGAGGGACCCCTATACTTTAGTTGCTAATAAAAGTAAATAAGAAACTTGTTTTCTAAAACTATCATTCAGTCACACAGTTTGGGTCAGAATTGAGGGCATGAAATACAGCTGTGGTGAACTGATCAGTACTTCTGGTACTCTTTGCCATGAATAAAAATTTTATCCCCAAAAAAAAACAGAAAAAATAAATATATATATATATATATATATATATATATTATTTGTGTTGTGAGTATGCCTTGCTGATCTGCTTGGGCTACAAAAAGTTAATTATGGATTGAAATCAGCATATATGTCACGCAAAAAGAGTTTAATTTTTGTGCACTAGGAGATCTTCATACATGATGTATGAGCAAATTACACAAATAAATTTGAAACCACATTCAATCCAAAATTTAAGACAATAAGTTTATGGTATTTCTCAGTTATATGTTTTTTTATTTGCTCTTTCATACCCACTGTGTGAGAGTACATCTTCACACTTTGATTCTTAAACTCTTAATAATCCCCCTCTCAAGTGAGACTCTTGGCCACATGACATGCTCCCTCATGATCAAAAGTCTTTTTCCATCTATAAGTATACAATGACAGTCATTAGAGCTTATCAGTCATTGTCCCCAATCTAGATATGTCAATGGCCGTCAATTAGCTCATATCAGTAAGACATACCACTTGATCGATCTCCACATTACCAAAAAGATTTTTGATAAAAGAAATCTCAATACATGAATTTACCGTCAATTTCATTATATTTGTCTGAGTGATCAGTTACTTAATTGCACCATCAACTCTGAAATTAAGATAAAGTGAAACACCTAGAGATCTCCATACACATGAGTGATCACAAGCAAATTACACAAATGTACTTTTAATAAGTTTGCAAGTCATTCTCATGTACTTATATTTTATTCAATCCAAAATCTTAAGACAATATATATATATATATATATATATATATATGTATATTGTAGAAAGATAAAATATTACTGTTAATGTAATTCTTTATAAATAAAAAATATTGAAGTTTTGAAAATAGACGTGGTTTTTTCTTATTTATTGAATGTTTAATTGAACATTGATGTTTAAATTTTTATACATTCCAATTTTGATGGTTGTTAAGTCTGTTGAAGTCTACAAATTCAGCCACCGCAGTTTTATCAAATGAAAAATTGGTTTATGTTGATACCATGACACAAAATAATTTGTGATATTTAAATTGCTCTAAGTTCAATTGTAAAGTTAACAATTGACATCACCTCAGAGTAAAAATATCAGAAAAGATTACTTGTCAATGTCATATGAATGCTGTCCTTATATATTTGTAAGTCGCTATAATTCTTAGGATAATGAAGAGTATAGCCAAAGTATGTCATTTACCATGCATTTGCATAGTCAAGTCCAACATTAGCAGCAGGATAAATATATAAAATAGTCATCGTTAAAAATCTGCAGAATAATCTCATAGATTTTCTTCCGGTGTATGAATATTTTTAAAATCATGTCCTTATGCGAAGACTTATATATATATATATATATATATATATATATATATGTATGTATCACCATTTAATATGTTGTTTAATATTCTAACAACCCCATGGAAAATTGACATATCAATGGAAGGAAGCTGCGTGTACTAACTGCAGCCTGCTTCTGTCAATTTTATTGGGAAATCAAACTTCAATTCGTTCCAAAAAGTCCCAAAATTCGGATTGTCTAATTAAAATAAATAGTTTTGAAATTGTTACTACTGGCCAAGAATATTTGTCTGTTTACCCTAACAAGTTATATACTTTCAACATATAGAACACTATTGTTTAGTCTTTTAAATATTATGAATTTTTCATTTAATTATCTATTTTCTCATGCAGTATATATAATATAATTAAATTATATACATATTTTGAATATTAATACTTCCTTACTTTCTCTAGACATTCTCAAAATTCTATCACACTCATACTTAATTATGTGCATTTCACAGAATACCACTTAACTAACCTAAAAATTCCTTCCACACTTTATTTTTTAACAGATAAAAATTGATTGACGTAGAATAAGCAATAAACCCAGCCCAAAAAAGGTAACTTGTTTTCTGCTGTGATGAGAGAACATGTATACAATTTCTATACCCAGTTATATATATGAGATGTATTTCCCGACTATGATTACTCCCAAAAAAATGCCACCAAGCAACCCTTTTATTTGTTACATGATCTTCTTAGCTGTCAATTTCTTTTAATTTATCCTAATTTATCTCTATTTCTAAATTAAATTGATAATTTTTTAAAAGAAAGTCAATAGTTAAAAATAATTTTATATCACAATTTAAATTATTTACTATTAATCTAAAATATAATTTATATGTTTAAAGATATTAATTTATTATAAATTTTAATTATATAAAATTAAAAATTATCATTATAAAGATAGACTAAAATATTAATTTCAAAAAAAAATCAGTTATTGGAAGGGGGTGAACTTAGTATTATGGTAATGATGTGGGTGCTCACATCAATAGCATTGTTTTTCTTATGTCATGTTCTAAAATAAATATGTACTGTTTTTTTATAAGGACCATATTAAATCTCATGTGTTCGATGCAATAAATTCACTATTTACTCAAAATAATAAATCAATTTTTATTTTGTAGGAAAATGATAGTCGATTAAGTGATTCACATCCGAAGTTTTTGGTCATACCTAACATGTTGAGCCCAAAACTACTATTGGGCCTTGTGGTCAACTGCGCTGCTACCATCTTGTTTTACAACAAAGGTTAAGGGAAACTAGCCCTAGCATAGTTATTAAACCCGGTTTGGACCGGCCGGTCGGACCGGTCCAACCGGGATACGATGGTAACACCGGACCGAGTGCTATATCGGACCGTTCACGCAAATGATCCGGGATGACTCGGTCGGTTTTGATGAAACCCGGTGACTCGACCGATTTTAAAAACCTGGACTGGGTTGTACATCGCCGCACTGCGAGAA
Source organism: Glycine tomentella (assembly GCA_007407185.1). Classification (NCBI taxonomy): domain Eukaryota; kingdom Viridiplantae; phylum Streptophyta; class Magnoliopsida; order Fabales; family Fabaceae; genus Glycine; species Glycine tomentella. The sequence continues at coordinate 201,871 of PYAF01000400.1, forward strand.
AGTGGAAGAGAGGGAGAGGAAGGAGAAGAGAGGAAGTGGAGCGGAAGCAAAAGAGAGGAAGCATTGGATGAGGCGAAAGAGCACAGGAAGCTGAAGAGAGGAAGTGCCGAAGAGAGGAAGCGGTAGAGAAGCACAAAAAATACTGAAATATAAAATGGATGAGGCGCCGCGCAACCATTAACAGGAAGAAACAAAGATGAAAGTGGAAAAGCAGCAAATGAAGATGGAAGCAGCGAAAAAGGAGCTTTTATACACTTGGGGATTAGGTTTTTTCGAAGTTGGGCCAGCTCCATTAACATTTTGCTTCATGCACCTCCTTTTTTGCTTACAATACTCCTTTTGAACATTTTTTTATATTAAAAAGTAGACTTTTGTTTTAATTTAAGTAGTTGTTATTTATATTCTCTTTTATTATTAATACACTTTACTTGTATTATCAACTTTAATACTTCAATTGTTATTTATAATTTTTGAGTATATTTTTTTTAATCAAATAATGTTAGTTATATATTTATGTATAATATAAATTTATATTTTTTAATATAGACCGGGTTAAACCGGACCAATTACTGACCCACCGGTTGAACCATTGACCCACTGACCCATTACCTCGACCGGGTCAATGACTGGACCGATTTTTACAACTATCAGCCCTAGTGCTTGGAAGTTAAGAAATAAGTTGGAGTGTGATAAAAATATATGAACCAAATCAAAACAATCCAAAATTGAACCGAATTTAATTATAAAAATTGAATCGTTATGAGGGAAAAAGTGAACCGAACTACTTTATAAAAACTATTCAATTATCGGAACCATTTTTTTATAAAAATGTTTTGTTCAATTCTTGGAATAAACCAAACCAAAAATGTATGTATTAAATAGATAATCGAATTGGATCGTATCAAACTTAAAATATTTGAAACATTTGAAAAAAAAAAACTTTGAACCAAAGTATTTTATAAAATTGTTTTTATAAAGTGATTTGATTGTGTCTGATTCAATTTTTTCAAAAATCCAAAGTTTGAATTGTCCTACAAATTAGAAGTACAAGACCTAATTTCACCTTAATTTCATCCTCCCTATCACAAGATAGTACATCCTTTTGCTTCCAAATTTGTATGAGCAGTAATTGTGATTGTTGCCTCATTTTGGTTTAGAGTATGTAAATAGTTGTCTTTGTGATCTCGATTGGATTCTTTTGAGTTCTTATGATGAATTATAATTATGTTTGCTAAACTTAGTTAAAAGCTGGTAGTTGGAAACTAGAAAAATTAACTTATTAAATTATAAGTGTTCAATACAATTAATTATTGAAATAGTTAAAAAAATATAAAATAACAAAAAAATAATAAAATTATTATTTATTTTTAAAAAGGCATCAAAGATAATGAATAAATATATTGAAGATAAAAGTGAAAGAAAATATGAAAAGTTATAAGTTAACATTTTAAAAAATGCTAGAAGTCATTAATAAGTTACTAAAATAATTTATTTATAGAACAGTCAATTTTTATCAAATGATAAAAAAAAATAAAAATTAACTAAAATATCTTGTTTAATATCATTTATCACTAACTTGCGTTTGGTTTTATAGTATTTGGTAATTTTATGATTTCTCATTGTTAGCACTTATGTTAGCATTTGAATGTTA